>JADMLL010000009.1:6189950-6296221 GCA_016920875.1 Columbicola columbae | reverse complement strand
AGAGATAGATAGACAGATAGATGAAGAGAGAGAGAGAGGATGGTTCTCAACCTCTGTCCAAGTCATCAAAGTCAAAAAGAAGAAAAATTTTCATTTTGAAAGGGAAAAACTTTTTTTTATTTGTCCGCTGTTCAAGGAATTCACATAAAAAATTTAATTTTCTCTTCCTAACGGTTGATTTACTTCCGGTTTGAAACGTTCACCTTTTTTACATCATTTCCGTTTTCTTTCCAATTTTTAAGACATCCATTTTGTTCCAATATTATACAAAATGTAATCGTCCACCTGACAAAGGGAAAAAAATAAAAATTTTTAATATAAACATACAGTATAAGTATGCTTATCCGACAATACTACAAAACAAGCCTTACTATTATATATATAATGTATATATGGAAATTGATCAATATATTGTTATTACTTCAAAAACAAAATATACTACATATATGACATTAGTTTCGTAAAAAACTGTGCATTATTTATGAAACATGAAGCTCAAGTATTTATGAAATGAATTTCAACGTAAACCGTGCAATATTTATGAAATAAACGATTCCTAAGAAGTGTGCATTAATTATGAAACCAATTCCACGTGAAACTCTCACTATTTATCAAATGGATTCTTCATAAAGTGTGCAATACTTATGAATTGAGTTCTGAGGCAAAACAATGCAACAAATCAAATCTCCATGAAAGTGTGCAATAATTTTGAAATAATTCTTCCACGAAACCATATGATATACAATATACAGTATATAAAATCGTGCTTAATAATTAACACAAATCTTAGATAAAATTGTGCAAGATTTATGAAATAAACAATTCTTAAAAAGTGTGCATTAATTATGAAACCTATTCCACGTGAAACTCTGACTATTTATCAAATGGATTCTTAGTAAAAGTGTGCAATATTTATGAGATAAGAGCCCTTCATCAAGTGTGCAATATTTATGAAATAAACAAGGAATACATTCCACTCACACTTGTAAAGAAACGACCGAAACTCATTTTAAACTCAACTCTAAATCTGGACGTGACGTTCCGGTATAAAAAGTATAAGTCGGAGTCGAACCTATTGATAATAATATATTAATATAATCTATATATATACTCTTTATACCCTAAACTACCCTCGTTTTTACGTGATTCCTACTCGTGAGAATTGGTAAAATGTAAGAATGTAGGTCTCTGAGCTGCAGCAAGCTTAATAACCCAAGATTGAGGGGTAAAGAGTCAATTTGACTCATTATTGTTGAGTATATTTAATAATTTTAGTTATGTATATTAATAATCCTGTTTAAAAAATAAGGTATTGCTTCAGACTCATTTGAAGTATGGGTTAAGTTGGATCTCTTATCAAAGTGAAATTGAGTCAAATTGGCTCGCCTTTTGGAATTGTTGTGAGTATCAGTTGGTTACATTAGAGTCAAGAATCAGAGTCAGAGTGAGTCAGAGTAGAGTTTGTAGCTTCAGAGACTTATTTTAAATATGGGCTAAGTTGATTCTCCTATTATTGAGATGTTGAGTCAAATTGGCTCGCCTTTTGGAAGTGGATGTGAGTATAATTAGTTGCTTTAGAGTCAAAGTAGAGTCTTTAGAGACTCATTTTGAGACTCATTTTGAGTATGGGTTAAGCTGACTCTTATATTAATGTGACATTGGTCAAATTGGCTCGCTTTTTGGATTAGTATTTAGTATAGTTAGTTGCCTTAGAGTCAAGAATCAGAGTCAGAGTGAGTCAGAGTAGAGTTCGTAGCTTCAGAGACTATAAATATGGGATAAGTTGACTCTCTTATTAACGCTACAATGAGTCAAATTGGCTCGCCTTTTGGGGTGGTTGTGAGTATGGTTAGTTGCTTTAGAGACTCATTCTGATGTGGGGTTGGGTTAACTCTCTTATTAATGTGACATTGAGTCACATTGGCTCGTCTTTTGGAATTGTTGTGAGTATAGTTGGTTACTTTAGAGTCAAGAATCAGAGTCAGAGTCAGAGTTGAGTTCGTAGCTTCAGAGACTGATTTTAAATATGAGCTAAGCTGACTCTCTTATTAACGCTACAATGAGTCAAATTGGCTCGCCTTTTGGGGTGGTTGTGAGTATAGTTAGTTGCTTAAGAGTCAGAGTAGAGTTAGTTGCTCTAGAGACCCATTTGAGTATAGGATGGGTTAACTCTCTTATTGTGAAATTGAGTCAAATTGGCTCGCTTTTTGGAATAGTAGTGAGTATAGTTATTTGTCTTAGAGTCAAGAGTCAGAGTTAGAGTATAGTTAGTTGCTTTAGAGACTCATTTGAAGTATGAGTTAAGTTGACTCTTATTAATGTGACATTGAGTCAAATTGGCTCGTCTTTTGGAATTGTTGTGAGTATAGTTGGTTGCTTTAAAGTCAAAAACAGGTTCGCTGTCATGTTTTGAAGGATTTTCTTAGCCATAATTATGATCCGGTCTGGGAACCGAGTGCCAGAGTCAAAAGCTTGGAAAAAGAACCTGAACAAATAAATAAATAAATAAAAATAAAAACGACGAGGAACAAGTGAAATAAAAATAAATAAATAAATAAATAGATAACGAGGCTCTAATAAAAATCTCAATTGTAACTGTAAACCGGTAATTGAAAAGGCCACACCTTAACAATTATTAATTTCTGTATTAAAATATTAAATTTCAAGGACCCCGTGATCATGACCAGGGTTTTTAATTAGTTCAGACTAGTTAATAAGCCTGATCTAGGTTTAGGTACGTACAAATTCCTGCGCCTGAGAGATATTTTCAATGAGCGCCTGTAGTGGGTACCATTAAAAATGTCACAACTGAATGAACCCGCCGGTCTCTCCCTCCAGACACAAATGTCTTTTCAATGGTTTCACCTTGAAACGGCTGGTTATGGATTTGTTACGACCAAAACCCAGTCCGTTCCCGAAACGCCCGGTCATTTCGTACTTTGACTAACGTCTGTATGATCGATATCTGATGGCTAAGTAGAGCTATCCTATTTCACCGTTCCCAGAAGAGTACATTTGCTGACGGCGAGTTCTATATGGAAGTGTGCAGTATTTTTGAAATGGGATAGTCCAAAGAGTGTGTTGGGGGTTGGTAACACTGGGTAGGGTTGTCAGAACCTGGCATGGACTTGTTATTTGTATAGATTTATAGAATATATATGAATTAAAAACTAAATTAAATCGTTTATAATTGTATGGAACAGAGTGTGCAGTATTTATGAAATGAAACCATTCAAATTGTGTGCAATATTTATGAAATATTGGTCCATCAAATGTGCAATATTTATGAAATGAGTCATGTTTAAATATAGGATCGTACAAAAAGTTTGCAGTATTTATGAATGAATAGTTCTTCATCAGGTGTGCATTATTTTTGAAATGGGATGTCCAAAGAGTGTGCAATATTTATGAAATAAAATCTTTAAAACAGTGTGCAATATTTATGAAATGAGTCCTTCAAAATACGAGTAATGAAATGGATCAGATGGTGTGCAAAATTTATGAAAAAGCCTTCTGAAAAATGTACAATATTTATGAAATAAGCAATGTTCAACTCCAAGAAATGGGATCCTTCAAAGAGTGTGCAATATTAATGAAACAAAATAGTTCAGATAATGTGCAATATTTATGAGAGAAGAGCTCCTCATCAAGTGTGCATTATTTATGAAATGAAATCGTCAACTAGTGTGCAGTATTAATGACATGAGTCCTTCAAAATACGAGTAATGAAATGGATCAGATGGTGTGCAAAATTTATGAAAAAAAAGGCCTTCAAAAAGTGTGCAATATTTATGAAATAATAGTCCATCAAATGTGCAATATTTATGAAATGAGCCATGTTCAACTCCAAGAAATGGGATCCAACGAGTGTGCAATAATGAAACAAAATAGTTCAGATAATGTGCAATATTTATGAGAGAAGAGCTCCTCATCAAGTGTGCATTATTTATGAAATGAAATCTATCAATAGAAATGCAATATTTATGAAATAAGAGTTCAACATAAAATGTGCAATATTTATGAAATGAAATCGTTCAACTAGTGTGCAGTATTAACGAAATGAATCCTTCAAAATGCGTGCAATGAAATGAAATAGATCAGATAGTGTCAAATCCTTTAAAAGTGTGCAATATTTATGAAAAATGGTCAAAATGGTGTGAAAATATTAATGAAACAAAATAGTTCGGATCATGTGCAATATTTACGAAATGAAATCCATCAAAAGAGAGAAGAGCTCTTCATCAAATGTGCATTATTTATGAAATGAAACTCTTCAGCTAGTGTGCAATATTTATGAAATGAACTTCTCCCATAAACATAGACTCTTGAGGGCCAATTTTAGAAATGAAGAGAAGAGCGACATGGGGCCAATTCCGGGCTGTGATCGTAACAGATCGATTGTCACAGGTGTGGGGGGTCGCGAACTGATCGAATTCTCTCGGGTTTTGAGAAATCAAAATGGCGGCGGGGAAAATTTTTCAGAGGAAATCAGAACCGTTCCAAAGAGGAATGTTTCATATTTTGAATGATGGCGTGTTTCGAAAATCACAGATCGAACTCATCCAACAAAACTGACGTTTTGAACCGAAATTGAAGGCGAAAAGATGGGAATAGATAAATTGTCTAGAAATTCTCTGACACCATCTCGTTATTTATGGCCGAAGATTTATTTAACGTTTCCTTGGAGATGGAATGGTGGCCTTAGCCCAGCTCAAAACGATGGAATCCCGCTCTAGTCATTCGCTCTTCCGTTTCTTATTCAACTTTGTCCTTCTTTGGTACAGAATCCGAAACGAGTATTCTCGTTAGTGACACAGAGGTCCTTGCCAAATTATTTCTGCGATTTAAACTAACACCTGACCCCGATAGAGGACAATAAGCGGTTTCCATGACTCTTGTATCTAGAAGACAGGCCCGTGTGTTGGTCCTTGGGAGGTGGTAGGTGAGGCTCATGTGGGTGGTGAACCAGTGACCCGTGAATGGGTGGTTGCCAGCTCAACCTCTCAACGACAGGAGGCTATGATCAAGGAACCTGACCTCAAGATCGTGATTATTAGATCAAACCGACAACAAATAAATCTTCGGTAAGTTTTCTTACATAATCCAGGCTCATGTCAAAAATACTGCACACTTGACTACTTGAAAATTTGTGATGGAAATAAAATAACTTCTTCATAAAAGTGTGCAGAATTTATGAAAGTAAAAACAACAAACAAGAGTATCAGTGGAGAAATTCTTCTTGAAAGTGTGCAGTACTTATGAAAGATAAAGTCCCCAAGAGAATTTGAATTAATAATGCAACGAATTATTCTTAAAATGTGCAGTATTTATGAAAGATAGTCTCCTCGAGAGAATTTTCATTATTTATGGAACGAACTGTTCTTTGAAGTGTGCAATACTTATGAAATGGTGAAATCAAAATGAGATCTTCACTAAAGTGTGCAGTATTTATGAATGTAACTATCCTCAATCGTGCATTAGTTATGAAAGCATAGGCTACAAACAAATGAGTACCAGTCGAAAGAAACTTATTGAAATGTACATTTATGAAAAATAAAATCCTCAAGAAAATTTGCATTAATTATGGAACGAACTGTTCTTGGAAGTGTGCAATACTTATGAAATGATAGAGACAAAAAGAGATCTTCACAAAAGTGTGCAGTATTTATGAAGATTTATCCCCCCAATCGTGCAGTATTTATGAAAGTGTACGCTTCAAGAAAATGAGAATCAGAGGCAAGAATACTCTAGAGGGTGTGCAGTATTTATGAAAAACGAAGTCCTCTAAACAAATTATTTAAGGAACGATTTGTGTCCTGAAAGTGTGCATTACTTATGAAATGACTTCTTTCTTGAACTGTGCACTATTTATGAAAAATAAAATTCTCAAGAAAATTTGCATTAATTATAGAACGAACTGTTCTTGGAAGTGTGCAATATTTATGAAATGAAGAGACAAAAAGAGATCTTTACAAAAGTGTGCAGTATTTATGAAAAGATTTCTCCCCACAACCGTGCAGTATTTATGAAAGCATAGGCTACAAACAAATGAGTACCAGTCGAAAGAAACGTATTGGAAATGTGCAGTATTTATGAAATGAAACCATTCAAATTGTGTGCAATATTTATGAAATAATGGTCCATCAAATGTGCAATATTTATGAAACGAGCCATGTCTGAGTCTATGAAATAGAATCGTACAAAGAGTTTGCAGTATTTATGAATGAAAAGCTCTTCATCAAATGTGCATTATTTTTGAAATGGGATGATCCAAAGAGTGTGCAATATTTATGAAATAAAATCTTTAAAACAGAGTGCAATATTTATGGAATGAGTCCTTCAAAATACGAGTAATGAAATGGATCAGAAGGTGTGCAAAATTTATGAAAAAGCCTTCAAAAAGTGTGCAATATTTATGAAATAATAGTCCATCAAATGTGCAATATTTATGAAATGAGTAATGTTCAACTCCAAGAAATGGGATCCTTCAAGGAGTGTGCAATATTAATGAAACCAAATAGTTCAGATAATGTGCAATATTTATGAGAGAAGAGCTCCTCATCAAGTGTGCATTATTTATGAAATGAAATCGTTCAACTAGTGTGCAGTATTAATGAAATGAGTCCTTCAAAATGCGTGCAATGAAATGAAATAGATCAGATAGCGTGCTTTATTTATGAAAAGAAATCCTTCAAATAAGTGTGCAATATTTATGAAATGAGCCATGTTCAACTCCAAGAAATGGGATCCTTCAAAGAGTGTGCAATATTAATGAAAAATAGTTCAGATAATGTGCAATATTTATGAGAGAAGAGCTCCTCATCAAGTGTGCATTATTTATGAAATGAAATCTATCAAACGAAATGCAATATTTATGAAATACGAGTTCAACATAAAATGTGCAATATTTATGAAATGAAATAGTTCAAAGAGTGCAATATTTATGAAATGAGTTCTTTCTTAACCTGTGCACTATTTATGAAACCAAACCTCCACCTGAACATCCCAATCCAAGGAAATCCGACTTAGGACACGAACCCGACACAAAACCTTCCCGCGATTCCACCTGAGACACGTGTAAAATTTTACCGCCATTTTGAAAAATAATAATAATGATGATGATGATGATAATAAATGATTTCCTTCGAATTTAATTGAAATCGGTTCCAATTCGTTTTTTGACGACTTTCAATTACACGAATGCCTACGAGGAAACAAGACAATTAACCTTGGCGCCAAAATCAGAGCAATTTATCCGCGTCATTTATCCAGACAGATAAAAACCTACTTTTGACTTTCCTCTTTTCATTTCCGTTTCTCTGTCTGTCGACAAACCACCGCCGCCATAGTTAACACATCTGTTTGCCGTAATTCTTATCTATCTACTCGGTGTTATTATTTGTGTTTAAAATTCTTTTTCAGTTTATCCAAGTTAGGCGGATCCTCAGGTACGAGAGAGAGATGGTGAACCTAGAAATTCCTTGTTTGAGTATTAATTCGACACGATCTCTACGATAATAATGATGATAGGAATAGGTCTTTGTGATAATTTGGTATTCAATTAAATTTGATTAAATTCAATTAACGTGAGGAGGAGGTAACAACCTGAGGAGTGATAACATCTTTTGGAACCTTTCCATCTCTCTTCCGTTGGAGGCTGGGAACCTATGGTCCAGATGCAAGGGGTGTGGACGTACTATACGAGTCTGCTCTACTTACGTATATAAATTTTGTTGTAACGCTTCCAAGAAGGATTTGTTCTTTGGTAGAACTTGATGACCCAAATTTTATCTGAGGTATTTTTTTCTTTTTAGGTTGCGTCCAAGGTTCACTTTAATTTGTCTTTGTCTGAAGAGGTTGCCTTGTATCTCGTCCTGAAATGTTTAGATAAACATTGCAGGATGGTTCTGTGATGGTTTTGGGTTTATATTTGAAAGTGTATCGATAGAGGTTGGACAAGGTAATGGAAACACAAGTTGGGTTTATGTTGGTACCACTGCTTCTGTGTAAATATTGTCAAGGTCATAGGAAGTTGACGTGTCAGGACTTGCAGGTATTATTTTAGTGCAGTCGACGTTGTCTTTGGCGTATATACAAATAGGACGAATCGTTGGCGCTCGGTTAGTGGGAGTGTTAGTGACGTAAACATTTGAAGCCGGGGGAGCTACAGTATCCAAGATCACGACAGCGTACACAAAAGAGGAGAAAACATCATCAGCGAAAGAGGAATATGGACGAAAGCCAGGTTAACCGACAGAGACTGACAAACATTAAAAAGGAATGCAGCCAGACAGCACAAAACTACCGCAGTGACAGCAGAGCTCAACACCCACCTACAGCATCGACAGAAACTGTACGGGAGGAGCACCACAAAGCTAACACTCAGTGTATGTCAGTGTTTCCATTACTTTCTCCAACCCTGTATTTCTACCCAAGCCAGTTTGACACACTACAAACTGTACAAAACCAGTGTGTTAGTACTCCGAGAGTAAGCACTAACTACTAATAATTACTAACATCAAAAATACTTACAGCAGTAGTAGCAGTAGAAACAGTGACTCCAACCAAATCATGACTTGGAAGTATTTTCAAATCAACAGCACGTGATGGTTGGCCTGGTTCTTCGGGTAGTTGTTAACATCTCAGCTTGATACAATTTATGTTGTGCTCTAGTTTGACATTCTCTGAAAACAATAAATAATTAATAATTAGTTCATTTGGACTAAAACATTCTACAGGTCAATGACCTATGAGCAACAACAGTACTACTAATAGACAGACACCAATAAATCATTTCTTGAATAAACTACAATTTTACTAAGGCTTCTTTCAAAAGTATTGCACACTTATAATGATTTCGATTCATAAATATTGCACACTTTATCGAGGTTTCATTTCATAAATAGTGAGCAGTCTTAAGAGGATTTTATTTCATAAATAATGCACACTTTTATACAGACTTCATTTCAATAATATTGCACACTCTTAAGAGGATTTTACATCAAAAATGCTGCAAAGATTTCTTTTACAAAATAATGCACACTTCTAAATAGATCTCATTTCATAAATAATGCACACTATTACAAAGACTTCATTCCAATAATATTGCGCATTCTTAAGAGGACTTTCATTCATAAATAATGCACACTTTCATCAACGTCCCATTTCATAAGTAATGCACACTTCAATATAGATCTCATTTTATAAATAATGCACACCATTACACACATCTCATTTCAAAAATATTGCACACTTTCATCTACGTCCCATTTGATAAATAATGCACACTGTTACACACATCTCATTTCAATAATATTGCACACTTTTACAGAGGTTTCATTTCAAAATATTGCACACTCTTAAGATTTCATTTCATTTCATAAATAATGCACACTTTTACAGAGGTTTCTTTTCAAAATATTGCACACTTCATAGATCAGCATCATCATTTCATAATTAATGCACACTTTTACAGAGGTTTCATTTCAAAAATATTGCACTCTTAAGATAATTTCACATCAAAAATACTGCAGGTTTCTTTTCAAAAATAATGCACACTTCTAGATAGATCTCATTTCATAAATAATGCACACTTTTACAGAGTTTCATTTCATATATATTGCACAATTTCATTGAGGCTTCGTATCATAAATAATGCACACTTTTATCGAGCTTTCATTTCATAAATAGTGCACTGTCTTAAGAGGATTTCATTTCATAAATAATGCACACTATTACAAAGACTTCATTCCAATAACATTGCGCACTCTTAAGAGGATTTCCATTCATAAATAATGCACATTTTTATCAACGTTTCATTTCATAAGTAATGCACACTTCTAGATAGACCTTATTTCATAAATAATGCACACTTTTACAGACGTTTCATTTCAAAAATATTGCACACTTTTATCCAATCTACAGAACAAACACTTATTATATATATATTATCTATTCATTGTCTAGGACAAACAGTTTGCTGAATAACCAAAGTGCTTCACAACAATCTCCTCTCCTCATGTTAGTAGTCAAACATCCAAACCAACAACATATGGTCACCTCAGGTAAAATTTCATTTCCTTATCTTTTTTATTTATCTATATATCTATTGTTTACAACAAACTAAAAACAGTGTAATAAATCACCAAACGAGTATTCTCTACTTAGTAATTAAGGTAGAGGAACCTTTGAGAAATGGGTCACTGGGTGAGTAGGGAAACTCAAGAACTGGTATACTTGAAAAGGGTACATAATAAATTATACTTTGGAAGGTTATACTATAAACTTCTGGGAAGGTTGAATTATCTACTATGCACCACAACATTTACATCTGTTAAGAAATTTGAAGAATGTCATCAAGTTCTGTTGGGTCATTTATGGTTAACAGAGTTTGATAAAAATTTTATCTAGTATATAACAAAGCCAAGTGGTGTAGACAATCACAATATTCTCCTCTCAGCATAATAGTGATTAAGACATAATAGTCTACAATAAGGTCTCTCAAACTCAATTTCCCGCCTCAATTTATTAATAAATAATAGTAATAGATAATTTATAATACAACACCTTTTAATAATTTCTCTGGTGAGAAAGGAGATAAAATTTTTTTATCTTCTCCTCCTCCTCTTCAGCTAATTAATAATAATTCAACTCCGAAAGAAAAATAATTTCGATTTGCTACGGTTCAAATTACAATTTAAAAATTTAATGAAAGGGAAACTTGTCGCTCCGATGTTTAATAAACCGTATTTCAATATTCAAAATGGAGGAAAAAAAAAATGAAAACGAAACAAATGATTGACACTCAAACAAATTTCTACCGGTCATCCATTTTTCTTTTTAATTAAATTCATTTCTCTTTCCGTTCTTCCATGGATCTACCTTCGACTTCTTTTTTGTAACATAAAGTAACAACAATAATCTCATTTGTTAGGGGAATTGTTTTGCGCGACATTTTGTTTGCCGCTTCGCTTGTTCACATGCCGCTCGTTTGCCGCGTTACGTAAACACCCTACGTCCGCCATTTGCCATGGGATTTGTTATCGACTAAGCTTCCCTTTTACTTTTCACGGCCGCGATTGTGTGTCTGTCCAATAACAAAAATTTGAACTTTTATTTATTTATTTATTTATTATTTATTTAAATCAATGCTTGTCACGTTCTCAGTCTCAAAACCTTCGGAAATAATTGGACGCACATGGCAATGAATGAAATTCCAAAGTTTTTTTTGTTTATAGATTCGATCAACCTTCCTGTCTCTTTTACTTTCGCTGTGGTAATCCAACCTAAACCTGTTTCTTTGATTTTTTCATCATCTGATCCAGGCAAATTGATACCACGTCAGCTTTCGACAATACAAATCCTAAATTAGCCGAAAACATTATACCACAAAAGGGAAAGACATCGAGTTTTCCTTTTCCCATTTTCCATTGTTTTATACTTATTATTTATTTATTGATGACTCTATTGTTTTTGATTCGTTTTCTACTTATTGCTGTTCCCTACTTGTGGGTTTGAATCATTAAGTCAGTGATTGTTGGCTGGATTTATTGAGCCACCGCCTTCTCTCTTTACTACTCTCCCTCATTCAGTTCGTTTTGGTACTAATTAGTCAGACTTCCTTTCACTTTTTCTTGGGATTTCTTTTTTTTTTAAACAAAAGCAACAACCTGTTTTTTGGGGTGATTTCTGCTAGAAGGGGGTGGTTTTATTTGAGTCATAAATAACTTCCGGTTATCTATGAGATTTGGAATAATATGCTTGCTGTCAAGTACGAGATAACTCTGTTTGTGTTAATGGGAATATTGTTAGAGTATGTATTGTAATAATCAAGTGTGCAATACTTATGAAATGAAAATTCTTGGAGGATATTGTCCTGATTCGCCAACTTCGGGTTTGTCTGTAGAGATTAGGCTACTTTCGTTGTTGGGAGAACCAGAAGACACCACGATTTCGCTACTTCGTGTAAATATTTAAACGTACACCCCACATGACCAACACTTTCTGTCTCGGACAAAGAAGCCTTTTGCTAAACGTTTATTAAACACGGGCAACACGGTTAAAAGGAGTTCAATGGAAAGTGACCATTCATCGCGACGAGAGGTTCGAACGCGATGAAAGAACCGCCTTCATTACACACAAGATTAGTAGTCTTTAAGTCGAATTATCGAATCATTGAACAAGACACCGTTGGCCGTGTGTCGCGGACAATGGACGGATTGAAAGGTGTGCAAAATTTATGAGAATGGAAGCGGCCGGTGAAAGTCAGTATGTGGTGCAACCTTGGGATGGATGCCATTCACAGACGACGACACTTGCCATCGTCCAAAATGACCTTCTCCCGTAATCTAAACATGGATCTCATATCAAAACCAAACTAATGTGACCCACTAAAATTCCACCAAAATGCTTTATCACTTTTTGTAGTTTTGGCCGACCGACCCCACTACAACAGTTATGTGAAAATTCTTTGGCGTGAAGATTGTAACGTGTCATCGTCACGAGCCTTCTTTCCAGAACCAGAACTTTGGTTTTGTGAGAATACAGTTTATGAATACTAAACGCTTTTACGGTTAACTCATTTCATAAATAATGCACACTTTATAGCTTAGAGCTACCCTAACTATCTACTCGCGTGTGCTTTTATCTTTCACCCACACACACTCTCTTAAAATTTAGTTTCCCTTTCAGTTCCACTCTAAAGAGATAAATAATTTCGAAAGCTTTCAAATTTTTAACCGGAGAAAGAGTTAGTGAAAGAAGGATTACATAAACGCCAACTTTCCCCTGTTAATGACATAGGAAATCGTTTCCATAAACATTCAAACACCGGAGTTGACACGGAAACAACAAAAGAAAGGTGTAAGTTAGCACCAGAAGATGACACATGACAAACAGCCCAGACGGACGGGGGTTTTAAGTTAGTTTCATTGTCACACAGTCAACCTGACACGACGTAACATTAAAAAAAAAAGAAAAACGGTTGTCTACGACCAAAGTGTCACACATTAATTACCCGCGATCATAGTGACTCCAAAGACGTTAAGCCCAAAAATGGCCGAAATATTGACCGCGTTAACAAAACAGACAACATGGCTGTGTGTCGGAATTGCACTTTAGTCTGTGCATATTTGAAATTTTTATTGCGACACACAACTAGCCCGAAGCCTCGACTAAGTGCTTAATAAACAAGTACCACATGTGTAAACGTCCTGTCAAGGTGAGTACTTCCCCGATTTTCCCCATTTCAAAACTTTCTCACAAACAAAATTCAGGTTCGTTATAAAAAGATACCTGTGGCCTAGTTTCTGTGTCACAGAGAACAAAAAGTGTCTCACTGTCGCGAGACCATCCGATTATCACACACGTGTTACATTAGGGTTGAGTCGTAGTCGCTCCTCGGTTGTGTCATCTTTTCGGGGTCACGCCCCATGAAATACTAGTTTTGAAGCCTCCCGGGGGCCTGACATCCATCATTTTTAAGGAATCCAGGCTCGTTTTTGAGTAAACAATAAAACGGCTGACCTACTTTCATCAAAGACTTTACATATATAATTGATACGTGATGGAGAATCGATGACAGGATTTCAATTTAAGCGGTTTACCATCGTACCGGAGGAATTAAAATTCAAATTAAAAACACAAAATGGAATTATGGTTGTCAAGAATAAGAAATTTCGATTTAGCCCAAAACCTACGACCTCGTTCAACGAAACTAATTTTGGTTTCATACTAAACGCACATCCGTCAACCCAAACTACTCTTGTTTGATCTCAGATATAGTCTACCAACCCAACTTAATCAGCTGTTTTGATTAGCCCGTCAGAGCCACATCAAATACAATAAACAACAAATACACAGTGTGGTCTTCTTTTACGCGACAGAAAATAAACAATACAGGCTGACAATCGCGTAAAAACAGACCCTTATTCTGCACCGAACCTCTCACCGTCGCAAACCAAGTTGGTGTACCTGATTAAATCGAATTCAAATTGGTAAAACTGACACATAAAAAATGTTTAAATAAACAGACGAGTGTGCATCACTTTTGAAATGCCCCCAAAATCCCTGCATTATTGCATGAAGTAAATCCTTCCGGTGGTGAGCAATAATTTTGAAATGAACAAGTCGGTCGGTGGTTTGGATTCTCTTCCAAACGATTAAAATGATTCGCGTAAAAAAAGTTGTGGTAACTGATTAAGTTAAATTAGAATCAAAATAGACACAAAACAGACGAGTGTGTATTACTTTTGAAATCAAGTCTCTTCATCATTAATTAAATAAATCCTTCGTTGAGGTGTGCAATAATTTTGAAATGAATAGGTCAGTCAATCGCTCGAATTCCACACCAAACAATTCGCGTAAAAAGCGACCTAGTATCTAATTCGGTTAAGTTAGAGTCAAATAATAGACAGACGAGTGTGCATTACTTTTGAAATAAGTTCCTGCATTATAACTGGAATAAATTCTTGCAGTGTGTGTGTGCAGTAATTTTGAAATTAATAAGTCAATCGGTTATTTGGACTGTCTTCCGAGGTCTTATAAACAATCCGCTTAAAAAAAGTTGTAGTAATTCATTAAATCAAAATTTACACATAAAAATAACGAAACAGACGAGTGTGCATTACTTTTGAAATAAGTTCCTGCATTATTACGGGAATAAATTCTTGCACTGTGTGTGTGCGCATAAATTTCGAATCAAATAAGTCGGTTGGTGGTTTCCATTCTCTTTCAAAAGCTCAAAAACAATTCGCGTAAAAAAAGTTGTGGTAACTAGTTGTAGTAAACATATAAAAATGTTTAGTTAAATAATAAACAGACGAGTGTGCATTATTTATGAAACCAAGTCCCTTCATTATTCATGAAATAAATCCTTCACGGAAGTGTGCAATAATTTTGAAATGAATGGTCGGTTGGTGGTTTGGATTTTCATCCAAAAGCTCAAAAACAATCCGCGTAAAAATAAGCTGGAGTAACTGATTAGATTAAATTAGAATCAGAATCTCCACATAAAAATAACAAACAGAGGAGTGTGCATCACTTTTGAAATGAAGTCTCAGCTTTATTAATGAAACAAACTCTTGTGTGCGTGCAATAATTTTGAAATGAATAGGTTCTCGGATTCTCTTCCAAACGTTTAAAAACAACCCGCGTAAAAAAAGACCTTACAATCCCTAGCTCGCGTTAATTAGTGGATGGGTAGCAAGTTTCTCACCCAAAGGATGAGAGCTTTCGCAAAACTACCCTAAATCCCAGGGGTAAAAGAATTCCTGAGTCACAACAAGGATTCGAACCCTTTTATCTGGTCCACGGATTCTGGGTGGAGGAGAGGGAGAGGTCCAGATGGGGAGGAGATAATCATTGATTATCAGGATCAAGGCCGCCATCTTATCTCGTAAGTGGTCAAGTCGGGGAAAAGTTTAATGGAGGCCACACAACCCGACCACGCCGAAAATCCCTTTTCTCTCCGATCTTCCTTCCACGATTTGTGTTCATCACCCCCCCTCCTCCTTCTCTTCTTCTTCCACGTCCTCTTTCACCCGAAAATTTCTCTTTCCCTCTTTGAATGATTAACTGCCCGCACCTTTTTACTTTTTATTACCCGTCTGTCACTCACTAAATTACTCGCTTTAGTTATGCTTTTACCTTCTGGCCTCTTCATTTCCTCTCTAATCTTCAGTCACCGCCTTTGACTTTCCTCGTTCTCTAACACTTCTTCGGCAAACTGACACCTTCCAAAACCGACACCGACTTCATCAGGGAATCACAAAAACGACATCGCTTTTCCCTTTACCAACGACGTGACTTCTTCCCGACGACGGTTCCTAACGCCCCGAACGCCTGAGTTTATGGCCTTTTCTAATTAAAAATTTTAGAGAGGACGAACGGAGAGGAAACGTCCGGAATTAAATTTGGATTTATGGTTTCTTATCCGACACAAATTAACTGCAATGAAGAACCGGAGGGCTCTTGTGTCGTTAATAACGCACATAAAACTCGGAATTAATTCCAGAAGAGGTCCTCTGTACCTCCACACCGCCGCCACCAATCCCTAACCCAGCATTTCGTTAGAAAAACCTTTTCGACAAGGCGTTGCACCCAACAGCCTCGAAAACGCAAAACTTGCATGTCTTCGGCTGATTACGAATTCCGTAAAAAACGTTTAATTTGCAAATTAGAGAAGAAAACCGTTAATAGTTAATTATCTAGGTCGTTTAAGGAAACATGCTACCATGCGATGAGGACATTCCAATTGTCAATACTCATGTTAATGACCCAGACAAAGACGAAGAGGATAGTTGAGAGGAATGGCAAAGTTCTGGTGGAGAAGAAAAACTTTGTTCGGTACCGACGACGACAGCAAAAAGAAAAGCAGCAGAATGAATTATCAAGAGCAAAGATGTTTCTTTCATAAATAATGCACACTTTTAACAAAGTGCTTATCCCGTAAATAATTCATCTGTGTCTAAGATTCACAAATGATGCCCACATCTATGAGGAAGTCATTTCAATAAACCTATGGAGACGTTAATTTCATAAATTCTGCACAACTTGTGAATGATTTCTTTCATAAATAATGCACACTTTTAGCAGAGCTAGTCCCATGCATAATTCTTTTGTATAAGGTCCATAAGTAATGTCCACACTTGTGAGGACGTCATTTCGTAAACAAACTTCATGGATTAGTTTATTTCATAAATCCTGCACAATTTGTGGATGATTCCTTTCATAAATATTGCACACTTTTATAGGAGTTAATCCCATAAATAACACATCTTCGTATTTAACACTCTTAAGCAAAGCCCAAACTTCCGAAGAAGTCATTTTGTAAACAAACTTTGAGGAGAAGATCATAACTAAAATCATTTATAGATTCTGCACAATTTGTGGACGATTCCCTTTCAAAAATACTGCACACTTTATGCGTTTCTTTCATAAATAATGCACACTTTCTCCCTAAATAACTCATCTTCGTATATAACATTCATGAGGAAAGCCCACACTTTCGAAGAAATTATTTCGTGGCCACACTTTATGCAACAGTTCATTTCATAAATCCTGCACAATATGGGGACCATTTCAAAAATATTGCACACATCATGCGTCTCTTTCATAAATAATGCACAGAGTTAATGCCATACATAATTTTTATATATAAGATTCATAATTAAAGTCCACCCCTGTGAGGAAATTATTTCGTGGCCACACTTTGTGCAACAGTTTATTTCATAAATCCTGCACAATATGGAGACGATTTCCTTTCAAAAATATTGCACACTTTTAAAGGAGTTAATCCCATAAATAATTCCCTATACAAGGTTCATAAGCAACGCCCAAACTTGTGACCATGTTATTTCGTAAACATGCCTTATAAAAGGGTATATTTCATAAATCCTGCACAATTTGTGGATGACCTTCTTTCATAAATATTGCACACTTTTAAAAGAGTCAATTTCCTAAATACCTCATCTTCGTATTTAACATTTATAAGTAAAGCCCACACCTGCGAGGAAATTATTTCGTAGCCACACTTTATGCAACAGTTTATTTCATAAATCCTGCACAATTTGTGGATGACTTTCTTTCATAAATATTGCACACTTTATGCGTTTCTTCATAAATAATGCACAGTTTCGACGAAGAGTTTACCCCTAAACACCTATTCTTTGTATTTAAGGTTGGTTCCCATTGATGGCAGACTTGTGAGGGAGTCGTTTTGTGAACACATCGTATGGATAAGTTCATTTCATAAATCCTGCACGATTGTGAACAATTTTCTCACAAATAATGCACAATTTGTGTATGACTTCCTTTCAAAAATACTGCACACTTATCCTGGAGTTAGTCTCATATTTCTTGTATTTAAGATTCATAAGTAATGTCCCACACTTGTGAGGACGTCATTTCGTAAACAAACTGCACAATTTGTGGACGATTCCTTTCATAAATATTGCACACTTTTATAGGAGTTAATCCCATAAATAACACATCCTCGTATTTAACACTCTTAAGCAAAGCCCAAACTTCCGAAGAAGTCATTTTGTAAACGAACTTTGAGGAGAAGACCCTAACTAAAATCATTTATAGATTCTGCACAATTTTTTAAGGATTCCCTTTCAAAAATACTGCACAGGTTATGGACGATTCCTTTCATAAATATTGCACACTTTTAAAAGAGTCAATTTCATAAATAGCTCATCTCCGTATTTAACATTCATAAGTAAAGCCCACACTTTCGAGGAAATTATTTCGTGGCCAGTAACAGTTTATTTCATAAATCCTGCACAATTTGTGGATGACCTTCTTTCATAAATATTGCACACATTATGCGTCTCTTTCATAAATAATGCACAGAGTTAATGCCAAACATAATTTTTATATTTAAGATTCAATGTCCCACACTTGTGAGGACGTCGTTTCGTAAACAAACTTACGGATGGGGTCATTTCATAAATCCTGCACAATTCAGAGGTGGATCTCCTTTCAAAAACACTCCACCGCCTTATGCGAGAAGTCACAAAACCCATTCGCATAAATTTCTCTCCCAACACATCCTCTACATAACACGAGAAATACACTACAACCTCAATAATTCTAACAGTGACTGTATTACGCGTACAGAAGACAAGAACCCGGAGAAACGGTTAACAGTTAGTCAAAAGATTTCTGGTACACGTTTGAAATTATCTTCGGACCATCACAATGGCAGCTTCAAGGTTATCTCACCCGACCAAACAAAAATTTTTATTAATTTAATTTATGTAACTTATAGTTTCTTCTCTCTCTCTCAGGAAAAGTTTCCTTTTTATCAATATGGCGGATGAGTCAAGATTTGAATTTTAATTACCAGTCACAACCGGAAGACAATCCAATCGAAAATCTACTTTTCCATTCTTCTTTAACCTTTGACAGGTAAAGATTACCGGACGCAACTTCTTTCGGAGAGAAAAGCTATCTTTTAGAAAGTCTGTCGGACAGACGGACACAAGACCAAGGTCAGACATTTGCTGCTTGATAGGCGTGTCCACCCTTTGGCTATGCGTTCATGAAACATTCGAACAAAAAAGCGGTTTCTTGTCTGACCTTCTCCAACGCATAAAAAAAGTCATCTCGCCAGAATGATAACGCACAAGGCAATCCCCTTTTCTTCTCACCACGTGGTCAGGAGGATTTCCTTCGGAATTCTGTGACTACTAGATAAAATGGTTGACATTTCTTAGAGGACAAGTGCACGACGAGAACATGGTTAACGTAGGAGGGATTAATGTTACGTCTAACCGAAGTTGAGTTCATCATTAATAAGCAACCACACTCAAGCAGATTCGCAAAAGAAGTGATACCAACAAACCAATCGTATTTAAAGTTACGCTATAACACTTCCTTTGGTCGTAGTAACCTAACCGAAAGCGTCATCACGACTTCTTGAGATATAACGAGTCGCAGAACTTGTTGTTAGTATTAGTTTTAGTTTCGTTTAGTTTCTATCCCGTTTTTGGGTATAAAAAGCCCCGTACTACAAATCCTATAGTCGAGCACTTTAACTACACCACCCCTAAGACGTCTCTTCACTTGAATTTTAAATTACCGCCCTCACAGTTACGCGAATTGAGTCCTAATCCAAATTTTCACTTTTGGGTCAACAGGACGTCAAAAGCTCAAATGGCACGAGGAGCTATTGTAACACTAAACCGGAAAACAATGTCGGTTCTCTGCAATATATGCTACGGTAAAAGTGATAAATCAGATGAATATACACAACCCCCAGCGATTATTCATATAAACCAATCAAGCTTGGTTAATGTGGGAAATTAATGACTATTTATCACATTTACCGGCTAGTTTATAAAATCTCCAACTTGTAATAAAGAATATAATCAAAATTTGCTTCGCTTGAGTTCTGTCACTGTTACCGTCAAGAACAGCTACTTGGGTTGCCTGCCTTTTGTCAGAGAAGTGACAGAATCCAAGCATCTAAGCAAATTTCGGTTAAGCTCCCCAATTTGATCTAAAAATTCTATAAACTAGCCGGTAAATGTGATAAATATTCATTAATTTGGGTTGGTTATGAATGATCGTCGGAGATTATACATATTCACCCGGTTTATCACGTGACACAGAGGTCGGCAACCTGTGGCTCTTTTGTGAGGCCCACAAAAGCACTAATATAATTATATTTATATTACTATATATGTAATTAGAATTGCATTCTCATTTAAATGTGCAGCCCGCGTAAAAATTTCATTTTGAAAAAGGTTGCCGGCTCCTGACGTAGCATATATACAATCATTCCTCCCTGGTGTCAAAAAGACTGCTGGAAAGCTTCGAAACACATACATTTGGAAGAATATGACCAAAATGGCTGGCATACACATTGCAAATGGCGTCTCCTGTACTCGTAGCAAAGTCAAGAACGTATGACTCTGACAGAGACACCCTCACCCAGCTTTCTGACCGTAGAAATTGATACGGTAGGACCTCAACACCCAAGTCCCGCTATATTCTCACGTTTCAATGTGGCCTGACGAAGTATACAGAACACTGTGAACGTTCCAAACACTGCGAACTGATCAAAGGACGGAATTTATGAACAACACCCTTTAGAGAGTCTGTGGTCTATAACAAGACCTTCCATAAGCCTGTTTGTTGAATGGCGCCACAACATGTGCATTATTTATGAAATGAATTAGTCCTGCAAATGCATGCGATTTTAGTCATTCCAGTTTCCTCGAATTCCTATCCATCCATAGACATAAAACGAGGCACTCATCTAAAACTGACAAAACAAACTCGTTTAAAACTTACGGGAGGTACCTGACAACCTGTTTATTTATTAATAAATAAATAAAAACGGAATAAATCACAACAAACGACGCGACACAAACGAAAAACAAGGAGGCAAACGCGTGTAATTAAAAACATAACCGCGGTGCTAACTCAATTAACACGACTCTTAGCGGAAAGAAATTTCTCGGAACTTGATAACCAGAGCCGTTCAGTATTCAAATTTCAACTAAAACGGTCGCCACTTGGCAAAAACCAACCTGCCGACTGGTCAAAACTCAAACTGCCTACCTGCCTATATCATCCACCATTAACACGTGCTGGGTCCCCGGGCCTACCCCGACAGAATTTCAAATTTCACACCCTTTTCCTTAATTATTGAAAATTCCTTTAAAGTCGGCCATTATTCTTCTGATAAAAAGTAAAACCGGAAGTAGAAGGAGGAGAACGATATTGGAACGCCGGCTGTGATTACGGTTCGACTCTTTTTTTTAATTAATTAATTTCGATTTACATGAATTGGCAATCCGGCGCACTTAACAGACAATAACCGTGACTCACGAACATAATAATAATAACAACAACAAAAAACTAAATCCGGAAGTGAAATTGCTGATCGAAACACTAATTCAAAGTTTTGGCGCCTTTTCTTTCCTCCAGAAACCATTTCACTTATTTTACGCGACCGATTAATTATTTTTAAAAAAAATTTTTCGTCTTGGTGTGACTCACCTTGTGTCACAACTCAAATTAATCTCATGTGTCACGGACTCGTGGAAAGCGCTTCTTTCATAAGTACTGCACACTTTTAGGAAGATTGTACTTCGAAGACTGCCGTCTGGAGAGAGTGGAAGAATGTTTGACGTGGCAGGAGACTGTCGTAGATCTGAAAACCAATCAAACGCCTTAAGATAGCTGAAGAGAGGAGGAGGAGGACAAGGAGGAGGAGGCTGTCATCAGCTTTATCACAGGAAATAGAAAGCTGACGTTGGTATTAAGGTCATTCGCCGGTGAGAATTTAACTAAAACCCGTCAAAAATTAGAAAACACGTGTCCGAGGATTCTTGTGCACGTTTGGGGAACTGTTAACAGCAAACCGTCTTCCGCTAACCTGACACCACGACGTCTCTTTCCCTCCACAGTTTTTTCGTTCGCCGTGGCCAAACCTTCATTCGTTAGTCATAAATAAAACGCTAACAGGACTTTTCTGGTGGATGACCTAGACGAAGACAACAAGAAGAAGAAGAAGGTGGGGCATTAGATGAGATCGTAAGCTATAATCCAGCTTCGAGGGGAGTCTCCTCTCGTGCTTGACATCCGTGATTTAAAGCCACGCTTATCACACTTATTGATTTTATGTTTTTCTAGCTATTGTCTTCATCCGAACATGAAAACATGCAAACCCTCCAACAAAACCCGCGTTATGTGAGACACACTAACTTCTTCCCCCTGAAATCACAACCCAAACTATATACAAGACGATCATTCAGCTCCAACCGGCTCCTCTTTAACTTAAAACCAAAAGTGTGTGTGCATTACTTATGAAATAGTCCTTCAAAGGGCCTCGCCAGCTCTTCCTATAGTGCGGGACCTCCTATACTGCCTTCCACGTCTTTCGCTGTTGTTTTTGGGTCTTCCGACTTTACGCGAACCATTCCACTCTAGGTCTTGTGAGATTCTGTGGTTTCCGTAATATGTGTCTGATCCATCTCCACTCTCACTCCTACAGCACTTTGCTGATTGGCTGCTCCTTCCTTAACTTATACCGTCACCGAGAATTCAAATCTCACGTCCAGATTCCGGTCGTGGACTTTTTTTACGCGTCTAATATAAAGTTAAGTGTCACGATTATTATTTTAAGAAGGATCCGTTTCATAAACCTCAGACATATTGAAGGATGATTCATTTCAAAAATAATGCACACTTCAATTTAGGTAATGCGCACAACTTCAAAGGGACTCGATCTTGATCTCGATCACCTCACTCGCATTCAGTTTGAATGAAAGCTTTTCAAAGGACTTGAGAAATCCGGAAAAGTTTCCTTCTCAGCATTGTCACGTCAGCGATATGCGACTCCCAGGGAATGTTAAAAAGAATATAAAGAGAAAAAAGTACCTGATGCCTGAAAAGGGAAAAGTTGGAGGCCTTGGAAAACTCGATAATTTTTTTTAAGGCACGACACGTGCATATTTTGCATATCTTTCAATTAATAAGACCGAGAGAGGGACCAGGAAAGAGTTTCTCTGAAATATTTTTGATAAATTCCTCCAAATCCATTTTTGTGACACACTTCCGGACTCCCATCTTCGAAATACAGAAAACCGTTGCCATTTTTTGTGTTTTATTGATTACATAGACAGGAAATTTAAGAAGAAGAATAAATCCGACGAGATATTGCAAAATAACAAACAATGAAGTTCAAGTCACACGCGTGACCGTGTTATTGTTAATAACAATAATTCTTATTAAACAATGCGTGAGGAACGAGACGAAGAGGAAGAAGACAAAGGATACCGTAAGCTCTCGCCGAGGCATGTACCTCTGTGAGTTGTCTGAGCCGCCGCACAAACCCTCGTTTCAACGAATAATTCCATTTTCGGTTGGAATGATTTGTGACCTGATATGAATACAAGGTGTGGGCCACGAGAAGAAAATAAAAAGAAAAAGCTGATAATTAGTTTAAAAATAACGGATTCGTGAACCTAAACATTATCCGAATGTGACTCCGTGAGTCGGAATCTTTGTTTGCATGCCAGTCAGCCACCACACCCGTGCGCCACGAGGGTCACTTATGGTTGTCACAAAACTACGAATTCCTCTCCCGCCGCTTATTTATTTATTTAAATTTAAGCAAACCTCTATGAGACATTGCGTAATAAACCGAGTACCGCATAAAAAAAGACCTTACTTCGTACTGAGATGGTAAGATACCGATCGAGACGCTCAACTTTAAAAACAAAACGCGTAAAACAAGACTTTGACTGGATCTCTGTAGGAATATTAGTAAGAGGTAGGTTAGTGTGCATTATTTATGAAATGAACTGCTCACAACCTTGTGCATTATTTATGAAATGAACTCTCACAACCTTGTGCATTATTTATGAAATGAACTGCTCACAACCTTGTGCATTATTTATGAAATGAACTCCTCACAACCTTGTGCATTATTTATGAAATGAACTACTCACAACCTTGTGCATTATTTATGAAATGAACTCCTCACAACCTTGTGCATTATTTATGAAATGAACTGCTCACAACCTTGTGCATTATTTATGAAATGAAAAATCAGTTTTGAAATATCAGTGATGAGTATTTATGAACCGAATCCTCTCTACAAATTTGTAGTGATTATGTCGGGAATACTTCATGAATTGTGCAATATTTATGGAATGGGTTTTCATAAAAAGTGTGCATTATTTATGAAATGGAAAACCAGTTTGAAATTGAACGTTAATTTTGAAATGAGTTTTCCGTAATAGTGAGCATGAATTTCGGTATAAGCCATTGACAAAAGTGTGCATTATTTATGGAATGAGTTTTGCGGAAAAGTTTGTCAATTTAGAAACAGATTATTGGTAAAAGTGTGCATTACTTATGAACCAAATCCCTTCCACAAATTTGTAGTACTTTTGTAACGAATATTTCACAAAAGTGTGCATTATTTATGAAATTAGTCTGAGGTGCATTATGAATAAGTTTTCCACAAAATGAGCATCAAGTTTGAAGCAGTTTTGTGAGAAAATTGAGCATTGATTACGAAACCAAATTCTCACTACAAATTTGTAGTGATTATGTCAGGAATGCTTCATGAAATGTGCAATATTTATGGAATGGGTTTTCATAAAAGTGTGCATTATTTATGAAATGGAAAACCAGTTTGAAATTGAACGTTATTTTCGAAATGAGTTTTCCGTAATCATCAATTTGGGAATGGGCTATTGACAAATGTGTGCATTATTTATGGAATAAACGTTTGTCTGAAAGTGTGCATTATTTATGAAATGAGTTTTGCGTAAAAGTTTGTATCAATTTAGAAACAGATTATTGGTAAAAGTGCGCATTACTTATGAACCAAATCCCTTCCACAAATTTGTGAAGTATTCGTTACAAAAATACTACAAAAGTGTGCATTATTTATGAAATGAAAATTAGTCTGTGAGTGTGCATTATTTATGGAATGGAAACCAGTTTGAAACTGAACGTTATTTTCGAAATGAGTTTTCCGCAAAAGCATGCATCAATTTGGGAATAGGTTATTGACAAAAGTGTGCATTATTTATGGAATAAACGTTTGTCTGAAGGTGTGCATTATTTATGGAATGAGTTATACATAAAAGTTTGCATCAATTTTAAAACAAGTTATTGTAACAACAGATTATTGGTAAAAGTGTGAATTATTAATGAACCGAATTCTTTCTACGAATTTGTAGTAATCACATCACGAATATTTCATAAAAATGTGCATCATTTATGAAATGAAAGGTAGTCTGAAAGTGTGCATTACTTATGAAATGAGTTTTCCACAAAGTGAGCATCAATTTTGAATCAGATAATTGTTGAAATTGTGCGTTAATTACGAAACCAAATTCATTCCACAAATGTGTAGTATTTATGTGACGAACACTTCACGAAAGTGTGCATTATTTATGAAATGAGTCATCGCGTTTAGTTGCAGTTGACCTACGAAATGAGCTCTTCATTAGAATTCGGTTTACTTTTGAAATGAATAAAAGAACAACGAGAGATCGTTGTAGTGACCTTCGAACTACCAACAACATATACAGTATGTCACGATATTAAAGACAGAAACAGTCAGATGACAGACTTATACTATTTATACTTTGTGGGAAATCAATTCAAATCGAAAATGGCAGATTCTTGTGAGCATTTCCGGTAGTCCAAGACTAGTCTACCCTCACATTCTTTGAGTATTTGGAGTACTAACAACTAACAGTACCAAAACCAATGAACCTAATCTTTGAGGAGTACGGGGGAACGATTCCACGCATTAATTATTAAAATGAATCCAGCCTTCAACAACCTTCAAAATCCTTTCCTTGAAGATGGGTCTCAAGTTTATCTTCAGGAGAGAGAAAGAGAGACTCGTCACGTGGAAATCGTGTCCTGTTTCAAGACCAGCCGAATTCCTCCTTGTCACGAGAGTACAAGGATGAATGGGAGAAGAGGGGGGGAGGGTGGAAGGTGGGAGAAGGAAACACGAGTCAAATAAACAAGCAAAAAGAAGGTACGTACCTGGGATTTCGTAAAAACGGGACTGCACTGGTGTGCGGGAAACGCCTTTCAAAGATCGGTTAGGCAATTTCACATACTCGAAGGGATTCTTCGGCTCCGTCGTCAGCGATTTCGACCTAAATCAGCCTGATGTAGGTGGAGTAGCAGTGATCGGACACCATGATCAAATCGGGGCCTACGTATTGTTGTACACACGTCGGAATCCAGCCGTCTTCTTCCGTGAACGGATAAACCATTTCGAATGTTCCTGAGAACAACAAAAATTCCGACGTCAATTCCGATTGCTGACGCTTGCTGAACCAGCAATTTGACAGCATTTTCTAAAAAATGACTCCAAATCAACGGCCACAAAAGACTGTGACACAGTCCGAACTTATTTTACGCGTCTTGTTCCAAAGAAAATTCAAACAATTACAACGAACGCCTACTTCTTTCATAAATACTGCACACTTTTCCAAGAATTTGTTTCAAAGTTAATACCCCCTCTCTCATACGGAACTCATTTCATAAATATTGCACACTATTAAAAGGAATGAATGATACAAAAAAAGAATTGCAACCAATGCTTACGTCTTTCATAAATTTTGCACACTTTTTACAGGAATTTGTTTCAAAAGTAGTGGACTCTCTCTCATAAAAATAATTCATTTCATAAATATTGCACACTTTCAAGAATAATTACAATATTTATGAAATAAGTTCTTCATCATGAAGTCTATTACTTCTGAAACCAATTCTTAAAAAGTGTGCAATATTTATGAAAGAAGTAAGCATTCCCTGTCACCCTTTTTTGGCAATTATTCTTGTTAAAAGTGTGCAATATTTATGAAATGAGTTCATGTGAAGGATATATTACTTTGAAACAAATTTTTGAAGAAAAAAAAACTGTGCAATATTTATGAAAGAGGTAAGCATTCGTTTTGGTTCTTTCTTTTGTAATATTTACTCTCTTAAAACTGTGCAATATTTATGAAAAAAGTAATCATTAATTGTGATCCTCTTTTTTGCAATTATTCTTGAAAGTGTGCAATATTTATGAAATGATTTTTGGGAGAGAGTCATTCTTTTGAAACAAATTCTTCAAAGAAGTGTGCAATATTTATGAAAAAGTACGAGTTCGTTGTAATTTTTCTTTTTGCAGTTATTCTCCTTGAAGTGTGCAATATTTATGAAATGAATTCCTTATGTTGGAGAGGAGGAATTCCTTATGTTAATTTTGAAACAAATTCCTGTAAAAAGTGTGCAACATTTATGAAAGACGTAAGCATTAGTTGCAATTCTTTTTTTGTATCATTCACTCTTCTTAAGAGTGTGCAATATTTATGAAATGAGTTCGTATGAGAGGGGGTATTACTTTTGAAACAAATTTTGAAGAAAAACTGTGCAATATTTATGAAAGAGGTAAGCATTCGTTTTAGTTCTTTCTTTTGTAATATTTACCCTTCTTAAAATTGTGCAATATTTATGAAATGAGTTCCTTATGTGAGAGTTTATTACGTAATTTTGGAACAAATTCTTGAAAGAAGTGTGCAACATTTATGAAAGACGTAAGCATTGGTTGCAATTCTTTTCTTGTATCATTCATAAGAGTGTGCAATATTTATGAAATGAGTTTCGTATGAGAGGAGTATTAATTTTGAAACAAATTCTTGAAAAAAAGTGTGCAATATTTATGAAACAAATCCCTAACGAAACCATGTATTAAGCACAAAACAAACCTGTGAATTTAACAGATAGTCATTTCAAAAGTAATGCACACATTCATACAAGCTAATTCCATAAGATATACTCCCTTGTATATATAATATATATATTATCAGGCAGTGGCTTGAAGCTCCTGTTGTAGTTTCCTTCAAACCAAATCCAAATCAAGTCAGCGAAGTTCAATGAAATGACGTCACAAACCTCAGCTAGTCAACAGAAAGCTTCAAAAGCTCACCGCCTATGTCCTCAAGGTAAACGATTCACTCAACTACTCACTTTGAGGAGCGATGGAGTACATGTTGTAAGAGGATCCATATGAGTTGATCGTCAGGAAACCTCTTCGTGGAGGAAAGGCTGAACAGTAGTATTTGAGATCTTGGGGGTAGATAACCTGAAACCATAATAATGATCACAACAACTGTGGTACTACAGCAGCGTGAATGAATCAAATTTGGCTCACCTTCCTCCTCACGATTACTTTGCCAGACATTTATACTGATTTGTTGACTACAATAACACCATTTTGGTTTAATTTTTTTTTATGTTTCCTTTATTTTACTTAGAATTTGACATTTTTTTTGTTATTTTCGAATTATCACTGTCGTGTCTTTTATTTATTTTAAATTTTCAAAATTTGGAAAATGTCGTCACGTTCCATTCCGTGGAGTGTTATGCCAAATTTTTCGTACTCCTGGCAATAAATAAATTTGTCAGCCCCCTAAAATTATAGAGGTCACCTTAGGTCACTTCTAAACCAATGTCACTGTAAAGTATGTCACTCAGTCTGTCAAATTTGTTGATAGCGATTTGAGTACCACCTGACTTTCACTTGATTTTCCCTTTTTTTGGGGGTATAACAGGATGCGGGAGGAGGATTCGAACTCAGGACCATTTGCTTCCCAGTCAGGAACTTAACCACAACACTACTCCTCCCAGTTTACTTGTTAAGATATATCGTCATGCTGTGAGTCAGCTATCTTGTCCTTCTACCCGGCAATACCATACAGATTACGACAGAAATTTTGTAAGGCAGACTCGAACCCACCACCAAAATAATGTGATAACCCGAAAAATATTAGTTCAATGAAATATTATCCATATATTACGGTAAAAGTGATAAATCAGTCGAATATATATAATATACCCCAATTATTCATATTATAGATTAATATTTATCATTTTACCGGCTATTTTATAAAATCCCAGACTTGTGATTATAAATTTGATAAAAGTTTATAGAGACCATGAGTCGTATATTATATGAACTAGACGGTATATTAAAAATACTAAGTAATTTATCACATTAACCAAACATAGCAGGTGATTATGAATAATCGCCGGGAATTTATCACTTTCACCGTAATATTTATATGAAATTACATTACAGTTTACTTAAAACTTTCAAAAATACTGCACAGTTGTTGGTGCTTCATGTACTGTGACAAACACTCAGCATCACTACGGGACCCTTAGGCTCATCACTTTTATACTACGTCACAATAATTTTATACTCATAATACCGACCCCAACCCACCATTCAAAAATATAACAAAATATTAGGTGAACAGGAAAATAATTTTTGTTTTATGTGTTATATCTGATGTATATATAAAGGTAAAAGTGATTTATCAGTCGTATATATATAATATAATTCCCGATCAATCACAATCACCAAGTTTAGTGAATGTGACAAACTGCTGAATATTTATCATATTTACCGGCTGTTTTATAAAATCCCAGCTTATAATTAGGAACACGATAAAAGTTTTCTCAGAATATGAGTTGTATATTATACAAACTACCCGGTAAATGTGAAAAATACTCTGTAATTCCTCACATTAGCCAAACTTAGTTGGGGATTATAAATAACTGCCACGAGTTACGTACATTCACCCGATTTCTCACTTTTTCGTAACATTAATACTAGTTTACATAAAACTTTCAAAAATACTGCACAGAGAGATTTATAGAAAGATTCCTTTTGTTGTACAACCCTTGTCAAGTACTCATTCCATAAGTAATGCACACACACTTCTTTGTGCGTGTGAATTTGTCACTTTAACCAAGTTTACTGGGTGAGTGACTATAACTAATCCCCAGACATTAAATTTTTGTATTCGTCCGATTTATCACTTTTACCGTAACATATACAGGAAATTACATTCCGGTCCACAAAATGATTACATAACCACAACCAAATAGTGCGAAAGACAAGATGTCAGTACCCCCAAATGAGTTATTACACTAGAAATGGATAACCTAGAAGGGATGCTGCGGAATATACTCTCCAACAGTCTGTCAACAGAGAATATCCGCAGCTTTTGAGAAGAAAGGAAATGAAAACAACAGAGAAGGAAGAAAGTCAGCAATATAGAAGCAAGATTATACAAAGAAACGGAAAATTGTTATTCTATAAAATTATTCTTCGTTACAAAAAATTTTTTGAACTGCCAGACATCAACAGAACCAGAAAGACGAATTTAACATCCCAAAGTTAATAGAAGGTAATGGCTGGAAAATTAGAGACAGAGTTCGCTGTCGTCGGTGTTGACTTTCCATCAGCGAGCACCCACCACAGTCGAAAGATTTCACCGAAACAAAGATTTCCCGTTACGACACATAAAACACATAAAACCGTTTTCCCCTCAAGAGGAAGTAATCGAACCGGAAGTAAATTGTTTTCCGACTCGGATCCTAAGTAGAAAAGTTAATCTCAGCAAACGGAACACGACAAATGTTTCCAAGCACCGACTATAACTATGATTAGACAAAGGTGAACTCGAGACGCGGAAGAATTAGTCCTCAGGATGGGTTTCGGCGTGTACGACCTGACTTCTCCTAGAAACTGGTAGAAGGCCTGGAACCCAGTTCCGTCCAATCGATCGTTTGATCTGAACGTGACTCGAAAGAACTTCCGCTCGGATTCCACGTTGAAAGGCTTGAGCTGACCGCAGTATCTCGAGTACTTCCGGTCTCTCGCCATGTAGTTTGAAAACTCTATGTAGTCGCTAGCAGAGATGGCTTCACACCTGAAAAAGGGAAACAACAAGTCAATTCATAAATACTGCACACTTTCTTCCGACTAAAAACCCATCGCACTTCGTCTAGCTGTTTGAGGATGAGAGAAGACGGAAACTGAGGCGCGACAGAAAGCCACAGGAAAATCAAAGCGGAAACTTACGGCAGGACTCCTTCCACGTCGAAATATGAGAAATAAAGGTTGACTCTCTCCATCTGATTACCGTGGAAGAAGAAATGACATTCCGTGTCTCTCGGATAGAATCCCGGGAAATTGGGGCTGGTGAAAGTTCCATTCCGTGAATCGTTCGAATTGAAGACGAATGCGCAAGGATACTCCGTCAGCTGCTGACCATTAGCTATTCCAAAATCTAAAACATAAGCAAACAAACAAATCTCAGATATCGTGAGGAAGTGGAGGACAACCTTCTACAGCTACAAGAACAAGATAGACCCAGGAAGACTGACAAATAGGATCTCCTGCATGAAGCAGACAAGACTGCTGTTGTTGTTAAGGGGGGGAAGATCTTAAGGAATCATGCAACAAGACCTCAAATGGGATAAACCACAAACTGGAGCCATTGAGGTTCCTGTCGAAAATTAGGCTGAAGACGGGTAAAGCGTGGTCCGAGGGGTGTCGAAACAGCTTACAGCAACAAGATGAGAAAGTGTTGAAGGAGGCAGAAATAAGAAGAACGGAAAGGAAAAAGCGAAACAGTGCTGAAAACGTGGTTCAAAAAGACGACAGACACGTCAACAAATAAACCTCATCCAATCTAAAACCACGACAAAACCGGTCAAAATCACAACACTTTCACTACAGCTACACACTATAACCTTAGTCCCAAACCGCATAAGCTAAATATTATATTAAAAACTAATACTAATCAACAAATATAATATTATAATATACATAAAATATTAAATCTATGGATGGGACAGAATTCTAGGAATCCTTTCGAGATATTATAGCGTACAGCAGTGACTAAAGAAAAAATTTTATTACAGAATGTCCGAGGAAGTCGGCGCTGAGCTTTCAAAAGCTCTAATAAACTACACACGGCACTCCGTTTCCAACTTACTTTCGCTAAAACTATAAAAAGCTCTAAATCCTCTGACTCTCCTCGACGAAAATATTCCATTAAACTCTAGTATGAGCCTTGGTCCGTTCGACATTAACGACTTAGGTAAAGCACTCCCACAGAACGTGTCGATTTTCTCGAGTCTTCCTTCTATGTACACGTAAGCATTTAACGAATCTATACCATCGCAACTGAAAACAATAACAACAACAACTTCAATACCTGTCTATATTTTGATTCTACAACTACTTACGGGATAAGACCTCGTTTTACGCGATAAGAAGTTAGAAGAGTCCTCTGAAAAATGTTTATCCATCCAAACATTTCAGTTTGTAGATAGATAGACGGGAAGACATGACTACAAAACCAGTAAAACTATAAAACTATAGCTGGGGATGGCAGAGAATCGAAAGAGCTAATTAGCGCAAGTTGGAAGCCTGCGGTTAAATGATCAAAACGCCTGATTACCAAAGTAACAGCCGAAACTCAGCTCAAATTCGCGTAAAAAGGAAACCCTATCGTATCTCGTATATCATATATCGTATAACAAGAACAATGACCTAAACAGAATTAAGTCAACACCAAAAATCTAACTGAATTTATTTACATAAATAAGAAGACTCCTTTTGTTATCCCACTGTAATGAATTGACCCACCTTCTTAGAATCCATTACCAAAAATCGCACAGCAAAAGAAATCACGCGAATGTCTTACCGCAAATGAACACCGTAATAACACACATTACCCAGCATATCAGTTAATGTGCAAAATGACTGACTTCTCCACTTACGCGATAACAAAAACCTTAAAAGCAAACCGCGTAAAAAGAAACCCAACCATCTATTCAAATAAATAGAAGGAAATCGAAAACGGAAAATGCGGTATTAAAAATTAATAAACACGTGTGCAATATTTATGAAACGGAAAATACATAAAAGTGTGCACTATTTATGAAATAAACATGGGCTTGTTCGGTTATTTGTGTTTGGGAATCGATTCCCACAGTTGCTGGTTTCAAATTCTTTGTGAAGATGTTTGTGACCATTGGGAAGAAGCGTCCCTCTCCCCGGGGAGGAGGAGAGGGAGGACGAAGAACAAAACCATAAACCGCTGAGTTAGGAAGGCGTTTCTAATTTGTTAACGCGATAACAAAACCTGTTGAAAATCTGTATTTATGTCTCCGAAGGTGTTTACCCTCGGAGATAATCTCCGCCATAAGGATTGCGGCTTTATCTCCGCGCAATGTATAACAAACCCTCCCCCGGCCGTTTTACAAAACCTACCCTTCGTCACCTCCTTTCCCAACCACCCCCAACCAACACCACCACCACCACCCAAACTTACTCTTTGCTATCTATTGTCGAGTGATAGAGATTAAAATCCGCGAACGCGACTTGTATCCTCTCTCGTCCTCGACCCTGGAACTCGTATCTGCAATGACTCCTCGGCGGATACGGATTCGGGTATTGGGGCGAGGTGAAGGTTCCGTTTTTCGATGAATCGCTTGAGATGATGACGTCACATCCGGAAGCTGAAACAAATAAGGATATTAAAAAAGGTCACTGGAGAAATTATTCACAAGAGTGGTCGTTTCAGGGAAATTAAAAATCGAAAATGGGTGTAAACATTCTCGAAAATTCTTCCTCCCCGACCCCCACAGCGCCCCCGAACACACGTAACCAACTCTTTGTTAAGAGAGTCAAGAACCTTCACTCCGGCTCGGAAAAGGTTTGTAACTGCCCACGCTAACTTCAACTTCCGTAATATATTAATATTAATACATCTTAAACCCAGAGATCACGAAATGTTTTTAGCGGTCACCGAACCTATTTATAGGCTCGCAACACTTGTTTTAACGACGCGTTATTACTTAAAGCTAATTTTCAAATCGTGCGCCGCGCCGCGCCGCTAATCAGATCTTCAATATACTCTTAACTTCTTGTTCTGGCGCAAACACTCCCAACAAAAATAATTTGGGATTATGAATAAGGTTCTTTGAGACCTTCACGGCGCCGCTGTCTACATTGACTAATAAAACAGAGACAAACGCGCTTCAAATTTTCGCCAAAGCGTTTTTCCACACATTCATATATATATAGCTAAGTCAATTTTTGATCCGTATATCTGACCCATCTTTGGGCGCCGTGATGATCGCAAAAGTCTCTGAGGTGTAGGAAATATGCCTCCTTTAATTTCACGAACGATGAGTAGTTTACAGTAGTGCGCCGGGTTAAATGTCACCTCAAAAATTTTTAGAAAAGCAGAAACCCTTAAAAGAATCAAGTTTAAAACTGGCGCCGCGTCCTTACCAGTAAATATTTAGCATACAGTTAAGGTTTGATGAAGTTTTAGAATTTTTGCGACGCCTCTACGTACACCATTACCCAGTAGAGCGCCGGTATGCTTTCAACCAACCTCAATTTCATCCCAAACATGGCGTCGTTGCAAAACTAAAACACAAAAAGGGCGCCGCGCAACAAAAATCGTTCGCCTATGAACGAATAAGATTGAAACAGAAAACTTCTTTCATTTAATAAAACCCTTTCGACTGGAAGTATTCATTCCTTTGTTTTGAAGCTTTTCCTGCGACTGGAAAATCAAAAATTTTGAAAATTGAGCTCATTGATTACGGATTCCCTTCCTCTTAAATTCTTCTTTCTTCTCATCTTCCTCTTCTTTCTTTCTCAAACTATTATTATACTAAATCGAATTGATCTGACGTCTCAATTTCCATTCACATTTTTCAAATTCAATTTGCTGCGACGATTAAGACAAAAGGCTCGAATAAGGCGTTTTCCGAGGGGCTTCTTTCACGACAGCGCGCACACAAAAAAATTTTCTTTTTGTTTTCCCATCACTTCCGTTCCCACGAATTCTATTTTATTTAAATAAAAGAAAGAAATCTCTTTTCAAAAAACGCGGGGGATCAAAAGCTTGGAGTGGAAAAAAAGGTTTTGGGGGTTAGCAACCGACAGCCGAGTGAGGAACGTAGCTAGAATCGGTGAAAAATGGCTCACTCCTTCCGGTGGAAGATCAAAATGCTGATCCCATCAGAAATCGGGGAGTAAATCCGGTTTTTATTTTTCCTTCTTCCTGGTGAATGTTTCGATCAATTTCCTGTCGAAAGCCCCCGATAAACTTGTCAGCAGTATTAAACGTCACCCCCCGAGTGCTAATTTATTATTCCATCATCCACTAACTTGCCCCCGTGTACCAAAGCCATCTTTTTGGGGCGGGGGAGTCTTAGAGATAAATTTTTATTGCACTTGCGACAAATTTTCATTACGAAAAGCTGAGCGGGAGGAAGAAGGAACGACAGACGGATGAAACTTCTTTGACAGTCACGTGACAGTCATCATTACTTTCAACCAACTTCACTTCTGAGAAAAGGAAAGACGAGGCCACTCTCTGCTAACCCTAAACGGAGGAGGAAAAAGAAACCCGACTGAACAACAGCAGGAATGAAAATACTCAAAATGGCGTTCTGAGAATCTAAAAATTTAATAAACCTCACAAAAGCTACAGAACCCAACAAAAAAAACTTTAACTAGTTGAAGTAACCCAAACTTGAAGCTCGAAGAGCTTTCGGGGAAATTTTATTTTGAGCGGATGAATACACGTGGACGAGAACACTAAAGATGAACCTCGAACATCGGTATCCAAGCACTCAACTTCTTCTTAAGTGACAATTATGTATACGTATATCATAATTTTTTTAATTCAGTAGAACTGTAATTTGCAGTACTTAAAATTGGCGCGCAAAATGACGTCACGGCTGACGTCAGTAAGCAACCGAGAGAACAAAGGATCACTGCTGTGACTATAATTGAAGAGTAGCCAGAATTCAGTCAATTTACGTTCAGTATATGCTCTATAAATTTAAGCGTCAGTTTTGTACCTATAACAGTATTAGTGTGCAATACTTTTGCAATAAATTCAGTATAAAAATATCCATTATCATGATCCCCTGTGCAATATTTTTGAAAAATGTTCATAACTTTGTAGTGTGATGTGTTAATGAATGAAATTCCTCGTTAATTTTATACAGTATCAGTGCTATGAATTATTATGACAACTGTACACCTTTTCTCATGTAGTGTGCATTACTTATGAAACGGTCACATCCCCAAAACCATAAACGACCCATAAAATAACTTCTCCGCGAACGTTTTATGATCTAAACTTTTGTTAAAACAGTTTTGTACTTTCAAAACGAGTTCTCCATCGGAGTGTGCAATATTTATGAAATATAAGCTTAAAGTGCGCACTATCTATACAACAAACTCATGACAGCATCACAATTTCAAAAATCTGTCGTGTAAAACGATTTCTACCTTTCCCAACAGTTCTTCCTTCTTCTTGGTTATTCAACTTCGGGGTGAGCTATCGCGGGGTGGGTGAGGGGGGTTGAAGTATTGGCGGTCGTTTCCACATCTGCTTCTTGTATTCCTAAAACTTTTCCAAAAGTCGAACTCGACAAAACCCCCCCGAGTTCAACCGTACCAAAAAGTTTTCCTTCAACTTATCTATAGCAGGGTAAAAGTTAAATCGAGGTACCGCCACCTTCCCCGGAAACCAACCGAGTCTCCTAATGGTAATAAATTTTCCGGAAAACCATAAAACAAAACTTTGAGAAAATTTAATTTTGCAAAACACAAAACCAAAACGTGGTTTCAGAGAACAAAAAAAAAAATTTTTTTTCCCTGCCCCCAAAAATTCTTTTCTACTTTCCTTCAACTTACTACAACAAACATAGCGCTGTGATTAACAAATTTTTTTCGACAGGAAAATTCTCATCTCACCGCCTTCTACTATATTAAAATGTGGCACGTCGAAAACCGTAATGACCGAATCCTCAAGTCGTTTGTGGTGCTTGAAAATTGCTGACTATACCTCGTGACCCAAAAAAATTTTTTTAGTGCGAAACTAATTTTGTAAACAATTTCGTATACTTATAAACTACATGATTTATGAAGAGAAGTGTGCATTATTTATGAAAAATAATATTCCATAAAACTGTGCGAAAATAGACCCGTCAGCAAACCACGCATTACATTTGAATATGAAATCTCACACTGTGCATCATTTACGAAGCGACTGCTTAATTAAAACACGTGCAAACACAACGCGTGCATAACTTATGAAATCAATTCCCTCCAAAAACACGTGCAATATTAATGAAATAACCTTTCGACTCAGGAGCTTCTTGACTCAGAGCGAAAACCGCGTTCCAAAACCAAAAACTAATTTCAACCCGCATGACCCACGGCAACCAAAAATTTTCCGACTCACAAGGTGGAAAACCCTGCGAAAAACTCGAAAATTGAAACGTACGGAAAAAATGGCGGACGCGCGCGTTCCCGAACGGCTATCCAAAATTAACTGAAAACTTTTCCGGGGGTAAGGCGCGAGTGAAAAGTTCAAAACCGAATCCTTTCAAGTAGTCAATAAAGAGAGGGGGAGCTTTTCCACAAAGAAAAGTCTTTTCCACCTCCTCCATTTTCCCACGTGGACTTCCGTGTATACCAATTCATGACTTCTCTTCCAATTTAATTTCATACACCCCCTCGTAGCTCACAATTATAATTTCTTAACCGATTTTCCGTTAACTCTTATTTATTTTCCCAGCACTTTCTCCACCTACCAAACCCCTTCACCCCTTTCGGAAAATCAAATTTAAAACAGCATAATGAGAAAAGTTCTTGTTTAAGATATCCAAAGTCAATTCCCAAATCAATTTCTGATATTTATTGAGACTTAGCCTCATTAACTTTTTATTGGTTTATTTAAAAATGGCGGGCGGAGGGGGAAGAGAAAACTTTTTAATAACTTTCGTAAAACTTAATAATACATAACATTATTAAAAAGTTTGAGTGATTAATATAAATAAATCCGCGGGGAAGTGAAAACCCCGATTCTTCATATTAAAACTATGGAGCCGGTGGTGAATGGTGGGTCATGCGCCATAAAGACAGAGGTCATTCATTGATTTCGCACTCTCTCTCACGGATCCGTGAGCACGGCCATTTGTTTAAATGACGTCACTACCGGTCTCCCGCAAAAACCGGTAATGTGCACGTTACCTGGTCCATCTGAAGCTCAGCTCATATTCTGCTCTGATGTGCGTAATGACGGCTTCGTTATCCCAGGTAATGTGCGAATGATGTGAATTCCTATCGAGAGTGTGCATTATTTATGAAATAAAGTTCTCCTCAAAGTGTGCAATATTTTTAAAATGAAATCTTCCCCAAAGTGTGCAATACTTTTGAAATGAAATCTTCCCCCAAGTGTGCAATACTTTTGAAATGAAATCTTCCCCAAAGTGTGCAATATTTTGAAATGAAATCTTCCCCAAAGTGTGCAATACTTTTGAAATGAAATCTTCCCCAAAGTGTGCAATACTTTTGAAATGAAATCTTCCTCAAGTGTGCAATACTTTTGAAACGAAATCTTCCCCAAAGTGTGCAATATTTTTGAAACGAAATCTTCCCTCAAGTGTGCAATATTTTGAAACGAAATCTTCCCCAAGTGTGCAATACTTTTGAAACGAAATCTTCCTCCAGTGTGCAATACTTTTGAAACGAAATCTTCCTCAAGTGTGCATTATTTATGAAATGAAGTATAACCAGAAGAATTTACAGAAACTCACATCTTGCACGTCATCACTTATATCTTCTACCCTCAAAGCTTCTACAATTCCAACAGCCCTCTAGAGGAGCCACCATAATTTGAGATAAATGAAAAAAATTTTGGGAACTTGAACAGATCACCCTAGTTAATCTGCAGACTACCTAGACTTCGCACACTGTTTGATTTCTGCCTCTTAGCGAACACACTACCATAAAGCTGTTGGTTTGCCTGTATGTGACTCAAGAACTCGTCACACATGACTTACGATTTCAATCAGTACTGACACACATACTACACACCACAAGAGAACGAGCTCGGTTCATGTCCGAATTGCCTATCACCAGGTGAACAATCAAAACCTCAGGGTCAGTTGAAATCACAACTCCGATCACTCCCACCTCTCACGGGTCAAGTGGTTCACAAACCAATTCCAGGCGAGGTCAAAATGATCAAGAATTCACGCTAAATCAACAACCTGAGTCAATTTGACTCCCTTTCAAATTCCCTACTTGGCAGAGTAGGACATGCAACGAAATTTTTCTCTGGATGACAGATACTTAAACCCTCCTCCTCCTCTCCTTCTTCTTCCACTTTCATGCAAATTTTTTTTCTCCTATTTTCAGATTAACGCAAAACTTTGTAATAAAAACTCTTTTTACCGCCCTACCCCCAACAGCCCCCTCCGTCTCTTCCTTTCTCCCCGAAAAACTTTTCCTTTCTAATTCATAAAAACTCGGTTTTCACGGCCGATAAAATCCCTAAAAGTTTGAAGCATTTAGAGTTAAATTTATTTCCCATCGATCCCACACACCACACCACACTACAACCGACTACTACTACCACTACAGCACTACAAATAGGCCTACAGTGAGTAAATTCTTTACTTACTCGTCGCGCTTACGGATGGTCCATTGTCATTCATTGATTTTGAATTTAGGTTGTTGACACCTTCAAAATCTGAAACAGAGTCACAAAACAAATTTGAAATTTGAAAAACAAACAAAAATTTAATTTTCTTAAATCTAATTAGAGAGAGAGAAGATCAGAACTGAGAGAGAGAGAGAGTGAAACAAAATTTTTTTCTAAAAAAAAAGTTTAAAATGACTTTTCCCTTCTTCTCGCGATACATAAAATTGTAGCAATTTTGTTTTTATGAGTCCTTTATTCCTCCTCTTCCCCCACTCCTGTCTCTCTCCTTATTTCCCAAAATTGGGTCAATTTGACTCACTCACAACTTTGTAAAAAAAAATACATACAGACATCAAGCAAACTGTACCGCTATTATTAACCTAACCCGTTGCTGACTCAATTTTGGCTGTCCCTCACCAGTGCATTTCAATAATCATGCACACTTTCTACAGCAGTGGTTCCTAACCCATTTCGGGCCATGTCTCACCTGTACAATCGTGATTCCCCCAACTCCCTAATTTTTAAGGTCATTCACCTGAAGAAAGCTTAAAAGGCCCACAACTTGGTGTCTAAACAAAGAATAAGTCAGCCACGACAGAGAAAAAAAAAAATCAAAGAACCCATAGTCTTTGGTACAGTCAACCGAAAGGTGCACGTCCATGACCCATCTGCGCCCCACGTCGGGAATGACTTTCCAGGAGAGGAATTCATTTCAAAAGTAATGCACACTCAAAAAGCAATTCATTTAGGCCTAACGTTCATTTACATAATAGATACTTTAATGAAGCTCATTTCATAAATATTGCACACTTCCATAAAGAATCCATTTCATATATAATGCACAGCTTAATGCTCATCTTACTTTAAAAGTATTGCACATAAATACCGTTTAGAATTTGTTTTAGTATAGATTATATTATTTCAAATAAACCATATACTGACACAACTATATATATTATAGATAATATCTAAGAGTTACTAATATCAATTAGAAACTGTTATGATTTAGAAACTTTAGAATTTCATTTGAGTAAAATTTATTTTCATTTCCTATCTCCGCGAAGGATTCTTTCATAAGTTCTGCACACCTCCAGACTAAATACTACACACTTTTCTTGTTCAGTACTACTGAAATGAATTCGTAGTGTGCAATATTTATGAAACAAACTTTCACAAAAGCATGATGACTCCATGACTTAAGACGATCACGACATTCACGAGTTTCTGTTCACTTCATAAATAATGCACACTTTCGATTAACACTCATTTCAAAAGTAATGCACACTTTCGATTAACACTCATTTCAAAAGTAATGCACACTTTCGAGTAAAACTCATTTCAAAAGTAATGCACACTTTCGATTAACACTCATTTCAAAAGTAATGCACACTTTCGATTAACACTCATTTCAAAAGTAATGCACACTTTGATTAACACTCATTTCAAAAGTAATGCACACTTTCGAGTAAAACTCATTTCAAAAGTAATGCACACTTTCGAGCAAACCTCATTTCAAAAATAATGCACACTTTCGAATAGCACTCATTTCATAAGTAATGCACACACAAATGTAAGAGGAAAATGATTTCTTAAACAAAGCTCACTTGCAGAACCTTAGTTCAAAAATAATGCACACTTTCGTGAAGAAGGAGAGAGAGAGAGAGAACAAACCAAAGATGGTCGCTGAAATTTCAGCAGTTGGAAAGAGAGGTTAACGGACTTTCGAAAAGGACAAGAAAAAAAAATGTTTGCAACCGGTTAAAACGAAATGGATTTCGAAAAACACTTATAAATGGCATTTTGAGATCTTTTCCTCTGCCTCCTCCTCCACCCGACCCCACCACCCCACCTCCGCCCCGCCCGCTCTTCCTTTTCCTTTTTGAAAATGTCAAAGAAAAAACTTTACAACCATCATTTGCGACATCTGCTGACCAGCTTCAAGAAAGGAAAACAAAAACAAAAAAACCAAAAACTCGAAATGTTGCTTAACTTACTGCCTGACATTTTACAAAAACAAACTTTCGTCTCCTTTTAACCGGATTATTTTTAAGCGTTTAGAAAATTATCGCTGAACTTCTAGAAAAATCTTCTGCTCCTTCTTTTCTATATACTTTTAAACGTTCGGTGGTGAATAATCCGTTTCATAGATAATGCACACCCACGTGTGAAGTACTCATTCGATAAACATTACAACGACCCATTTCGTTAATATTCCACCCAAAAATTTATTCATGTAGCATGAGGAACTCATTTCATAAATATTGCACACTTATGAAAAGGATCCAGAGCATTTCGTTTTTGTCTTTTCCTATATTTGCTTTTTTATCTGCTTACTTATTGATTCATTTTTATCTTATTCACTAATTTCTTTGTCTTTTCTACTGTATCTACTGTATACTGTATCTATTTTGTTATTTATTTATTGTTCGCCTGTTACTTTATCTTCTTATTTATTGACCTAGTTTATTTTACCAGTTTTTACTGGCATATCTCTGACTATTTATCTATCTACTCTTTCTCTAAAAACAACTTCAAATTTCCTTCCATCTCAGTGATTCCCAAAGTGGTCTATATCGACCCCCAGGGGTCAGTGACAACCTGCAAGGAGTCTACGTCAACAGAAAACAAAATTTAGGGGTCCACGATAGTGAATCACAACAGTACACTGATAGTATTACATTATACTATCTTATAATATAAAGACATATACAAAGTACTTATGAAGCCAAAAATTTACTCCACTACAGTGAGAAATTTACAAAAATCAGTAGGGGGTCCACCCAAAACCGAAAAACATGGCAGAGGGGTCTACGACACAAAAAAGGTTTGGAACCTCTGTTCTATCAACTCATATACAGTACGTCAGGGTGTCAAACTCTCGAAGTTGAATTACAAGGATGTCGGAGGAAAAGTACACTGACGACGGATTTTGGGGTTAGATGATCTTTAAATCCGCGTCTCTTTTGCTTTGTTTGGTATTAAAGTCACCGGTTCTAATGAATTTTGAAAGCTCACAGATGAGAATCGAATTCGAATTTTTGTTCGCCCTAACTGCCACATATTTAGGGGTGTCAAACGAGAAGAATATTTTTGGGGCCCAGCCAATACACTTCAGATCCTAGACCAGAACGTCTTGGTTACAATACTGTTCCGGAAAACTCCTAAACCACGCCTACGGAAAACGAACCCATCCACTCAACCAAACACAGAACCTACTACTCCCTTCAAATCCTAACCTAACCTGGTTAAGAAAAATTTTTTTTACTTAATTTCAACTCGAGACAAATTCACAATCAAAAAATTTGCATAAATAATATAAAAGTCTCGACCAAATTCAAAAATCTACAACTGAAGCTCTTCCTTCCTTTGATTTTTGAAAAAAGGTTTTCCTCCCCCAACCCCCAGAAAAATTTATGAACGACCACTGATAAATTCTCTCTCGCTCATTTTAATATAAAAATATATATTATTATTATTATAATAAGAACAAAAGGAAACCTTTTGGAAAGGATGGGGGTGAGATTTTATTACCTTTCTGACGTTTTTGTGATATTTACGAAAGCGTTTGCCGTCTCGCCTTTTTTTTTATACATCCCCTCCCGCGGCAAATAATTTGCGGTTGAAAGGAAATATAATTTTAAGAGATTTTGGCAACACAAAAACACCTTCCTCCCTCACCTCTCCTTCTTTCCTCTTTCGATTTAACTGCCAGAACAAAGGCCGACATTTCTAATCCAACAGATTATCCCTTAAGGAACCTAAAAGTGTCTGGAACGAACCTGGAACGTCAATTTATGGTCATTCTACTCTGAGATATCTGAGAAGTAAGTTCCGGACACTTAAATGTATTGAAGTGTTTATTTCATAAATAATGCACACTTTCATATCTTCAAAACAGCTAACACTCATAACAAATAAATAAAATAAAAATTTTCGTCCAAAATGCCACACATTAACAACAAAAAAATATTTTTTACCTTGTTGGAGAGAGCCCCCTTACACCCCCGCCCCTATCGCCAAACTTTTGTCAGATTTTTTGACGTTTCCCCGATTTTTTTTTCATTTATTTATTTTCCAGAATTTGGAAAAAGCCAAAACGTGATGGCGGACTTTCAAAAAATTCGAGGAAAACTTTTCTCTCGATTTAGACGTTACGCGAGAAATTTTTATTTTATTTTTTTATTATTTTGTTTTTCCTGTTGCGAATGTTTTCGACATTTTGTTTCGGGCAGGGTGGTGGTGAAGCTGGGGAAGGAGGGAGGAAAGGTTGGGAACTTTTATACTATCACGTGGGATAGTGAAAGGTTTTAGCAACAACAAGGAAAAAATTTTGTCCTTCTTAGATTTGAATGACGAGAACGATGAGGCCGATTCAATTTTCCGTCTCTACCCCTCTCCCATTGTTGAGAAGAGAGCAACGGCAAATATGTTTTCAAAAATAATGCACATTTCTGATAAGAATTTATTTCCAAAATTCATGCACATTTCACGTTTTTATTCAACAATTCAAACTAGAGAGAAGAACTCATTTCATAAGTAATGCACACTTCTAGTAAACCTCATTTCAAAAGTAATGCACACTTTCTAGTAAACCTCATTTCATAAATAATGCACACTACCTAGTAAACCTCATTTCATAAATAATGCACACTACCTAGTAAACCTTTTTCAAAAGTAATGCACACTCTAGTAAACCTCATTTCATAAATAATGCACACTTTCGAGTAAACTCATTTCATAAGTAATGCACACTTTCGAGTAAACTCATTTCATAAGTAATGCACAATTTTTAGTAAACTCATTTCATAAATAATGCACACTTTCTAGTAAACCTCATTTCATAAGTAATGCACAATTTCTAGTAAAACTCATTTCATAAATAATGCACACTACCTAGTAAACCTTATTTCAAAAGTAATGCACACTTAAACACTCATTTCAAAAGTAATGCACACACAAAGAGGAAATGATTTCTTAAACAATGCTCACTTGCAGACCCTCAGTTCAAAAATAATGCACACTTTCGTGAAGAACTCATTTCATATTCAGTACAGTCTTGTAAAAGAAACTCATTTCATAAATAATGCACACTAAAGCAAAATCCCTCTCCAAAAATCGACCGACCTGCTGACACACGTTTCATGACATCTTTTTGCTGAAGGGAAACGTCTTCAATAAATCGGCCTTTCTTCGGGGACAAAGGAGACACTACTGTCAGGTTCGCACCGACTAAAACACCTCGATGGACACTCAGAAACGCGATACCAATCATCCCCAATCAGCTTATGCCTACTATAAACCAACCACATCCAACCAGAAGCGATTAGTTTGTCTGGTTTGTAAGTTAGGGGAACAGACCAATATCCAAAGCTGACGGAACCAGAACCAAACAGCTACAGACAAACCGACGAGAGCTTTTATCAATTCAATTAACGTTATACTAAATCGTAAATAACTTTTATAAGTCACCCACCGCGGCCATTTTTATTTTTATTTTTTCGCCTATTTTATTGCTGAATGAAAAATAAAATTAAAGCTGGTTTCAAATCCAAACCTTAAAATTTTTTTATCGTAAAACTTTTTTTAATATATTAATATAATTAATTAAAACCGAAGTTTCAGTATAATGAAGCTACTTTCACTTTATTTAAGAGCAAAACTTAATTAATTGATTACAACAATTAATCTGTTCATCTATTTTTGGGGGTATTCATGACCCGGTGGAAGAGAAGGACGAACGGACCATAAAATTTATTCAAAACGGAATTCAAATCCGGATTAATAAAAACACCAAACTATAAAAAATTTACGACTTCGAGTTATGCGGTGTTCGTATACTATCAAATCGGAACCCACTCCCGAAATTATTATTAAAAATAAATTTTAATAACCAACGGAAGCATCAAAATTTATTTTCGGACATTCCAGCTACCTGTTGATCCATTTCCAAGTTTGTCTCTCACACCTGACCTCCTGTTAGAATCAGCCTGACTTATCAAAACTTACCGGAAGTAACAATACCTAAAACCTATTCATCCACTCGTTTCTACCGGATATCTAAAGAAATCTCAGAGGAGATAGAGGAACCACTTTCCCATTTCCACAGCCTTTCATTATTCTCTGAGAAGTCGGGAGGTCGTTTTACTCGAGCTTTCGAGCCAGTTACTCGTCAGAAACTTTTCTTTCCTTCCTTCCTTCTTCCCGAAAGAATTTTATAATAAGTTTCGCTCAACGATGACAAAATGGTGGAAAGAGAGATGAGGTAGGAAAGGGTTGAAAGGTCACGGGGAAGCCTTTCGTGAAAGTATTACAACTTATTAAAGAATTTCTTTGGCAACATTTTTAAAAACTTTCCTCTTTTATCAGACTAATAATATTATACTGATAATAATATAAAATGCGGTTAATTATCGTTTATTGGTTTTTCAGGAGAGGAGAGAGAGATGAGATGTTACCATCAAGCATTAAATATGTCTTAGAGAAGACAAACATAAATTCGCACAAATTAATTTTCGCGATCTTACGAACCTTACCAAACACTATAGGAACCTCTCATAGCGAGAAATTCGCATAGTGAGCAACATGAATTGCACAAAAAAATGATTCTCACAACGAGCGATTTGTGGCATAATGAGAGACACGTACATGGGAATCCCCCGACAGTTTTTATTAACGTATTATCTCATTTTACATTAATTTGTGTGGGAAAAAATTGTTTCGCATAACGAGTAAAACTCCAGAACGAATTAAACTCCTTATGAGAGGTTCCGGTGTATATGCTTTACGTTTAAAATTTCACTAACAGTCGCATAACTCCAAAAACAGTGAGTTGAAATGAGTGATGGGTAAAGTACGGCCCATGGGCCAACTCCGACACGGGTTTATAAATAGTACCTGGCCCGCTATAATTACAGTTCAAAGTGGAGTTTACTTAGTAGAATGATAGATGCATAGCCTACAGAAGAATCCAAACTAATCGCTTAGTTCATGTGTTACATAATACGGGGTGTCAAGCGTGGATAAATGTCGGCACCTGCTTTCGAAAATATTTTGGAAAATCAATTCCATACGTCTCACATGTCTAACATGTCAGAACCTTCGAATAATATTTAAAATAAATATTATTTAAGATAAAATGTAATTTGTAACGTTTTATAATATTATGATCAAAAGCTTCAACACAAAATGCATTTTTCTATAATTCTGGCTCTCCTCTAGAATTTCTTAAGCTTTGTGGTCCCCATTAAAAAGTTTGCCCAGCACTGGTGTAAATCATGAATTTATATTATTTGTGCATTATTTATGAAAGAAGCTTTATTATATCTTGTTTATATCAAAAATGAAATGATATACTTTCAATATACTCTGCAATATAATAAATTAAATCATTTTTTCTTTTGTAACACAAATTTATTGTATGATGTTCCACTTACTCATGCAGTTTTATTATATGAACCGTCTTCTTACGCCTATGTTTTAGTCACCTTAAAACCTTACTATCATGCCATTACTACAAATTTCGAAATCGACTACAAATATCAAAATTTGAAAGATTTAAAAACCACAGCATTTAAAAGAAAGGTACGCACTGTTTTGGCGAATTATTGAAAAGAACAAATAGAAACAGAACTCAAAATCTGGCAGGAAAAAGCTGTTGAAGATATGCGATAAAAATGACTATGAACGGCAGAACGGAAAGTGATTTACCTTCATGTCCGAAAGATGATGCAGCATTATAGATTTAGTACTAGAATTGCAAAAGAGCAAGCTGTCGTGAACAAAACTTTGTACACAATGTTGCTGTTGTCATTTGTAAGCTCTGCAATTTTGTTAATTGTGCCTTTGGCCACGACAAAAAATATTTAACAACCAGGATCTTTCGATTCTTAATAACTTCATTAATTATATTTCAAGCTGTCAGATATTTGCAGCAATTTGAAAAATGGGGAGATTATCCTACAACAGAATTAAGTTGACCTAAAAAGAAACCGAGAAATAAAGTGCAACGTCTGCAACTGACAACGCCGAGACAAACTAAAATAAATAAACAAAACACATAAAACGAATATTTTGACTCAAAACAGTCAGAAATGATTTTCTAGATGTTTCACTAACATGATCCAACCCACCGCCACCCCCTACCACCCCCATTCGCAAACCCAACTCACTTCGAAATTCTTTCTTCAGTCCGAAAAGTTTTTCTCTTTTCCATCCTCTATTCAAATTTATTAAAACAAATATTTACACTTTCGGAATGAGTTCTTTAACCTGTGCAATACTTTTGAAACGAAGAAGTCTAAAGCCCATCGCCAATGACAGGTTTAAAGCTGCGTTTGGTTTCCTAAAACTCGAACTACGTCACCTTCGCCTCTTCTGGGTCATGTGATGTAAGTTCTCTTACCACTATCACGTGACCACTACGCCATTCTCTTTAGAAAATCCCAAGTGATCATAAATTGGGTCAAACAAACATATGCAAGTATAAAATCTCACAAACGAATTACACTAAATACTGTGCAATACTTTTGAAACGATTCCTGCGAATATTTCTGTCAGAAGTCATAACCTCCCAGCAAGTGTTCATTTCTGACAAAAAATTCCTTCCGGAAGAGGTTTCAATTCATTCCGTGTAAACCGTGACCGATAAATTAAAACTAGAATCTCAATGAAGTGTGCAATAGTTTTGAAATAAGACTCGAACCAGAATATAAAAACAAAATCAAAACACTAAATAAATAATAAAAACCCCGATTCCCAAATATGAAAGAAAAAATCTTCAGCAAACTCTTGGGGCTTTCAAAAAATAAGTAGACCAACCATCACTAATTACAAAAAGAAAAATCCTTTACAACCCCAACCCCCTCCACCCCGAAAACTTCAATTTAATAAAAAGAGTAAACGAGGAACTCAAAGGAATGACTGTATACATACAAGGCAAAAAGAAACCGCGGAAATAGGATACCCATACCCTCCTCCTCCCACACGAGGCCCACCCAACCCACCCCTCACCCCCAAATGACAGTTTTCATCCTAACAAGCCCTTTGATAACAGAATTACCAATCTAACAAAGCGTAAAAAGAAAGTAAGCGTGAAAAATGTTTTAGCTCCTGTCAAAAAGCGAGGGAAAATTCGGAAGGAAAGACAGTTCCCGAAGAAACAAAAAGGCGATTTCCCGGTTTTGGAAAGCGGTGAATCGGGCCCGAAAGCTCGCTATGACGAGCTTCCAGTCCATCAATTCCGTTGTTCTGACCGGTTTTTCGAGGAAAGGATTTCCCGGGGAAAACCTTTCGAGAAACTTCCGACTAAATAAAGCTTCTTTAATAACGTTACCAGACAGCATACGCTACCAAAGAGGTCTGCAATATGTCTCGGAGATAATAAAGCCTAATTTACTGCTTTACTTTGGGTGTACCTCATTCTGTAGGCGGGGGTGTACAGCAGAAGTAAAACTTTTTCCTCATCTCAACCTTTTTTTATATATATATTTTTAATTCAAAACTTTCGATTTATTTCTAGACTGTATACAAAACATTCTCGAAAGCTTGCAATAAATCCTTGTAACACAGGGGTGGGGGTGGTTTTGGGAACCTGACGATTAAAACTTTCGCTGCTTTTCACAAAAACTTTCAAAGCCTTTTTCCTGTTTTAACCCGCCAAAATTATTCAAATCCGTTAAGCTCCGTCAACCCTAACTGCTGTTAAATTATAGACACAGTTCAGATATAGTCTACTAGCGTACGTTTTGTAAGTCTACTAGTTCTTTTGATTAGCCTGTTGAAGGCACATCAAATTAATAAATAAATTATTCGCATAATTTAAAATCAATATCATAATCACTCTTTTTACGCGAGGAATGCTCACTTGAAGCCCTTACGATAAACAAAGAACCGCGTAAAAAGAAGCCTCACTGTAATCAAGTGAATATAAAGCATAATATCTACGAAACAGACGACTAAATTTAACCGAAATGAATTGGACGTGAATTTCAGATTTCCGTTCCAACAAAAAGTGTGCAATACTTTTGAAATGAGTCCACAACCAAACTACGACTTCTTTTCAGTACTGTTCGAATCTCACAAACTTGTTACAAAAATCGACCTGAGTGCAAAATTGGGAGAAACTATAAAATGGCGTATTCGACACCTTACAGAGTTGGTAGGAGATGGTCAAGGGGTGGTGGGAATCCAGACCGGAAGTTGAGGTAAAAAGACGAAATCTCCAACATCCGCAGAGATTTAAGACAAAAAACCCTCTGATTTTACCTTAATTAAAATTCAAACAAATCTGACTCGAGGAATGAATAAAAGAGCGAACGAATGAATGAATGAATGAATATCGCTGATTCAGCATACTTCCATCCTCTCAAAGGCATCCCTTTCCGCAGCAAATTCCACCCCCGACTCCTCGCCATCTTTCTTCGAACTCACTAACTCCTTCACTTTTTTTTTGCTTTAAGGCTTTTTCCTTTCTCTTCCTTCCGTTTTCCTTTAGCCATTTCGACTGTAAATTTAATTTCAACCCGGAAGCGATCACGACAGCACCGGAAAAGTATTAAAGTCAGAAAGTTGCATTTCCGGCATGGAAAATAAATGCAACGCTCAACTTCGTCAACAATTAAGCTCGACTAAGTGCCATTTCAGGGGGTTTCAAAAACGAATTTTTCACTCCACCTTCAACCAACTAAGCCTCCCTCTCGCTGAAATTTGGTTTTCCCCAAAATTAGAGAAGCATGAAAGCTACAACAGCACATTAACCGCGAACTACAGGCCCAAGAGCTTTTACTAAGCTAACAGCTGAGTTTTGTTGTTTGTGTATTCTTGTCATCGCGGGAACCTCATAGTAACGTAAATTAATGGAGCCCCCCCGTGTTAACTTTCTTGCATCAATTTTCATTTCCCGGAGACTCATTTCCCTCATGGAATCTCTTTTTTTATGATTGGAACTTGCTGTAAGAGACAGCGACAGGAGGAAGAAACTCTCTTAAACTTATAAGACACTCTCATTATATAGGGTGTTCCAAAATTAACGCAAAATTTGAATTTCCCGCCGTTTTGTGCCTCCTGACTTTTCGAATTCCTCAAAAATTGAATCTACTCATTGGAACTCTGTTAAGAGACAGCGACAGGAGGAAGAAACTCTCTTAAAATTTAAAATAAGACACTATTATGGGTGAAAATTTGAATTTCCCGCGTTTTGTGGGAGGTTGTGTGGGCTCCTGACTTGGAAGCAATGATCGCGAGTTCGAATCCTCCTCCCACATCCTGTTATACCCAAAAAAATTAGAATGAAAACCACCACCACCAATTTCCCGGCGTTTACATAGTAAATTGTTGGCAACCCTGAATACAGAACAATTTGGTAGCTGAGAGTTTAGGTTTGTAAAAATGAAGCGTCAAACGACACAACAGCGCTGCTTTCAGTATTGAACAAAATTTCAAAGAAAGTTTGAGGCCCCAAATTTTGGGGTCCTTCCTACTTTATGATTCGCTAAAAAATTAACTTAAAACAAATAATAATATTAAGACAGAAAACTTTTCATCTTTCAGGGTTGCCAACAATTTTCCAAAATCGCGGCAAAATCAATTTCGAGACACCCTGTCTATGACGACAAATGCTACGAGAATATCTAAATATTTGACATTAATCAATAAATCTAAATTTAAAAATAACTGTGCAATACTTTTGGAATGAGTTCTTCAAAACAGTGTGCATTACTTATGAAATAACCTATCCCCACGAGTGTGCATTTACTTATGAACCAAGAACGAAACTAAAGACAAGAAACGGCTCACCTGTTTCCGAATTTTTATAAAACCTTCAAATACATTTATATACTTATATTATAATATATACGATATAATATGAAACGACCCATAATTGACCCATAATCGATAAAAATGGCGAATACACAATTTCGAAGTTGATCAAAAGGGTTGAAAGACCACCACCCCAAGTCTACTCTTTCATAAAAACAGCAGAAAGGAGACGAAGAACGATCACGTGACTGTAGTAACCGAGCTTTTCAAAATTCAAAACCGAGCTTATGGAATTAATCAAAGTTTGGGAAGGTTTCATTTCCGGTTTCGTTTTTACCGGTCGAACCCTCGAACGAAAACAAAAAAAGTCAACTCGCAACGGCTTCGTCCATTTTATCATTCTTCATGTGAAAAGGTCATCCGCACGAAAGTCGGGACACCCTTTGTATCAAAAAGAGAAAGTAAGAGAGAGAGAGAGAGAAAAGAAGAAGAAGAAGAAGAAAGAGAATCGAGGAAGGAAAACACTCATTAAAAGATGTGCATTATTGAACATTTTCCGATAAAAAATTTTACCAATTTCACAGGTTTTGCTCTTCTTCTTTGTCCTCCCCCACCTCCCACCGCAACTCCTTCCTTCCTCCTTTTTTGATGGATTTAGCTGATTTTTAGATGGGATTTATAACTTTTTTTTAACTTTCACTCCACTTCTAAATCCCTCAAAAACAAACTCGGAGACTTTTGGGTTTTCCTTTTTTATATATATACACACAAAAGTTCGACGAAACTACACACAAGAAACAGCTTCCACTATACCACAACAATCATGTTTCCTTTTGTCCAAAATTTTGAGTTAGTACCATCGGCGATACCATATTACCCATTTGGCGTTAATAATATAACCGGAAGTGAAATCTACAATAGCGTATACTTATTCCATAGTATAAAACAGTGAGCAACATCCATTGAACATTTTTATACACCCGCCAAGCATTTCTAAAATTCAATTTATTTTACCGACTTTCTCCCATCAATATGTTATTATATAATTAATTATAATATAATGGTTATATATACTAAACCAAACAATTTTTGTGACGAGTTACTTGTCAGGGACTTGTTCAAACATGTAATACGAACGCTTCGAATCTATGTCGTTTTGCGTCTGCCTCTACACAGTCAGACTGGTAAGCTGTTAACCAGCAATTTAGCAAATTCTTGAGTTTCATGAAAGGCGTGGGTCCAATATTATCGTCAGAAATATAATATTATAGTTTTTTATATTGAAAATTAAGTTTTCCTACGAATTTCAAAGTTTGGAGTAGCCCGCTGATTAAAAAGGTTGCCCACCCCTTATATACACTATAGTTTTGTATAGTATATGTCGGAACCAGGTTGTGTCGTTGTAGATGAACAAATGATGGACAAAACTAATTCCGAACGTATATGTATACTGATATATAAAATATTACAACCTGCAGACCAACAGTTCAACATCCATTTCCTCAATTTATGCGATTCCACAAAATCATACCAAACAAACTTCTGTCTTTCAATTACAAAACCAGACTATTTCCGCATAAAACGAGACCCCACCGCATATGTCAGTGGTATTATCAACCATAAACACACATTACCACCAAGAGAGAATGGTTAAGACTATATTCCTACTTCCGCTAACAAACAGAAATAATTCCTCACGAAAATGAAGTCATTTCAATATACCAAACAAATTTACAACTTTTCTGGGGAAACCCCCAAAATCTCGTCGACGGCCCATTTTCCCTCCCACATCCCCGTTTCCCTGACTATTTTGATCACCCCCAAAAACGTGAGCGAATCTTTTAAAATCCATCAAATATTTATAAAATTGAAATTCAAAGATTTGAATTATTAATCTCTCAACTTTTTGGGAATCATTTCGAAGAGAGAGAGAGGGGGGGTAGTGGTTTCCATCTGGAATTAAATTGCTTATTCAGAAACATGACGTAACCATTAGTCTTCTCATTGTCCTTGAAGACCTTTCTACCTACACTCCCGAAACCTTTTCCTCCTCCACCTACAAGACTGAAAAATTTTTTTAAAAATCCACCCTCGACTTCGCTGACATTTTTATTTATCCATCGTTAAGATTTCCAGCATCGTTCCTTCCTCTCAGACTCTATTTGTTAGTTTATTTAATAATCGAAATTAATAATTCCAGTCCGGAAAGAAAATTTCGTTTCGAAAATAATCGAAAAAGTTTTTATTAACATTTTCAAACCCTCCGCCTATAATTTATACAAACCCATAGAAACTGAAGGAGTGAAAAAGGACGAGAAGGAGGACGAAAGGGTTTGACGGGAGCTGAGCCGAGGATATAAAATCCGTGGGTGCTATATACATAAAAAAAAGGGAACAAACACAAAACTTTTCAAAAAGGCTGAGACTGGCAACGTAAACTTTCGTCATTTCCGCTTTCCCACCCGAAAAGGGAACCCCATTTAAATCATAAACAAACTTTGACATTTTCCTCCGTGTGTTCGACAATGTTTCCTTAATAAGCTTTAGAATGGCATCTTGTTAAATACGAACGAAACGCTTTCCAAAGGGATGGAACTCACAACCGAAACATGCTCTGAATTATTTATGGCTATTTATTGATTTAATTTACCGAACATAAAGAGGTTTACACAAACTAAAAGGTAAAATCGACAGATAGAAACATCCAAGTTTATAACAATAGCCCGGGGGAGGCGGGAGGAGGAGGAGGAGGATTGAAGTTTATGACGTACAGGTAATCCTCTTCTAACTCCCTTTCTCTTATATATATCAACAGAAACAGAAATTGAACTTGGACTAAACTTATATAGTCCCTTCAAGACCTTATAGATATACGCAAAAAATGGTCGACAGTTGGCAATGCCGTAACCCCGTGATATTCGCTTAATGGTAGTTACACCCAGACGACAGGATGCAAAGTGTTCGCATACTAAGTGTTTGCATGATCGTTTTGCTGTCGCTTTCTGGCTTGATTTCACAAACAACATTCCCTATGACTTTGCTGTTACTAACTCTGTCTATTATACAGATCATCCTCGCGTAACACGAGTAGACAACACAGACAATCGAAGACAGAGTACCGTAGAGCTTATTTCGAGTTTTTAGAACTTTTAGATTTAAATTTAAAAAATTGCAATCATCGTATCCCATTCTTTAGATCATGGGTCGGTAACCTGTGGCCCTCCAAAGCACCAATATAAATATATTTATACTAATACATATATTACTGGAATTGTATTTTCTTCTTTCCCCTTTTTGTTTTCTGATATTATAGCATGTCGATTAAAATTATTTTTTTCTGTATTTACATTCAATAATATTTATACTTAAACATTATATTATACATATGAAGCACTATTTAAGTTACATTTGAATGTGATTAAAAAATTTTATTTGGAAAATGGCCCGCCGACCGAAAAAGGTTGTTGACCCCTGTTTTAAATCATTAGAATAGTCATCAAACATTTATGGGAGCTTATTTCATAAATATTGCACACTACGAATTCTTTTTATTTTATTTGGAAGTCTTTCTTAAGGTGTGCAGAACTTATGAAAGTGTCTAACTGGCATTAGTACGTGCGGTCCGAAAAATTTATTTTAAATGTGCGGCTTTGTAAAAATTTTTAATTTGAAAATGGCCCGCCAGCCGAAAATTTTTCTGACCCCTGTCTTAAATCATCATCATGAAGTCATCAAACATTTATGGGAGTAAATTTCATAAATATTGCACACCAAGCATTCCTTTTATTTTATTTGGAAGTCTTTCTGAAGGTGTGCAGAACTTATGAAAGAATCATTCGTGGAGATAGGACTCATGTGAAATGAGTCCAAATTTTTTCTAATGAAATTTTAAATTTAAAAATTTATTTTAAATGTGCGGCTTTGCGTAAAAAATTTTATTTTGAAAATGACCCACCTTCCGAAAAAGGTTGCCGACCCTGCTGAAGACTGTTCCCAAGATATAAAGCTAAAGCCCCTTTAAAGTCACGCCAACTCCTTAATATCTCCTTTAGAGTCAGGTGGCAGTTAACACGGGTAAAAAATTTTTTTAAATCGCAACCACACTCTCAATTCAATTCCAATCTTCTGTGAGCTTTCAAAATTCATCACAACCGACGACTTTAATACCAAACAAAGCAAAAAAAGACGCGGATTTAAAGGTCATCTAACTCCAAAAATCCTTCTCCAGAAAACATTTCCCCCCAATTCTTTCTTGTAATTCAACTTCGCTGACTACGGCCACGACTAAAAAGAATTAATTTGGAAGAGCGAGAGAAAAAAAAATTGTAATCCCGATGTAAATACGAGGAGAATGAAAAACCAAAAAAATAAAAAAACAGTTACGTGTGTAGAATTGTTATAAAAATCCATGAGTTATGAGACCACAACGTGGTTGTGTCATTACGTCTCAACATCAGCCATCTATCTCATGCGTTCTTTTCGTCTAATTCTCCCACTGTTTCACTTTTTTCTCTCCACCTTCCGTTATCTACCTCTCCACCATCATCCTTCATCTCTCCCTCTCTTCTAACTCTTCTTCCATTTTTTTAAGCCCTTTATCGCTGACAAGATACTTCCTCTAAAAAAAATTCTACCTTTCCACCTTTCCTCCATCTTGGATTCTTATTAAAAATTAATAGATAAAGTAAAAACCGGATAAAGATAGACTCACTAGACGCTATAACTATGAAATTATCAATAAAAACCGCGAAACATAATTTTTATAGCGAAACCCGCAGATAAACCATTAACTACGACTTTATCTTTTAATATAATTTTATTTACTTTACATAAATCTAGCTAATTGCTGGCGTTTTACTTTTCCACGCAGGCGGTGGAAGGGATGTAAAAAAAGGAAAAGAACCATAACGCTGGAGAAAAATTATTTCCCATCGACTCAGATAATTGGGAGGAGTTCCTTCGGTAATTGAACTTTGATTTGAGGATCGAAGAAAGGTAAGACAGCATCCTTTTCCCATCGACGACATCATTTCCCGTTGTTGGGGCGTACGAAAAACCGGAGGAAATCTTTGAAATGTAGAGATTCCATTTGCATTTTGCTTAGATAAGCGATGGGCATAGCCGGAGGTTAGGAGAGAGAAAGGGAAGAGAGTGAGAGAAAGTCAAAGATTGCAGAATACGCTTTCGGTAACCTTATTATAAATAAAGGTCGAACCCAGTGAGAAAAATTTCTTATAACTTTTCCCACGGAACGGTCGTCATCTTGTCGGAAAGTTAGCGCTTGAGGGAGTTTTTCCTCGTTGATCGAAATTAAAAGATGAACGCGCGTTTCTCCAAACCCACCCCACCCCCATCCCAACCACCTCCATCATCTTCCATTTTATCCAAAACCAATCTACCGAGGCTTTGAAGTGAAGAGAAGAAAGACTTACCGTAGGAATGGCCGTTGGCGTTTATTGTATCTACAGTTTGGAAATGGTAGTTTGCTTTAAAACCCTGTCCGGGCCACTCGGAATTGGCCACGAAGTCGATGTATAGGTCTGGTCCCGTGGACAGAACTTCCACTTCCGATATTTCGTTGCAAAGCGATCTAATAACGGGAGACAGTGAATTCCTGCCGTCGTGGATTTTAATTATGTCAGCACGATTTAAGCAACTGAAACAAAAACAAAAATAAAATTATAACACCATCTCCTTACATTTTCTTTTCCTCTTCTTCTAGTTACTACGGGATCCGCCATCTTTTATAGTATCCTTTGAATTAAGATGATCCCTAACTCAATATCGAAATTAATGAATTATTGGGTGACGTGTTTAATCAACGACTACACATTTCTCCTTGGAATTGACTGAAGTAAAACCGCACAACTTCAAAACGAATAAAACAAAAACAAACCGCGCAATTCGAAACGAATTTACTTTTCAGATGAAAAGTTTAGCCGAAAATCGATTGGAAACACAAAACAGGGAAAATCCCGTCCAGATTTTCCCTCTCGCAAAAAGGGAAACACTAATTAATTGATTGCCTAAGTTGGCTCCTTAGAGACTCGGAAACTTTTACTTTTTAAGAACTGAATTCTTTGCTAAACCACTCCCAACCCCCGCCACCAACCACCAACCACCACCACCACCACCTCCTCCAGCTTCCCAAAAAAGAATGAAAAAAATTCCAACCCCCAAGTCGTTAGGGTTAAAAAGAAGAAAAAAAAAGGAAAAAGGGAGGAACTTGAGGTTTTACCCGGAACGGTCCATCCTCTTCAAACTTTCATATTTAATGACGTAACTGAAATTTAAGAAAAGATTCTCCAGCGAGGTCGGTAATTCGGAAGTTTTAAATAAAAAAAAGAAAGGAAAGGAGGAGGAGGAGGAAAAAATTTCAAGAAAGGCTGGAGGAGAGGCGGTGGTGGCGATGGATGAAGAGGAAAGTTATAAAATACAAGGCTTCCGTAATTAACCGCCAAATTAAAAAGGTTGGGCCCCGAAGAGCAATAAATATTAGCCCCTAAATGGCCACTATGGTAAATCGTCCTCCGGATGACTTAAAAAAATCATAAAAAATTTATTTTTTTCATCCGGAGATAATAATAAAAATGAAGTCCAGAAATTTCCGGAGAGGTTTCCGATTTTCGAAAAACCTCGAAAAATTTTTCCCTCTTTACTCACTGACCTTTTTCATCCCCCTTTTCTTCTTTCATTATTAAACACAAATCGTTATGAAAATACAAAATGTCAGTTGCTGGAATTTCACCTTTCTATACTGTTTCCCTTTTTCCTTGTAATTTTATTGACCGTTTGGAGATTTTCAATTTTCCAGGTTGTGCCATTCACTGTCAAGTTTGATTTTCCCATCTCTCTCCTCTCTCTATTTTCTCTTCCCTCTGTAATGTACACTTCCTTTTCTGTCTTTCTCTGTCTTATTCCCGTTTATCTTTTCTTCTCTTTTTTGGATTCAGTTTTCTCACACACATTTCGTTCAAGTAAATGTGCATTTCGCATCCAAACGAGAACTCAGATTCTCTGATGTTACGTTCTCCGGTTCTTCTGTATAATTGCGAAGGATGGATGCTAAAGAGAAGAACCGAAGCCTTTGAGATGTGGCTTTACTGCCGCATGCTTGGAATAGCCTGGACGAGATGAATGATAAACGCGAAAGTGCTAACCCGTATAGACAAAGAGAAGGAAGCCGGAAACTGTAATACTTCTAACACATACTGCGAAACTACAAATACAAACTACTCCAGCCAATCATGGAGGAGAAAATAGAGGGAAAGTACCCAAGGCTGCCATAGTTGATTGCCAACCTTCGACGGCATATGATGATGTTGAAGTGTGCATTACTTATGAAACGAGTTTGTAGTATAAGTCACGATTTGGGTCCACAAACGTACATGACCTATAAACCACAAACTCCTTTTTATAACTTTGGGTTAGTTTTGAAACCGATTCAACCTAATTTATGACTTGTTCATGTAAGCGTGCAGTATTTTTGAATTGAGTTGTACAAAAAAAGTGTGCATTACTTATGAAACGAGTTGTTAAGGTTAGTTTTACCCCAAGTGCCTATTTTATTTATATTAAATTAGCTATTTAACTATCACTTGGTTAGAATTTTTTTATTTATATTTATATATTATATTACCATTTTATATTTATTTATCTATTTATTCCATAGTTTTGACTTATAAATTTATTTTATTTACGATAATTTTGGTGTATTTCAACCAATCGGTGAACTCGAACGGCTATCAGGACGACAGCGCTATTTGCTTTATATTATTATTATTATTGTATTTTGAATTAATTTATTTTCGTTCGAAATTTCTGTCCTTCGTTTCATACATACACCTCATTCTGGTAGGCAGAAGGGCACTGTCACCCTGGACAAATATACTTATAAAGATTATCTGGGCCCTACGAATGGTAACGACCCCAATCTCATTTAATACCCCAGAAGTAGCACACGCGATCGGGACGGTCTTCAACTGCGTGGTTTGAACTCAAACCCAGACGACAGCGATACCGACACTGACAATTCTTAGGTATGTCATCCGAGAGGGAAAAGAGTATAGAAAAAAAATCCAAAACAAAACGAAAAATGAACGGAAGCAGGAGACAAACATTTTCTTCTTTTGGTACATCACAGCAATCAATCTTAATCCTCTACGGCTAGGTGACCAAGTTCAACAGAGGTTCCAACCTGGATAGTTACTACTGTTATTACTACCATCTCATTCCGGCAACGAGTATTCTAAAGGAAATTTTATGACTACAATCTCTCCTCTCCCCGAAAATATTCAGCACCAAAAAAGACTCAGATTTCTAGATAGTCAGCCACCTCAAGATTATCAGCACACTTACACAAAAAATCAGAAACAACCAAATCATTAAAACGTGGATAATTAATCGAGGATTCGCGCCTAAAAAAATCTGCCGATTTAAAACGATTCCATCAATTACCGATTATATAGAATTACGTCACAAAACAATTTAAACACTCACAAAGGGAGTCAATATAAATTTTGGGGCATCGTCAAAAGCAAGTCACAAAGGCAATCAATTCCAAATACACACACACACCCTTCGACTCCCTGCGTCTATCTTCGTAGATATTGGTTCCCTATTCACCCGGACCTATTGTTTAAATCGTTTAAAACTTTTTCCCCAGCTAAATGTAAACCTTTAAAAACAAAAATTTGGGACCGCTTTTGCACAAAAGGTCACCTTCCATTTCACACACACACCCCCACTTTCCACACCACCCCGTTGACCTGCATTGTGGCGAAATTCAGGGTTTAAAAGCTTTATTAACGGTCATTCGCCCTGTGTCGTTCAATTGTGTCCTCTTCATTTTTTATATTTTTCCCCAAGAACACAGCTTTGGAGCTTTTCATCCCCTCCTCCTCCTCTCCCTTCCTCTTTTTTATATTATATTTCACGGTTTTTCATTTTTCCGGAAAACAAAAAGAATATCCATTGAGGGATGATTGTTGAATCAAAAGAAAACAGTTCTTTGCGTAATTTTCAAAATCCAAAAAAAAATTAAAGATCTTGAGAAGAGAGAAAAGCGAAAGCCTCGAGCTATGGAAAATTAAATAAAGGGATTAAAAAAAAAAGAAAAACATGGAATTTGTAAGAAAAGCTAGAAAACCAGGGAAAAACTCTGGGGAACCTTTATCAAAAGCTCGACAAGTTTCGTGAAGGATTTTCGTATAAGAAAATTCCCACACAACTCCGATGCCAAGCTATAATCAGCCACAGGTATTCGCATAAGTGAGCATTATTTCAGATCCGCGTAAAACGAGACTTGATCACAGTCAAACTCAGTCTCAAACATTCACCTCCTCCCCCACCCACCAACCTACCAAGATGTTTGAGCTTTTCCACGTAAGTAGATTTCTTTCAGAACGGAAATCTCCTTAAAGGTAAAAACACTGACATCCAATAATCAAGAGGACAGAAAGCCTTTTCCTTTCCAAGATCCCCTCCTCCACCACCCACCTCCTCTTCTCGAACCTTAAAAAAAAAATATTTTCGTCCTTCATTTTGACAATCCGACAAATCCCCGTGCGAAAGAAACAAAACCAAAACAATTCGAAAGCTTCCTCGTTCTCAGTGTTAATTTTAGCGATTCGATTCCTTTTACCCGTCCCCCATGAGACTTGGGACCAAGCCAATGATTTTAGGACTTCCTCTCTCTGTCAAAAAGAAGAAGAAGAAAAATTTCACCAGCTACACATACAAAGAGAACTGCGGAGATGCTTTCACACCACCCTAAAAGATACTAATTGGACCACATTCAAAGTTAATAACAGTGTTTAAATAGAACCAGAATTATCTAAAATGCTACTAACGTTCCCGAAATTTCTAAATTGAGAGAGATAACTCAAAAACTTTTCCTCATCCGCCCCCAGTTTCCCACCCAACCACCCCCTTCCCTACGCCTCCTACACAAAAACGTTCAGTTCAAACCTTCAAGCTGTCAGTCAGTCAGCCATTATCTTAAAGCAAATGTTGAAAGTGATGCCGTTTCCGGTTCCTTTTCCTCTCGTAAAAAGTGACGCCAGGAGGATGAGAGAAACGGACTTTATTCAACAAACTTTTTTTCCTGTGTGTCTTTTCTCTCTGACAGACAGTTAGCCGACCACCATTTTGTCAACTGTTTTGAGAGCTTTCCCAGAGCCTCCGGAGCTCGGCTAAAAGCTTCGACTTGTCGAATGAGCTTTCTTATAAATCGACTTTCATACTTAAAAACTTTCTCTCTTTTCCTCCTTCCTACAGTTTTATTTAGCTTCTTTTCCTTTGGCGTTCGTGGTTGAGGCCCTTGATTCCCTTTTGACAAGTTATTTCCAAACTTTGAAGGAAAACCACAGGAGAATTACAGTCTCAGGAGGGAGTGGCTGCGCAAAAGGAGGAGAGGAAGTTTTCTAACAAGTCGCTCACGTTGGTTTTATAAAGTCAAAACGGCGATGACGGCTGAAGGAAATGAAAGTAACATCAAATCTTTATAAAGTTTTAATTCTCCCATATTATACTATAATATCATTATTATTAACAATATCAATACCGCACATACTACACCTTCCCCCGAATAACTGAAAGCCTCTAAGAACCCTCCTTAACTAATGCTTCAAAAGTTTTAAAAAATTTAGAAACGCGTAAAAAAAGACCTCGTAAATTAATAACAAAAACCCAAAAATTTTTAAGTTTACCATGTCTTATAAAAATAAAAAGATGTTGGGCACCAATGTTATTAGTGTGGCATCATGTCTTTTAAGATTCTATAAAACAAATTTTTCATAAAATGAGCTTTGACTCATACAATTATACTGAACGAAAAATGCAATAAATCCTTTATATATACGACGAATTCCTTTCAAGAGGAAGATGCACACCTTCATCAACAACTCGTTTCATAAATAATGCACACTACTGAACAATCTCAACCAATATTATTGAGGTGAAATGTTTTCTTGCATTTCTCCAAACAGACTTTAAAAATTGTCCAACAAAGTCTACAGAAAAAAATTATAAAATGATATAGCTATTCACGTAACTCTAATGAGACAATCACGTCTTCTTATAATTACAAAAGAGAAGTATAACACCACACATTCATCAAAGTTATGAAATAAGTTGTCGTGTTAGGACGCAACAAACAAGACAAACAAATTTCCCCCCAAAAAAAGGAATAGCGTAACTTCAAATACGTGCAAAACGAGACCTGATTTAATATTTATTTAAAAATAAAATGAAATCACAAAATGTAACATTTCTCTTCTGCTCCAGTTTTCCCAAAAACCGATACATCTTTCCTCCTTTTCCTATTTTCATTCCTCGACTTTTGTTTCCTCAACAACAAATCACATTTCTGCTTAAATGAAGCCGTGAAAAAATTCATCCAAACAGTTTTGGGTTTTCAAATTTCCGGTTCGTCCTCCATCATTCAAATTTTATTTTCGTATCGACCAACTCCGAAAATCCTCCAACTCGTGGACAGTTCACGACAAGCCATTTAACATACGTCGAGGAATCGTAAAAGACGTGGTTTTAATATAAGCCCCAGACACTCCAACGGGGAAAAAGGGAAGGAAAATTTCGAGGAAACAAATTTTTAATAAAGCGGAAAAGTAAATAAATAAATAAATAAATTCTCTTATATAAAAAGCAGATGATTTCCTTTGACAAATTTCCCGAACTCACCGACAAACCTTCGTCTCCCTTTCCAGACGGAGAATAATCCGTTACCTTCGTTATTTTCCCGAGTCGATTTTCCTGGGAAAGGGCCCACTGATTAATGTCAGCAATTTTATTTAATTCGGAAAAATAAAACAACAACAAAAAAATGAAAAAGGTTCGAAAACGCTGCAACCTCTCTTTCATTTGGGAAAACGTTTCCGTTTTTAATCCTCATAAAACATTCAGTGGATTTCCCTTCCCCCCCCCCATTCCACTTTTCCGACAGAAACCTTGGGTGTAAGGAAAAAGAAAAATTAAAGTCAAAAAACGGTCAGGAGAGAACGAATCAGGCACTTCCGGTTCTCTAAAAACACTTTGAAAGTTTCCATTTGACACTGACAAACATCGAAACATTTTTCTAGACAGACTCACCTGAGGTCTCCTTTCTGTAAGGCCACTTCTTCGAAGACGATTCGAATTCTCTCCTTGAGCCTCGCTCGAAACTTGTACGAGCATTTCACGTTCCTCGGATAGTTCGACGGATACCTCGGCGAGTAGAACTTCCCGTGAACGAGCGAATAATTCGAACTGACGAATTGGTAGTCGCATTTCGTTCCCGGAAGTTTTTGACCGTCCGTTTGAAACAGTCCTGGAACAAAAAAACGGCAGGAAAACAAACAAATCAACCTATTTAAATAAAATTTGAAAACCCAAGAGAGAGTCCCGTAGGAGAAAGTGAAAGGGAGATGGCGAAGTGGTCGCGACTTTCACCCAACGGATGTCCATTATTCTCAATTTTTCCAGCTTATTTAATCATTTTACCCATTTCCCACAGCATCACCCTCTCCCGACACCACCACCACCACCGCCTCCTCCATCTCCATTAGATCCGTCCACATAAACAAATTCTGAGGCGGGGACCTTTATCCTCATTTAGCGGACCCCCTCAACTCAAAACAAACTTTCACGTTCATTGACAATTTGAATTTCCCTGCGGCGACATTCATTTCGTTTAATGGCTTACAGAATATGTTTCAATCTACTTTCACCTTTTACTTTGCTTATCTGTTTTCCCGGACTTTTTCCCTCATTTTCACTTCGGTGATAGATAAGGTAGCACTCCTATTGACTACTGTTGCTGTCTGTACATTTTTTTAGCACTCAACACAAATTTTATATCCATTCAAAATCGCTGTAATGTTTTTCTTTTCTTTCTTGTCTCTCTTAGCCCCTTCCTTGCCTCACTCTCTCTTCGCCTGTCTTAATTTCTCTCCCTACTTCCCATTTCTGCTATTTTTTTACTGTTGTCTCCATCTCTACCTCATTTTTTCTGTCTCCTATGTCTTTTCTCTTTATTTTCCTTTTTACCTCCCTTTTCCCCAACTTTGTCTTCCTCTCCAACAGTATTTTGCTTATTTCCACTGTTTCATTTCCCTTTTCCACTTCCTCTCATTATCTCTTCCGTTATTTTATAGCCTTCCAAAATTGAAACAAACAGATACAACCTACCCAACACATTTTTTTTATACTTTGGCATTCCCACTGTTTATTACCACCTAAAATCACACTGTTGTACGACTGCTTTGATCGAAACGGTTGCAAATCGACAGGAAGAAACATCTTTTGTGGTCGTAAAAGAAAAAAAACACGGAGGCAAATGAGAAAAAAAGAAAATAAAATATTCGAGGCTGGAAATGACTGCCATAAATTCAAAAAATAAAAACAAATTCAAAGCCCAAAATCAGGGTTCAACAAACCAGACACGAGAGCCTTATTACAAACACCAGGAAAATGAATCTCAGACCAAATAGTGGAGTTGGTACGTATCACCTACATTATGACGTCACATTCTTTCACCGACCCTGATCATTCCCTCACCGAAATTCGTAAAAAAATAAGTAAATAAATAATTCTATAAAACCTTTACACACCCCTGAATTCTTCAGATTCGTATTTACCTTTGAAAATTTCATTTTAAAAATTCATCCCCAAAATTTTCAAAATTAAAACGAACATCCCCGGAAAATATTTAGTTATTTAATCATGGAAGGTTCACTCTTTAACAAGAGAAGAGGAAGGAATTTCCCTCGGAAAATTTCACTTCACCGGAAACGAACTCCTTTCCCCACCCCCACCCACCCATCGAAAATTATTTAAAAGCCCCGAAAAAATTGTTTTGAACAAAAGTTTTTAAAACAAAAGCGCGCGGGGGTTAACTCGGCATTCTTATCGTTTCGGCGAATTAATAAAACCCGCTAACAATGAGAGAAAGAGATTGCTCTCGATACGATACGTAAAGTATTTATATTATTCCTCCTCCTAAGACGGAGCATTGAACGGAAACTCAATAAAACATCGTAAAAATTATTTGCCGATAAATTTTCTAAAAACCAATATTCATTAGACTAACAATGAACCTTTTCAGAATTTATATTAAACCTCCGAGTACGAATGATATGTTAGCTATTCCCCATCCTCCTTTATAAATACTATCTCGAGTATTTTACCTTATTTGATAAATTCGAATATGATTGATATTTAGCTGATCTCATTTTTCGCGGTGTGCAAACAATATAAAAATTCATAACTTAGACAAACACTCAAAAGACAGATAAGTGTGTGATGAGACATGATTCTAAATATAATCAACCTATACTGAGGGTATGTATGAATAATAACAGACACTAACACAGATTTATGAATAATGGTCTCACACCAAATCACATTAACTTAAACGCATCACCTACTTCACACGACTGCTATAACACAAATGAATCACCTGATTCTAGCGCTAGTGGCATTCTCAAATACTCAGATGCGCGCGCCACCTGTTAGTTTCATCTTTAGTTCCTTTTAACATTAAGTTAGTCCCTATTCATTTGTTCAGACTCGCAGTAAAATGACCATCCGAACCAAGGCACAGGTATGGTAAAGAAATGTTTCACTGATTCAATGGGTCATTCAAGGGACTAACGGTTTGTCAAACCCTTTTTTGGGGTATAAATACTACCCGGAATCATTTCATAAAACATTCCAAATTCAGGAATCAGTGTTTTGGTTTACTATCACCTTACCAAACTTCATCACCATAGGGGTCATTTTAAAGCATCAGAGGAGTTGTCCATTGACAGACTTCCTAATACCCATCAGCGACCGCCACAGGAGGATCAATCCTGAATCGTCAGGGTTTTCTTCGTCCAAACACATTACATTTAGAAATCATTTTATGAAAACCGCGTAACTTTACATACCAAGACATTCCACCAATTTGAAACCCAAAAAAAAGTTCTGAACAAATCATCAAATTTGAAATTTCCATCTCCTTCCCTCATTATTTCTTCAAACAGATAACCCTAATTTCCCTTTACGGAAACGGAAATAATTTTTTGCTTCCGATAAATAATTAGCAACGAGACGGTAAACAAAAGAACTTTCACGAAGACTTCATCATTATAATAAATATAAAAAATCTTTGAATAATTATGCAAAAAAAGGGTAATTGAAAAGTAAACGTTGCTTTTCTGCAATTCAAATAAACCCACCCCACCACCACCGCCCTCTCCAACCTTTCTTCTTCCTACATTCATTCAAAACGAGATTTATGCCTCCAACCTTTCCTTACCATTTCCATAAATATTTATTTTTTTTCTTTTGATTTGTAAATTGATAGAACAATAGACGACCGATAATTTCCCTTCACTCCCACCGCCATCTTTTTTTATACTAATGACTTGTGTTGTTATCGTTTGCTAAAATCTCCATCCCCCAAAGCCTCATCTGATAGGATACAGTTAACCAAAACAGAATGGGGGGTTGAGGAACCCCCAAAAATTTGATCCGGGAGATTAATTCTTTGGATATCCAGGGTCTATCATTCAGAATTAACTTTGTTATCGGTGGCTCAAGTGTTGATAGAGCAGGAGGAATGTGGTCCGGTAGGAAAAGGGTAAACTGACCTCCGTGCACGATCTTCGACTTTGGCCTTTCCTTTCTGTTTGTTTTCATTTTTCATTCTCCACCTCAAGGACTTCATAATACACGTAGCCAAGGAAACCAACAGACTTCTCCTCCTCCTCCTCCTCCTACTTTTCCAAATTTATCGGAGAAGTGCTTTAACCAGTCGACGGAGGATAAGGATCAACAGCTACGAGTCTATACGATTAAATCGAACGCTTTTATGCGAACCAATTTTAAAGTACTCGAGTTGGTAATAAATTTCAAGAATAGTACGGATTACGAGGAAGAGGTGAGTGGTAAGGGCCTCCCTCCCCCCAGCCTCCGCCAGAGGTTTATGCTTCCACGTCACGAAAACCTTTCTCCATTCTCAATCTATATACTTTTTCTTACTACCCTCGGGCGTGAACAAGGGACATTTCCCCGTGAAGGAACTAACTTCGGCTCGAAATCAGGGTGTAATCCGGGATGGAAAGAGAATGAACCTTTTAAATATTCTTTGGAAACTTTTGAGGTTGTTGAGGGTCCGGAAGATAAGGAGAAAGAAAATGACTTTAAACTTGCTTTCCCAAAACCTTTCCTCCTCCTCCCGAAGATGAACTAACTTAACAAAAATTTTTCGCTTCCAGAATTTAACACTCAATTTTATCTCAGTTGGGTCGAATTATTTATTCTTCAATAATTTCCATCTTTTTTCTTCTCTTCTTCTTCTTTTTTCCCCCCCGAAAACTTTATAAAACACCCGGGAGCTTTCACATACGACGAGAAATGCATAAAACGAGACTACGGGTCACGGAGCTTCGTGTTTCATCTTTACGCTTCCTATTTGTGTGATCAAAATATTAACCGATAACCGGTTTTGGAAGAAGAATAGACCAGGAGAATGAGATCCTTTCTTCAAAGATGAGCTACATAATATATCTTTTACATTTTACAATATTTGGAGACTTTTTCCTTTTTTTGAAAGGGCAGAGGGGCCGTCATGTGTGTCGAAACAACCCTGAATTCAATAATGGAATGAAATATGCTCACGACTTGCTCTTGATGCTCTTCTCAGGCCAATAAAAAGCTTTTTCATTCATTTTCCATCTCTCTTAACATTCAGAAACAATTTTGTTTATAAATTTTGCTAACCTAAATTGATTTTAAAGCTTCAAAACGACTTCCTACATACTTTGACTCATCTTTTATATATCGTCATCTCCGAAGACTGAAATTTAAATAAAGGTATAAGTACGTCTTCACTCTAATAATATCCCTTTGATATAATCTTTCGTTTGGGAATGATACTTGACAATGATACTCTTCACTGTCAGGTTTTTTATACTCAAAGGCACTATCATCTAAGTATAATCTACGACAGATAATCAAACTATGACAGTGCTTCAGAAAACACGTCATCTTACATTTGGGTCGTGACATGACTGCAAGACGAAATGACATTTCACTACGATAATGTAAGAACGGTTACCTTCAGGCCTATTTATAATATAATAATATATTTATACTTAAAAATAAAATTTAATTCAAATTATCGATTAAACCTCACTTCATATAACTTTCTTAGGACTTTTTAACGTCTTCAGAGTCACTGTTCTAGGACTTCTGCGAATCCACTTCAACTACAATAACTATTCAAAGGATTAAAGTGGAGCAGTGTTAGAATCTTCGCTTTTCCACTTTAATTTTCGGGTTTTCAAGTCCCAAAATCCTTTCCCTCAACTTTTTTTAATCCTAAATACTCCCTAGCTCACCACCTCGGTATTTTCAGAAGCTGTAATGTCTACTTTACCAAATTCGAGGTTTAAACAGTTCAGAACGATTTCACCGAAATGAGACATTAACGTTTAAATTCAAAAACATAGAAATCAGTGTTAAAAATAAATTCCCAACGACGAGATCCTCGAAAGATTTTAATCCAAAATCCATGGCAACTGCTCCATGGTCCGTTCCTAACCGAATCATCCGCAATGACCCGGGGGTTTCCTCTGTAAAGAAGGAAATCGAAAGGTTCACTCTCAAATACTCCTCCCGACTGGCGAACCACCCAAATCCTTCTGCGTCCTCACTCCTCGACCAAAAACGTCTCAAAAGACACAAACCACTCGACTCCCAAACACGCTTCTCTTAGCCAAATCTCCTTTTCCTCTCCTGCTTTCCTTTTCTTTACCCAACCTCTCCAGAGATAACTCCAGCCCTTCTTTGGCTTCCTTTCAAACCATTCATGGTGTACGACGCTGGTCTGTTCTCCAGATATAACCCCTCAAATCTTGTCCAAACAACTACATAATGTCTCATGCTTGGAGGCAGATGGTAGTTAGCAACAGGAGTTTAAAAAATTAAAAAATAAATTCATCAGGGGCGTAGTAGGCGATAGGTTAGATTACTCGCCTATCAAGGGCCGTGGTTCAAATCCCACCTGGGTGCCTGTTTTTCTCCTGCTCTTCCTTACCTAAAATACTTTCATTCCAAAATTCTCTCCGACGCTCACAACCTTAGTAGTAATGATCAGTCACGGAGTAAGCCTTCAACGAAAGGTAGCTGACTCATAATCAAACAAACTTGAACTCATCTAATAACTTGCTCCAACAAATAGGAATGAAGATGAGTTGAAAACATCGTCGTCCCTAGTTGGCCTAAACAAGGAAATAAAATTCGTCTGGGGAAGGTAGCAAAACAGCAGCTAGTTATAAACACCCAAATTGGTTTGCTGACTTAAGATTTACCAACAATTATTCAAACTTTCCCACGATTATGACATTTTGTCAGTTTATACTTAAGCTCCAGCAGCAAAATTTTCACGGCCAACATACAAATACCACCCTCACACCACAACAACCTTTACTGACTTTTTCGACTCTCTATTACCATTTAAAAATCATTTTTCTCTTCCATCCACATCCTTTGGTTGGAGTAAGACGTGCAATAAATAAAATAAAAAGTGAAAACGAGGAAGAGAAGCCAAATTTAGATGATAAACTCCACTCGCACGGCTTTCCCTACAACTTATTTCAATCGTTCCCCAAGTGATTGTTCAGTCTTTTCCCCGTCTAAACTCTCGACTAACTCTATTCTACTCACAATCGGAGAATTTCAAATTTGTAACACATTTCTCTAAACCTCAAGTCGCATTCCCCGCCCCCAAAAACAAAACCGCTGTTTCAAAAAAATTCAGACCCTCTGGTAATATATCACTCGACTCAAGAGATCCAAATTTCAGATATTCTTCCATCTTCTTCCCAACCGACGCGATTTTATCCTCTTAAAGTGTTTTTTTTTATGCGCTATCTAAACACAGGATCGATAAAAATTCATCCTCAAAATTACTTTATTAAGTCAAAGGGGAATAAACAATGCGAGAAGTTAAAAGAGAGAAGACCTGACAGTGTCAGCTTATTTTGTGAAAGAGTGTCTAAGGTTGACAGGATATCATCCCCAAGCTCCTCATTCCCTTTTTCCTCCAGATTTTTTTTTGTTAAGACCTTATTTTTTGTTTTGAAATTCCGAGATAGATCGTCAGTTTTGGTATTCAGCCCAAGATTGCAGTGTTTTTAGGAGCCTCCAAAAATCATTTAGGCCACTGTGAGAGAGTGCCTTCGTGTGTAGTCTCTACAGTCCAAAAAAACTGCTTTGTGCGATATTTTTATTTTGTTTTTGTACTAGTTCATTGTTACAAAATGAGATAACAGGGTCTATGTGATGCCTTCACCCCAAAATAAAGGTGAAAACACGTTAAATCAATTTATCTTGTACAGCAACTCTATTATAATTAATCTATATTGAATACGTGTGTTATCCGATTGAAAATATTAATAACAATAATCACTACCTCACACAACACCTCACTAATTATCTCATACCCACTGTCACGTCACCTTTCTCTCATGAATACACTCAGATAAACACGGCGCTACTCACATTCCTCTGCGGGCGCCCTTCTATAGTTTCATCTTTAGTTTGTATCTTAGGTAATGATTAACGACAGAATCAGGTGATTGATTGGCCTTAAAGTGGTCCTGTCGGATATACAATCAAACTATTTAGTGTAAGACCATGAGAGACTTAGTGGGATAGTGTCTGTTATAATATTATTAAGACTATGACGTCCAGAGGTCTGATGTAAATTTTTTCGTGTCGGTGACGGGTAGAACTGACCACCAATATTTTAAATTCACAACATATGAACTTCAGTGGTAGTCGTCCAGATGAGTAAATAAGCAAAGATAGTCAGCGACGCATTCGCAATAACTTCCGAATGTGACGCACACGGATGCCACCTCACAGTGGGGCCAGCGGACGTCATAGTGTTAATTAGTATTGTAATTGATAGCGATTGTGTTTGATACGTTTGAATAATATTATTTATCTATACTGAAACCAACTTTCTATTAACAATAACTCAACAGAAGATCGCGGAAAAATTTCCGAACCACCTTTAAAATCAAATCCCGAGTTTTAACACCCCGGCTTTGTTAAAAATCCAAACCATTCTAACCGGCCTTTGTCGAGATTCGAAGCTAAAAAGGAAAATTCCCGGAGAGGAAAATATCAAACACAATACGGCTGACCTCCTCCAGCCTCCCAAAAACATTTTGATAAAACTTTTATATAAAAAGAAAATAATTACAACAGTGTGGACTAAACACCGGAGGGAAGAGAGTCGGGAGGGTCACATAAGTTAGCGCTATAAGTGAAAAAGGCCCCAAAACCTTATTTGAAAAAGACCTTTCTGCTTCTGTCGTTTCCCTTTGATTCAAAAACGGTAAACAAGGGAAGAGAACAAAAAAGGATTTTCACTTAAGTTCACTTTTCCTTTCACGTGATTTTTTAAAAAAAAATTATTTTCCCATCTCTTTCGCTTTGTTTCCATTTTTAACCAGACCAGGTTATTTAGTATGGACATTAGTAAATCCTCAAGTCACCCACTGAGCTTGTTTCCCAACGCACCTGAGAGTAGTCATGTGAGAAATTGAAAACCTTTTATTGGGAAGCGGATAAAACACAAAACGCTTTTGTTGTGCCATGTGTAGACTAGTACTAATCACATTTCGAGTAATCAATTCACATCATTTCGCAGTTTGGTTTTAATTGCATGAAGCCCACCGTTTTTTCTTCAAATCCCTTTTTCCTTTCACAATTTTTCCCCTGAAATGAACAACAGTCTCTTTTGCTCAAGGCCCAACGAAAATAATTTCCACACGTGATTAAAAAGAAAATTAACTTAATTTGTGTTCATCTTGTTTTTAATTTCCATTTTTATTATCTAGTATAACGAACAGTCGTTCTAATTTCTAAAAATTCGGTGTTGGTGAGGAATTTCAACCTCTGCGATGAAAAGTTGAAGGGAAATTCAACTTTGGCCAATATCCGTGACGGGAAATTTGATAAAGTTGTTGCTTCATTGTGCACGAAACTCGCAAAAACATTTCCAACGCGTAACGAATGAGTTGGCACTAAACTCTGAACACAGGAAGTAGAGAAAGATTAACACTTTTAACGTTGTTTTAGAAAATCGCTGGTGTCGTTATTGTCTTAGCTATGACTACGCTGAAAGTTTGAGTTTGTTTAGTCGTCCAAACGTTTCCTCAAGTTTTGTTTGATTGAGATTCTTTTTCGAACACCGAAATCCTCTCCTTCCTAATAGAGAATCCGTAGAAATCCTTAAACATCCCTGTGGCTTCATCAAGCTAACCCATATTTTCATGTCTCCTTAAACCCAACCACGGGACACCTTTGACATTAATCAGCGCTGTCACTGCTGACCAAGTTTCATCCCCCTTTTCCAGTTTTATACACCCATACAACCCATGGTTAATTCAATCCCACTTCTTTAATCTAAAGAGCTGACCTGATACCAAACCCAAAAGCAGACATCATAAGACAAATCAAAACACAAATCAAAATCATCTTCTCAAATCAGAAATTTGACTGACCAACACACTAACAATACCAATAACACTTCCTCCATCTGTGTCTTGATCTAATACCCTAAATGCATCCTAAGGAGGATCTGAAATTATAGTCAACCCACCAACTAAACACTTAAATCATTTCCAACTACAGATTACAAATTACTTTAGAGTCCTTAAGATAAATTTTCTCTAAGATAGATAAAAATACAATCAAATATGGAACAAAACTAAAATCAAAAGGTTGCAATTATGGGGTAATGTAATGAATCATTATCATAAACTCCCTTAATCACATGATGGATTTCAATTATCCCATACAAATCCCTGATTCCTCATTTCAACTTATTAATTTGTTATTGTCACATGGCTCTCATTGATTGTTACCACTTGAACTAAATTCCCCAAATGCATTTTACCAAACATAGCTTTTGTACCAAATTCACCACCACCAAACTCCAATTTTAGCCAAGCAATCCTATAACCCAAAATTTTTTTTTCAAGTTTGAATAAATAAAAACACCTTACCTTACTGATTGACATCCAACAATTATTTATACAGTATTCATCACCCTTTAATTACTTAAATTTTAATTAATTCACTAACTCACATTCGCGATAGCTTCAAAAATTTTTCTTCACAATGTGGTTCATTCATAATTTCAACCCGAACACACTCATTTCAAAAGACTTTACATCATTAATCTTACGCACGTGTGAATAATAAAAGGTTTAAAATATAAAAAAGGAAAGTTTAAAGAATTAATATTTAACTCCACCAAAAGAAATTTTCAAAAAACAAAATTTTATTTTTTAAAATGAGAAACGAAACGCTTTCACGATATTGCATCATCCCGTAATGGAAGCCTAACGACAATAATAAATGGTCGTGCTACCAACTGTTGGAAAATAAAAAATCATAGAGTATCAAGATGGCGGTGGCGGCGGCGGAGTAATATCCAGGAGGGAGGGACGAATGAGCATCGGATGTTTTATTAATTTTAAGTCTTGTCACTTTCTTTTCCTTTTTTTCTCTAATTTTCATCTTTCGAAGAGATATTTACATTTTACATTCACCTCAGAGGAAAAGTTTCTTAAGCTGTCACATAAAACGTCATTTCGAATCAAATCAATGCCAAGTAAATTTTTGTCGTTTCTTTTTTTTTAAATAAAAATGTCACAAACATTTAAAAGTAATTTTTCCTTCTCTTTTCGTTCTATATTCTCTTGTGGTGTTGGTTTGCATAATATAAATACTTTTAAATTTTCAATGTAATTGTCTCCTGAGGTATTGTGTCACTTTTGTGTGATGAAGGTTTGTTGATGATATTTTTCTTCAGAAGATTGACAAGTGGGGAAAATAATTTGAACCCTTAACGGTCCAATTGAGTGTATATTGTTGCAAAACCCATACTGTATAGTGCTTTGAAAGGATCACATTTTAGACTCAAATTGTATTGTTACCCAGTCACCCAAAAAATGTGTTAATCAATGTACACTTTGAGTATAAAGCTTAATTGAGTAAATGTAAAAGTATATGTAGAGTGAGTATAAGTGTAGTACTTGACTCATTATAGAAAATATTTTATTCTCTTACTCAGTAAGTTCTATACTCAATAATAAACATTAACAAATTTAAAAATACACAGTGCAGAGTTTCTCTTCATCTGAAAAATTGCTTGAACTTGGAGGGATATCAACTTGAAATGATTTTAGACTGTTAAGGGTTTAAGCAGCCAAAGTTTGTAGAGAAGGCTGTGTAGACTTTCATGTTTAATGGTGTCAGTGAATTGTTACTACTATCATCCAACAATATCCAGGTATCACATTTCTTAAGTGTTGTGTTGTGATGTGTCACTTGATTCTGTGTTCTGTCTAAACTCAATGTAGAAGTGAGAAGCAAAATGGAGTATCGAGCGTCATGTTGATGCAGGTGAGTTCAAAACAAAATTTATATGACTTAATTCATACTCACGTCTATCCATAAATCGAAAGTGGCCTAAAAAACCAGACGAATTGCTGGAACGCCTGTCTGTGTGAAATTCGAGAACCAAATTGGGTCCTGAACTGTATAGAATATGGGGCACGTCCGCCATTCCACCACAAACTAGCAATGACCAGGGAGTGTATTCGTTGACTTCCGCCCGGTCGAGGTGTAGGAAGATTTTCAAAAAATCTCCTTTCGCACAACTGAAACACAAAACCAATAATCAATAACCCTAATTGGTCAGAAATTCAAAAGAAACTCATCATATTGGCATAAAACTCGTTTCATAAATAATAACATTTGAGTTTTTATGTAACAAATTATCAAAATAGTCTAACCGTTAATTAATAAAAATGTTGTCAGTAAAGTGTGCAGTATTTATGAAATAGAGGCTTCGATTATACACCCAAAGCAAAACTTTTTCTGTCTCTGCCTAATCTTAATCAATTAGGATTCAAGAGTGGAAGTAATCAAACAGGAAGTTGTCACATCAGCAAAGACATAGTAGGACACAAATGCAGCGGGTCTTTTCATTTTTAAATATTATTCCGGAAAAAAATTTTATAATAAAATAGTATCTCCGATAAAAAAAGGACCTTAAATTTTATAACTTGGCCCGAGGATAATCTGTTAGTCTCGAAAGAAAACATTTTTTCCGTAAAAACAAAAAATGGCGAAAAGATTTCAAAATTAAATGTAAACATTCGTGAGAGAGTTCCGTAGTTACGTATTTAAATCTTGAAGGAAAAATGGGAATAGGAAAGGGGCCCTTTCCAACCCGAACCACCGCCTTCAAAAAAAGGCGATTGATCTATGAGAATTTTTATTGAAAAATTCTTTTTAATTTTATAAAAATCAAGTTTTTAGATAAGTAAATCTGATCTGAGGGAAAGATGAGCTTAGAACAAGTGCGCCGCGGAGGCTGGGGGTTTATTCGCGTCCTCACGTTCCCAAAGAAAAATGAAAAATGTTTGTGTCTCGGGTAGAACCAGGGGTTTAAAGGCTTTTAAAAACGTTGGGCGGGATTAAATTTATTTCTGTTTGTTTTAAGCACAAGATGATAACTTCTGATTCACCGGGTGTCTCCTTCAATAATCGTAAAGTGTAACCTGCGCCACAGCGGAAGTTCCCAAAATTTTTCTGTCGTAGATCCCTTGCCATGTTTTTTGGTTTTGGATAGACCCCCTACTTACCTAATATTGATTTTTGTAAATTTGTCACTAGTGAAGTAAATTTTTTGTTTCATAGGTATTTTATAAATAATATATATAAGATAGGTACTATCAGTATATATTGTAATCCACTATCGGGTATCATTTCATGGCCCCTAAATTTTTTTCGTTGACGTAGACCCCTGGAGGTCGATATAGACCACTTTGGGAAACAGTAAAAGTGATAAATGTGGCGAGTATGTATATAACTCCCGGACATTATTCATAATCACCGAGTAGGCTTGGTTAATGTGACAAATTACTGATTTTTTATCACTTTTACCGGTTAATTTGTAAAATCTTCACCTCCACTACCTCCTGGGTAGTTTATTCTCATTCTACCTTGTACTGTTTGAGTTGAAAGAAGGACTCGGTGTATAGGTAATAATATAACAACTTTTTATTTCATAAATATTGCACACCAGGAGTCGGCATCCTTTTTGGCAGCGGGTCAAAATCAACCAAAATGTGAGTTTGGGTCAGAGATATTTTCTTATTAAAACAACAGCAGGACAATGTCGCTGCATTCTGCGTACTATTAGCCGATTTCATATCCTGTCAGGCGGGGTGGGGCTTTAGCTTATATTTTTATATATTATACTAAATTCAAATTTGGTACGTTCATAACTTTCCGACAAAAATTTATTGGGGGGGATGTCTGTATATGTTATACTTTATTTTCGAAACTAAAGTGGGTCACTTGAAATTATCAAATAGGTCACTCGGTGACCCACGGGTCATAGGTTGTGGACCTCTGATGCACACTGTCAACAGGAAGTCATTCTACTGGTGTAAATAATCTGCAGTAGTTTCGTGACATAGTGACACACACTCTCGTATACATACGAAAGGTTTGAAAAAATAGCGCTGTCACTGAATTCGTAGAATCAAGAGACAACAGCAAAAAAATCTCTGACGTTTCTAATTAATTCTAAATCAGAGGTTTTTCTTTGTTCCTCGCCGAGACAGAACATCCCCGCTACCTCCTCAGCCCCTCAAAACCTTTGTTTAACCAATAGCTTGGGTTACTATTTAAATTTCGGTTCAAAGGTTAATAAATCGACATGGCGGCGGCGGGGGATCCGGGAAGAGGTTTAAGATTGGTTTTTGAGTTTTTTTTTGTATTTTAAATCAAATGGCCGACCAAAAGGGAAAACCAAAGGAACCGATTTTTTTTAATTAAAAAAATCGGGGGAAAAGAAAAATGTTGGCTGTTGGCTGTTGGCATTCCCCCCCTTTTTCAATTTCTTTCTTTCTTTTTAGTTTTTTTACTCTAAACAGATTTCTCTCTTCTTTGTCTTCGATTTTTATTTTTGTTTCATTCCTCCTCGGAATTCTTCCGCAGATTATTCTCACTCCTTCTCTATTTGAATTTCATGAGTTTTTTTTTGTGCGTTTGTCACAGATTTGTTTTATGAGAAAAACCTTATAAATCATTTTTCAAGCGACAGACTCTGTGGTGGTGGGAGAGGTTGAGGAGGAGGAGGAGGAACAAAACAAAAAGTGCGGAGGGATAAAGAAAAAGGTAACTGTAAAAGAAATGTATCGTCTATTTTGTAAGCTTGAAGCTTTCGTTCACGAATGGAGATAAATGTTGTAAAGAAAAGCCTCAAGAGAACTGCTGAAAAATGGAACTTCATGAAATCTCCTTTTCTAAAACAGACACGAACGCCCCACGCATACGCAACACCATTCACGCGAGAAAAACAAAATTCTTTAGCTGACGAAGTGGGCTGTTGGAAGAAATAAGGTTTTAAGACAGATGTCAGCAACTAATTTTGGTCTGGGAGAAGAGATAGACCCCCTGTAAATGCGATAACTCGAGAATATACTGAAATAATACCTTCGCGTACCTTATGACAAGGATTCTAAGACAGATGAAGTGTGGGGTTGGTAGCAAAAGGAAAATCCACCTGTACCTGCTACCCTTTTCTTCTGTGCATCCTGGTTTGATGGTGTTTATGCAACTACTGGTTGCACAAGCACTACTGAGAAAATGCAGTTGCGAAATGCGTTAACCAAATTTGTGGAAAGAAAAACTGTGGACTCAGTCACGAGACAAAGCAAAAAACAAATATGGCCGCTCAGACCAAACCGAATTTCGCCTGTCGCAGCTTGCCTATTTGACTTTCACCCCCCCAAAAACAAAAAAAAATTTCGGTGTATAGAAGACGCTTCATTTTTAACAGACTTATCACCGGAATTATACTAAAACTTTATATTAATATCCCAAACTGTACGAATACCACATCACCACCCAAACAAACTGTAGTTGTGCCCTTATTGCTAGGTACGATACCTGTGATCAGTTAATGAGTGTTTCGCCTGGACGCCGATAGATGGCGATAACAGAGGTCAGTTGGTATTAATGAAAGACAAATGTCGCAACTCTGATTGGCAGCATTCAGTTGGTGTCTATGGTTCAGTGAACATGTGTCTGTCATGAGTGTTATTCAATTTTTCATTTAATCGCGAGTTATTGGAGTGCAAATCCATCATGTCTGGATGACAGAATTCTCACTCGAACACTAATTTTTTGGTTTGTTTGGGTTTGTGTTTGGTTAAAACCGGTTCTCACGTTTGTGACGTTTTCAGGTATGCGAAGCTTTTTTTTGGGTTCTAACTCAACCACGTTGTGTTCAAATATTTTTTAGCTTAGTAGGTACGAGAGGTATCGTGTAAGCGAAATTGGTACCAAAATCTAAACAATAAATAAGATAAAAAGGAATAAAAGAATAAATACACCAAATCAATAGAAATAAAATAAATTTATGGGGTGAAACTCGTTTCATAAGTAATGCACACCTTATTTTTACATCTCAATTCAAAAATACTGCACACTGACAACCCATAAATTAGGTTAAATGGGTTTCAAAACCAATCGAAAATTATAAAAAGTAATTTATGGTTTTAATTAATGCACATTTGTGGACACGACTCATGACTTATACTATAAATCTATACCACATATACCACAAACTCGTTTCATAAGTGATGCACATCTTTATTTTTATAAGAACCCACTTCAGATATACTTGAACGAAATGTGTGTCAGAAAACTGAACAAATGAAAGAGGAGAGAGGAGATACTGGGTACTGACAGACTGACCGACAGAGTGCCAGTTGGTCACGTGTTCTATTCATATGCTTTACATAGACTCTTAGAAGTTCCATCGCGTCTGCGTTCAAGTTTCTGCCTGTCTTGAGTCTTAATTGTTACAAGTCTGAACGTGTTGCTGTAGTAGTTCCAATCAAATATGTAAATTATAATTTATTTATAACCTATTTCTTTGGTAGAAGTGTGCAGTACTTTTGAAATATGTTTATGAAAAAATCATGAAGAGGTTTTGAATCAGTTCTCGTTGACCGAAGACTCTGTTGATCTGAACGAAGTGTTTTGGTGTATAATTCATTCGAAGGTTGTTTAACCTTTTTATACATTTCGACCTGTATAATCTAGTTATACATGTTATCAGTTACATTATAAATAGCTCAGTGCATAAATCGGAGGTTTCCAAAATTTTTTGTGTCGTAGACCCCTTTTCCATGTTTTTGGTTTTGGATTGACCCCCAACATACCAGGTACTGAGTTTTGTAACTTTTTAGGTCCTTTTGTAGTAATATGTATATGTCTTTATATTATGGGATAGTATAATGTAAGTAAATAGGTGCTATCAGTGTGTGTTGAGATCCACTATCGTGAACCCCCATTTTCATGGACCCGTAAATTTTTTTTCGCTGACGTAGACCACTTTGAGGTTGTCATAGACCCCTGGGGGTCGATATAGACCACTTTGGGAATCGCTAGTATAAATCAAGAAATTTAAAGGTTAATGAACCGGTATTATTCGCCTTCACTTAATATACTGATCTCTATACATTTATATACTTCCAAATATTTATAGTTTGTTAGAAGTTTGAGGGTATTGCCTTGGTTCCCAACCAACAGCAACAGAATTTTTTATGCCCATCCTACGAATTTCTCCAACAATTAGACTAACTCTTAATCAAGGTCGTGGGTTCGAGGTAAAGTTAAATAAATAACAGTAACGTTAGACCAGTTCCGTTCCTCGTTCGATTTTATTTATTTATTTTCCTTTTGGATTTGGTTGCCATTTTTGAATGTCAACAACAAAAATTTTCATCAAATGTCCCTGAGGGTAAATTCTTGCCATTTTTTTTTTATTTTCGGGAAGAACCGACTTGAAATGAGCTTTTCCTTGTTCTCTTTCTTTGACATTTTGACTGAATCTAAAACTTTTTAAATGGCTTCGGGAAATGCTTCAGTTTTTATTGTGATATTCAAATCTGATTTAAAATGGAGGAAGAAAATTTTTATTTTGCAAATGTCGTTTGAATATTTTAACGGTTTTTTGTTTATGCCGTTGAGATTTTTGAATGAAAATTTTTTTTTCCTATCCGGGGAATTTCAGACTTTGGAATTCGTCGTCGAATAAAAATTTATCGAATTGACGCAACATTTCCGGTTTTCCTTTATAAGTTCCCTCATATTTTGGTTATCAACCCCCAAAAAATAGTATGGAACAAAGCATAAGCTAGGGTCAGTTTGTCCAACAGGAAATATTAGTTTTGGTTTTAAGCATATGCACACATTTTTCTTGTGCATTTTTCAAAATTATTGCACACCAGTGTGACGATATCAGTTCAAAAATGAGGCTTTGCTGTGGGTTTATTTCAAAAATATTGCACGACAGTATGACGAAATCTTTTATAAATCATGACCAGTTTTCTTGTGCACTTATTTCTTCGCATCATGAAGTTATTTCAAAAATAATGCACACATTTATCTCAGGAATTTTTCAAAAGTCTTGCACAATGGTGTGTCGATTTCATTTCAAAAATATTGCACATTTTTTATTGCGGTCGTATTTCAAAATTATTGCACAGTGGTACCATGAAATCCTTTCATAATCAATGCACACATTTTTCTTGTGCATTTTTCAAAATTATTGCACACCAGTGTGCGATATCAGTTCAAAAATGAGGAAAGTTCTTTGCTGTGGGTTTATTTCAAAAATATTGCACGACAGTATGACGAAATCTTTTCATAAATCATGACCAGTTTTCTTGTGCACTTATTTCTTCGCATCATGAAGTTATTTCAGAAACAATGCACACACCTATCTTGAGGATTTTTCAAAAGTATTGCACACTGCTTTGGCCAAATCATTTCATAAATATTGCACAGTAGTATCATGAAATCTTTTCACATATAAAGCTCACATTTATCGTAACGAATCCATAATATAAATAATCCACATCTACAACATATAAATCATTTATTTGATGCAGTATAATATATATTATCTGTTCATCCGTGATTGTTATTTATACTAAAGACATTAATTATTATTAATTTATTATTTTACTTATTTTATTTATTTATACTATTATGGTACGAGATGAAAACGAAAAATGTGGCTCAATTCACTTGAGCCTAAAATCACGATTCTGCCTGCAAGTCTAGACAGGTAGGACTCGACAGAACGAAAAACTGACAAAGAGTACAGGGTGATTGCACCTGTACTTCGCATATGGCTTGTGCAATTTTAAGGGATTTCCGTTGGCTTTTGGCCTCTGTGACATAATTCAGTTGTAGTCAGATGTTTTTAGCCGTTGTAACTGTTACTACTTATACACAGCTTAGCAGTTTGTAAGTCAATAAATCAGTTGTAGTTGATTTTGTTTTTTGCTGTCGGCTTATTTCAAAAATATTGCACAACAGTATGACGAAATCTTTTCATAAATCACGACCACTACTGGTGTACTTATTTCTTAACGTCATTAAGTTATTTCAAAAATAATGCATACATTTATTTTGGGCATTTTTCAAAAGTATTGCACACTGCTGTGACGAAATCGCTACTTCAATAGACTTTGGCGTCAAATCGACGACATTTCTGTAACATTTCGATATATTGATTACTATACTACAAAAAAAAACCTTTTCGTCAAGTTATGTCATAAAACAACTGCACCCTTTTTGGGTATACCAGAATGCGGAGGAGGATTCGAACTCACGACCATTTGCGTCCTAGTCACCACTACATACCACTCCAACAGGAAATATAAACTTCAATCAGCAAAATTGAATCGAGGAGATAGATAAGACATCTTGAGACCTTCAGCAACTATTTTTCATTTCTTCTGTTGGGGAGAAAGTGAGAAGGAGGAGGAATAACAAAAGAGATAAGTCAAGTTGTCGTTTGTGTGTCAATTTAAATATTTGTTTTGGGGCTGTTACGCCACTGAAGTCAGATTTTTGGGGGGGCATTCGATGAAATTTTATTTTTGGTGCCCAAATTTTACTTCCTTCTTTCAGCTAAAAGCCTTGTCGAAGGATTTGTTTATGAAATGGATACAGTGGAATGGATGTGGATAGGGTGATCTCAGAGTTGTGCGATGGAACTTCTCGTGTCTTTTTAGAACTTGTTGCGCTAACATCTTAGTGTTTATTAAGATTTATTAACTATTTATAGTTAAATAATAGTTATACATAAGATTTTTTGAGTAATTTTGTGAAAATTTCAAATTTTGAGTATTTTTTCGGCAGTACTGGCGCTTATTGTGTCTGACATCAATCTACAATCAACTAGTTTGAGGTGAGTGCGTACCGCGTTGTATGAAAACGCTATAAGATACTCAGCTTATACTCAGATATAAGCTGCTTATACGCACTATAAGAAACTCAGATTTAACCTACAGACCAATTCGGGTTCTATGGAAACCGCGCTATAAGAAACTTAGAGTTAGTACAAATCACATCATTCGTACCGCGTAATATGGATACCAATAATTACAAGAGAAAAGATAAAATTAGTGAATTGAAGAGATTATATAAAGAAATGATAAAAATATGAAACAAAAATTAAACTAAAAAACTGTTTTCAATAAAAACAGGCTGGCCAACCATCATGTTGGTCGCCAACAAAACGTAAGTGCTCTGAGATGACTGAAACCGATGTCGTAGACGGCTGTGAGGAGCTGGAATGTTTATATAAACATGTCTAGTAACTACAGTCATTCAGGATGTTGGATGATTGAACTATGGGATGTTGTTGGTGATAGCAGGACTGTCGCTATTTTAGTATAGAAACCGCATTCTCAGAGTATCGCGTTATAGGAGGGTTCACTGTATCTGGTCAAAATTGTTTTACGAGTGAGACTACGGAACGAATTATGGTAGGTTCTACTGTACCCTTGAAATGTGTGCAATATTAGTGAAGCGAACGCTATCTACTAGACTAGGAAGACTAACTTCCTTCAAGACAGAACTGTGGATACCTTTAGTCGGGGAAGATGGGAAAGTAGATGAAAATTTGCTTCCCCAACCAAAAGTTTGAATACAGCGGGACTATATAGCTTGGACCAACAGCTGACTGAATACCTGTTTTTCAATTGTCCGAACTGACATCTTTTGGCGGGAAAGATGATATTTTGAAATGACTTATCTAAAATTTATTTTTAAAACCCACCGCCGCTCTTATGTCAGCCGAAAACTTCCAAGAAGGAAAAAAAAAAAGTGTGATGCTTAAAAATTGAAGACTTTCAAAGAACCATCCAAAGTGTCCTCCTCCTCCCCTGCTCTCCGGCCTCAAACTTCCTCATCCAGCCTCATCTTCCAGAGACACTCTCTCTCTTATAAATGAGGTTTTTAAAGGAAAGCCGATGGAAATTTTTTACCGACGAAATTCAAGGAGTTGAGAAGGAATTTTCTTCCCTTTTTACCCTTCAGCGACAGCACTCTCTCACTCTCTCTCTCTCTCCATCCCGGCCTCCGCCTCGAGCTCGCAAATTTTGAAGTGTTTAACTACGCCACAAAAACTTGACATTGTTTTCAGGGTGGAAAAGGAAATTTATTTTGTTTTAAACATGGCTCGGAAAATTTTTCTTCTTTGGCTCTCCTTCCCGGGGGTGGGCGGGGGAAAATAACAAATTTCTAACAAGTGCACCTTTTAAAGGTTATTGCTTCCTTTTAGAAAATTCCTTTAATTAAAGTTTTGTCATTCTTCCTCCAAAGTTTAGCCTTCTTAGATGACAATGAGAGGGAAAAGAATTTGTTACCGTGAATAACAGCTGAGATAAATAAGTTATCTATGAGTTGATGATGTTAGTGATGGATAATTTGTAACGGAACACTCTCGGTGAGCGAATTATTTATTTTATTTTGTATAATCATTAAGGCTATTAATTTTTGGGGTGATGTCCTGTTACTTCTCATTTCTCTGTAACTGTTAGGTGTTGTAGAAAATGTCAAGCTCGCAAGATAGTGTAATATGATGCAATAACAGTGTTATAGTGTTTTGATGTAAGGTTTTCAAGAAGGTGATATGTGCACCCATGTTTGGGTTTGTGTAGAGCCGTTTTGTGCTTCTTTCTCAGATGTCTTATAGTCAGTAACATTTCGCTCTGTCGTATCTAACCCACTTTCTAATTCATTCCCAACATATTGACCCATCCGACTTAATACCTCAAACGGTAGTTGACTACACTCTCTTTTGACATCGATGTTCTGCTTCCTGGGAAAGATAGTCTCATGTCTCATTGTGGCGACTGAGGCGACATTCGTACTAATAACATTCAAGTCACAAAGACATGTTACAACTTGTAGGGTGGCGTTTAAACGAAGCATATAAATAAAAAACGCGACAAACAAATCGGTGTAGTAACTCGAACGGCTATCGTGCGTGCTTTGTCTCATCCATACGCCTAATTCCCAAATCTATCATCATCACCAGGGATGAGCTACAGGAAGCCTGTCAAGCATTTGTAAAATTCAAATTATTTTATCGACTCTCCATCAATATATTATTATATAATTAATTATAATATAATGGTTATATATACTAAACCGAAACAATTTTTATGACTAGTTACTTGTCGGCGACTTGTTCTAACATGCAATACGAACGCGCTGCGTCTGTATTTGTTTGTGTTGCTTTCTGTCACACAGTCAGTCAGACTGGTAAGCTGTTAACCAGCAATTTTAGCAAATTCTTGTGTTTTGAAAGACATGGGTCCAATATTATCGTCAGAAATATAATATTATAGTTTTTATATTGAAAATCAAGTTTTCCTACGAATTTGTGCGACCCACCAAAAAATTTATCAACTGATATTGACCCGTTGCATTAAAAGATTGCTCACCCTGATATATTAATATAATATATTTTTTAAGCCAAACGACTCCGACTTGTTTCACAAGAACCTGCAGAACAGTTCAACATCCATTTCCTCAAGTTATGCGATTCCACTGAACCATACCCAACAAACTTCTGTGTTTCATTTACAAAACCAAATATTTCGCATAAAACGAGACCCCACCGCATATCTGAGTGGTATTATCAACAATACACACACATTACCACCGAGAGAATAGTATATTCCTACATCCGCTACAAACAGAAATAATTCCTCAAGAAAATGATGTCGTTTTAACATACCAAACAACTTTCCTGAGTCAGGCTGGTAAGCTGTTAACCAGCAATCTTAGCAATTCTTGTGTTTCTTGATAGGCGTGGGTCCAATATTATCGTCAGAAATATAATATTATAGTTTTTTTATATTGAAAATTAGGTTTTCCTATGAATTTGTGGGGTCCATTAAAAATTTTAAAGTTTGAAGTAGCCCGCTGATTAAATAGGTTGCCCACCCCTTGTATACACTATAGTTTTGTATAGTATATGTCGGAACCAGGTTGTGTCATTGTAGATGAACGAATGACGGACAACACTAATTCCGAACGTATATTAATATATAAAATGTTATTATAACTATAATTTAGAATCAAAACGGAAAGTGCAGGGATCTCCGGGACTGACTGAATTTAGTTTCTGTTGTGGACTGCTTCATTTCACTGTACCCATTCCGGAATTAGGAATATGGCGAACGCTACAGTATACATTTCAAAAACGTTTTTCTAAAGAATATTATTTCAGTACAATAAAACAAGTTTATTAACGAGAAATATAAAAGAAAGGAAATAATGTCAAGGGCCTGACCAAAGTTTTAACAGAGATCAAAGATGAAGATTTCTTATTTTATTGTTACAAGACTACAGAGAACGAAACACAAAAAGAAACTAAATAAAAATGAAACAATAAAAGGGAAAGACATTAAAAACAAAGGTAAAGAAAGTATCAAACATAAATTATAATAAAAAGACAGATATAGAGACAGACAGACAGGTTTTTCTTTGAGGACAACATAAAAGTTGTAAAAAAGAATGATAACTCGGAGGTTGTAAAGAGAGAGAGAGAAACCAGAATTGCAAAAGTTAGCGTTAACTTTTTAACGTTTCAAAAACATTGTTACAAAAAATTTCTTATTTTAACTCTGACAATTTGAAACAGAGAACTATCTCCGCCGACAAAATACCAAATTTTTAATTCCCTTCATCTCCTCCCCGACCATCTACCCCCATCTATCTCCTCGGTTGGGTGGGATAAGTTAACTTCATACTTCATAGCCCTTCGTCTACTTTTCTAATTTTTATTTTTAGAACTAATCCTAAGCGTGAACTAATCAAAAAGTTTTTTCCTCTTCTTCATCTCCTCCTCCTCCTCCTCTTCGTCTTCTTCTTGGAGAGAAACTTTCTCTCAAATTCTAATCACTTTTCTTGAGTTTGTCTAATCAGATTACATCTGGAAGAAGTCAGTTGGGGTTAATTCGGTTCTTTTGGTTTGAAACCCATTTCGTGTATAATATAGCCTATGGGTAGTACTCAGACGAAGAGTAGAGGAACGATAAAGGTATACAGTACCTCTGGTCGTTAATTTTGAAATGACTTGTTCTTAGAAGTGTGCAATAATTATGAAACGAGTTTCCCGAAATATTAATCGTGCAGTAATTGTGCCTGTGCAATAATTTTGAAAAGGACTGCAATAATAAAATGTGCAATATTTTTGAAATGAAATCGACACACCACTGTGCAATACTTTTGAAAAATGCACGAGATAAATGTGTGCATTATTTTTGAAATAACTTCATGACTAAAGAAATAAGTACACCAGTAAAGTGGTCATGATTTATGAAAAGATTTCGCCATAGTATTGTGCAATATTTATGAAATGATTTCGTCGCACCAGTGTGCAATACTTTTGAAAAATGTTGGAGATATATGTGTGCATTATTTTTGAAAGGATTTCGTGACATAAAGAAATAAGCCCACCACAAAAATGCCCATGATCAAGCCCAAAAATGGTCATGATCAAAGATTTCTAAAAGATTTCGTCACACTGTTGTGCATTATTTTTGGAATAAGCCGACAGTAAAAAACTTGCCTCATTTTTGAACTGATATCGTCACACCAGTGTGCAATAATTATGAAACGAGTTTCCCGAAATATTAATCGTAAATAAACACTGTGCATTATTTATGAAAGAAGAAGTCGCATTGTCTTTGATTGTTATTTAACAAAATGTTTATCGCTGACAAAATCGCTTAAAACAACAGCAGACTCAGTCTACACAACAGCAACAGTCAACAGCAGAGCAGTATATTTGGTCTACCAGAAAGTTCTGTACACTTTTACAGTAAAAGTAGGGTTGTAATACAGTTTTTCAATTTTGGGCACTGTGATATTATATTTATTCATGTTTTTCAACTCCCTGTTGCAGTGGTGCCAACCTAACCCCACATTGATACCCCAGACATAGCAGGCGTGTGGACAATGGGTCCAACTCTCGCGTCACTGTTCGGGAGTTTCTTCAACCATCTTCACGCTTTTTTGAGAAACTGTAACTGTATGTTCACAAAACACTTCCACGTCTTCTGTATCGTTTCATTCTTGTTGGAATTTGATCAACATACAGGGACGTGAATGAACGTCGTTGATAGCCACGATCGCGTTTCGTGAATGGTCAACATGAATCATGTTCGTCTCAGTTTATTTGCTACGTGAGTATATACTGTATATATCCAGTCAGTAATATAAAGAGTGAATCTAATTGTATACGTTCTATTCTTCTGTGTTTAGGTGAATCTGAAGGAATGGAACCCACAGGAGAGTGATAACGGGAGACAGGAAAAGGAGGAAAGGTGGACAGAGTGAGCGAATGAAGGAATACATACAAGACAACAGAAGGAAGAAGAAGAAGATGAAGGAATAGAAAATCTATAAATAGTGAAAGGTAAGTAGAAACAAAATGGCCGACGTAGACTTTAACTTTTGTCAGAGGCGAAACAAAGGTGTTCGTGGGTCGAGGCGTTCGCGATCCGAGGTAACGATTTATTCCATTTTATCACCGAGGAAGGAGCATTACAAATGAGATTTTGAGCTTTTAACCAAATCCTGGAAAGCTGTGGGGGCGGGGGGGCGGGGCGGAAAGGTTTTATTCTCCGTTCAGTCTTGGAGATAGAAACACAAAAAGAGAAATTTTTTTAAAAGTCACTTTGTAAGGAATAAATCAAAAACTTTTTGAATGAAAAATGGCGAGGAGAATGAAAAATGAAATCCGGAGATCTAAGCTCTCTCTCCCCAGCCTCCAGCCTCCCGCCACGTCTTCTCCTCAAAAAGACGTTTCCGTCGTCGATTGATAAAAGCTTTCGGGTAAATACCTGGAGGAAAATTATTAAGTCGAAATGTCAGTGACGGTTCTTAGGCATTTGTGTCCTACTCCGAGTTATCGGTAGCGTGTCTCTCCACTATCTGTGATTAAATCTCTTTTAAAGTGTGCATTACTTTTGAAAAACGAATCCAATCGAACCAGGTGGACAGTAATTTGCGAAACGAGTCCTGGTTCAAACTGTTCATAAAATTATTTTCTAACAAAAGTGAGGAGGTTTAATGAAAACCAAATGTGTGCAATATTTTTGAAATGAGTTATTCATGTACGCGTGCAGTATTTATGAAATAGATATCTACTTGTGCAATGAATTTCCACGAGGGTGTGAGCTTTATATATGAATTGAGCTCGACATAAAAGCTTTCGCTAATTATGCAATGAATTAGTAATTAATGTGTGCAATATTTTTGAAACGAAATATAATTAAAAATGTATACTTAAGATTTATAAGGAATGGGTAAAGTGTGGTGAGGTTTGGACTTTAATGGCGATATCAGTATTGACGGAAATCACTTTAGACTCAGAGGGTAGAAGTGGCAGCAGCATCAGACATACCTACTCATATAACCGCAGTTATAAGTTTTATACAAAGTATAAAAAGTCACTTCTGTATGTGTTTTGATATTTTTCATTATTAGCTGGACCGAAATTACTTTTGTATATGTGGTAAAAGTGATAAATCAAGCGAAGACATTTACTTTCCGGCGATTATTCATAATCACCAACTAAGCTTGGTTAATGTGAAAATTTTTATCAATATTATATATAAATATATACCTTTTCTTAAAACCTCTTGGCCTTATTTTAATATATATATTTATCACATTTACCGGATGGGTTATAAAATCAACGACTTGGAACGAGGAATTCAATCAAAGTTTGCTCAGATTACGAGTCGGATGTTTTATAAACAACCCGGTAAATGTGATAAATATCCAGTAATTTGTCACATTAACCAAGGTGATTATGAATAATCGCCGGGATTTATATATATACTTGCTCGATTTATCACTTTTACCGTAACATATGTATTAGGTTTAGTCCACTAGACAGTCGAATTCCTTATTAATCAGTACTCATTTCAAAAATACTGCACACTTATCGTTCCAAAGTGAAAGAAGAAAGAGGGTTGTTTTGAGGGAGGAGGTGAGGGGGGTAAAGACGACAGCGAAGAAAGAGATGAATGGATATGAGGACTCTACTTCGACGGTTTTCGACTTCCATCAATACCTATTTGAGGAGATCAATAAGGAAAGATGAGAAGAGTTATGGTTATATAGAGCTCCAGCCCTCCACCCACCCCCTCACCCAGTTCCACCTTTGAACAAGAGACGAAATCTAGTAGACGTTCAGACGTTCAGACGTTCTCCTTTTAAGTCTTGAACGTGTTAGAGTGGATTCCTTTGGATTTACTCCTCTTATGTGTACTCGATACTCCAACAGAGATTTTCCTTCCTCCTTTTTTTCTTTTTATTTAAAATTTCGAGGAAAGGAAATAAAGGAAAAGACAAGTTCGGGAGTGGAGGAGAGGCCGGGGCTACCGGAGAGCGGGGTGATAGAGCGGGAAAAAATTGAAAATTGATTCGGAGGGAAAACATTTTTCTCGTCTCCGTCTCGAGCTTTGTTGAGAAATTGACTCCTTGCTCGGCTTTTGTGTTTTCGCCTTTTCGAAAAGATTTTTATTTATTCTCTTATCTACCAGATAACTATCACGTGACTATTCTTAACAATGAGGATTGTATCTGCCTTGTCTTTTGCTTCCCACTGCCTTGTCGGAGAGAGTTAGCCTCGTGCGGGAATCGAACCACTGACCTTTGAATCGGTAGCCAAACACCAACTAAGTCTGTTCATAATTTATGAAATAATTTTGGCGGGATAGTGTGCAAGACTTTTGAAACAGGTACCCAGTAGATGTGTGCATTAATTTTGAAGTAACTTCTTGCCATAGTGAAATAGGTACACTAAAGGAGTGACCGTGATTTATAAAATGCTTTCGTCCGTACTGCTGTGCAATATTTTTGGAATGATATCGACGAACCAGTGTGCAATACTTTTGAAAAATGCTCAAGATAATGCGTGCATTATTTATGAAAGGATTTCAAGGTACTACTGTGCAATATTTATGAGATGATTCGGTCAGAGCAGTGTGCAATAGTTTTGAAAAATCCTCAAGATAGGTGTGCATTATTTATGAAACGATTTCATGAGATAAAGAAATAAGCCCACCACAAAAGTGGTCATGATCAAAGATTTCTAAAAGATTTCGTCACAATGTTGTGCAATATTTTTGAAAGAAGTCCTCAGCAAAAAACTTGCCTAATTTTTGAATTGATATCGCCATACCAGTGTGCAATAATTTTGAAAAATGCGCAAGAAAAATGTGTGTATTGCTTATTAAAGGTTTTCATGGTAGCACTGTGCAATAATTTTGAAAAGGACTGCAATAATAAAATGTGCAATATTTTTGAAATGAAATCGACACACCACTGTGCAATACTTTTGAAAAATCCCCGAGATAAATGTGTGCATTATTTTTGAAATAACTTCATAAAGAAATAAGTACACCAGTAAAGTGATCATGATTTATGAAAAGATTTCGCCATAGTATTGTGCAATATTTATGAAATGATTTCGTCACACCAGTGTGCAATACTTTTGAAAAATGTTCGAGATAAATGTGTGCATTATTTTTGAAAGGATTTCGTGACAAAGAAATAAGCCCACCACAAAAATGCCCATGATCAAGCCCAAAAGTGGTCATGATCAAAGATTTCTAAAAGATTTCGTCACACTGTTGTGCAATATTTTTGAAATAAGCCGACAGCAAAAACTTGCCTCATTTTTGAACTGATATCGTCACACCAGTGTGCAATAATTTTGAAAAAGCTCGCGATAAAAGTTTACATTATTTACGACCGGAGTTAATGAATTCGGTTGTGTCAACTTCAAGCTCAGACCTGTTCTAGTTTAGACCGCTTTTAATAAAAAGTTCTATCTCAGTATATATTATTATATATATAATATAATCTAAGTTTTAAATATAAATCAAAAAGAAAATTTTCCCTCTTTTGACTTTCCGCTTTCCTTTTCTCGGAGGTTTATGATTAATAAAAAGTTTCTGGTTGGAGGATGCAGTTAAGATTTTTCTTGTGTCGCACTTGACAGGTCGGTGGGTTGGGGGTGAGATGCTGAGGAGGGCGGTGGTGAGATCTCGCAATGAGATCTCTTCTTCTTTATTTATCTCGTTCAGTTATATTGTTGATGCAGGTGTTTGTCGCTCTAACTCGACACATTTGGTTTGGATAATTCAGTTTCATTTTTATGACTTTCCTGGCGGTGATGGTGATGGTGATGGCGGTGTCTTTGAAAGTTTGTATGACGTCAACCGCGGTTTTAGAGGATAATTCACGACAGGTTTTTGAAACTCATCTCCGGTTACTGTCTGAGATAATTCGTCGTGTTAGCGCGCAGTTATTTTTATGCCATAACTTGACGAAAAAGTTTGTTTTTGTAGTATAGTAATCAATATATCGAAATGTTACAGAAACGTCGTAGATTGGACGCCAAAGTCTATTGAAGTAGCGAATTCGTCACAGCAGTGTGCAATACTTTTGAAAAATGCCCAAAATAAATGTATCCATTATTTTTGAAATAACTTCATGACGTTAAGAAATAAACCAGTAGTGGTCGTGATTTATGAAAAGATTTCGTCATACTGTTGTGCAATATTTTTGAAATAAGCCGACAGCAAAAAACAAAATCAACTACAACTGATTTATTGACTTACAAACTGCTAAGCTGTGTATAAGTAGTAACAGTTACAACGGCTAAAACATCGTGGTACTACTGTGCAAAGCCAGAAATCCTTAAAATCAAACCATATGCGAATACTTTTGAAATCACCCTGTACTGTAGTCAGTTTCGTTCTCTGAGTCCTACCTGTCTAGACTTGCAGTAGAAATGAGTTCGCAGTGAATTGAGCCACATTTTTCGATTTCACCATAATAGTATAAATAAATAAAATAAGTAAAATAAAAATTTAATAATTTTTAACTATATAAATACACCAGTGAACAATAATATATATTAACTGCGATCAAATTTTAATGATTTATGTCCAGAGTTAATGAATTCGGTTGTACAGATCATATATATTGAGCAATATTTTGATAAATAAAATATTGCAATATTTTAAAAATGTAGATAAATGTGCATTATTTATGAAAAACTTCATGACCAAAGAAATAAATACACCACAAAAGTGAGCAGTGAGAAAGACATATAATAACAATAAAGTAACTGAGTTAAATATAGATAAATTTACATTTTATTATATTATACTATATTTATCGTCTTATTTAAATAAATCATAATAATAAATGTCCCTTATATAGGAAAAATAAGTTAGTCAAATTAATAATAAATAAGAATCAAAGCAATAATAAATGGAATATTATATTTGTTATAGATAATATATTATTATATATTGCATCATATTATATTGATCGGTTTTTATTTATTATTAATATTATTTATTATAAATCTGCTAACTATTAATCTTGTTTTCACTATTGTGCAATATTTTTGAAATGATTTCGGCTACACCAGTGTGCAATACTTTTGAAAAATGTTCTAGATAAATGTGCATTATTTTGAAATAACTTCATGATAAAGAAATAAGTACACGACAAAAGTGGTCATGATTTATGAAAAGATTTCGTCATACTGTCGTGCAATATTTTTGGAATAAACCGACAGCAAAAAACTTGCCTCATTTTTGAAATGATATCGCCACACCGGTGTGCAATAATTTTGAAAAATGCTCAAGAAAAATGTATGCATTGCTTATAAAAGGTTTTCATGGTAGCACTGTGCAATAATTTTGAAATACGACCGAAATAAAAAAATGTGCAATATTTTTGAAATGAAATCGACACACCATTGTGCAATACTTTTGAAAAATGATCATGATAAATGTGTGCATTATTTATGAAAGGATTTCTTCGTATTTATTTAAAAATAATAATAATAATTAATCAATAAATAAAAAACTTCACAGTAAATAGGTGCATATTTGGTGAAAGGATTCGATCTCATTAGTGTGCATTATTTTTGGAATACGGTTGTCAGTCTGTTGTGATTCGAAATTCGAATATGAATAATAGATGAAATGAGAAAGGGAAATTGCCAGGTGGTAGAGAAAGAAAGAAAAATGTTTAAAAAATTGTAGTGAAATTGAAAAATATGAATTTTCTCTGTCTACCCCCTCACCCAATTTGCCCTCTGGGGCCTCTACTCTTCTCTTTGATTTCGCCATTTTTCGTTTTTCAGCGATCACGGATTACAGCTAATCTGTCGGATATTATCGAACGACGTCAATCCTCGCTTTCTCCTGTGGGATTTGCGATCAATGGATTCGACCTCCACCCAAATAGATACAACAGCAGAAATGGGTTTCTTGCCAACAGGACATTGGAACGACTTGATTAGGTGAGTCGGTAACAGTTATGTAAATCACACAAAAGTTGTTATACATTTATACTTTCATAAATTGTGCACAGTAAGAGCCTCTTATTTTAGACCGGAAATGAGTGTATAGTCACTTCCGAAGTTACGTCAAATAGTAGAGATGTTTGAGGGGTTTTGTATATAAGAGGACCAGTCACTGTCGGGGTAGAGTACGGTTGTCTCGTATAGTACGGTTTCGTGGCTCTGTCTGGGGAATCAATTTGTTTCCCGACACTTTATGATGAAGACCGCAGCTCAGCTGATAATGTTGGCCAAGATTAATGTTCTTCTGTCCTCCCTCATTTATTCCAACCTCTCCTGTTCCTGACAAATTCTCTTAGGACGTTACCTGGAGGCCTTTTTTCAAATTTCGAATCAAAGACTCGCTTAGAAGTTCCGGTGCGCCATCCGCCATCACGTTTTTCACCTCTTTGCCACGGGGCTTTCTAAATTAATGATGATTTCCTCTTCCTTTACTCCCACTCCCCACATTCCAACCACTCCGCCGTCATTTGGCTCTCAGGTGTTAATTTTACTTTTCCGTCTTTTCACGTCAGCAAAAAAAATCTTTTTTCATATTTCTGGTACTGTTAACCTCCTACTAAGTAACAATTTGTTACTGGAGTATTAGTGTATAAAGAGAACGGGAGCGGGGGGATGTTATTAAACGTTTTGGTGTCTGATGCTACCACCAGAGGGTGGTTGGGGATGACGGAGGGATGGGAATGTGAGGGCGCTGTTTCCATTTTAAATTCAAAATGCTTTCATTTTCCCGTGTAACGTTGGATGTCCACTTTTTTTTCTGGGATTACTTCCTCATTTTATCCGTGAATTAACCAAAAATGTTTACTCTGTCTAATTTAACAGAGGACCACTTTTATTAATATTAAAATGGCTTGGATGTATCTCCACCTCCCTCCCTCTACTCCCTCCTCTCGTTTTGAATGTTTTACTCAATTTCGTTTCATTTTTTTTGATTTTAAACAAAAAACTAGTGTCCTGCTGTACCTTCCCTTCCCCCCACCGTCCTAACGTTTTGTATGATTCGCAAAAGTCTCGTTTTACGCGATGTGTGACAATGCCGTGATTCTGTTGTTTGATGACAATACCAATCGGAGGGGAACCTAAAAAATGGGTTATAACCGCGTTATACGAGGTAATTTTATTCAACACCTTGACTTAAATATTCTTATACTATAGCTTTGTCTTCTGTATAACAGTGATAAAATGGAGGACTTGAATTCGCGTTAAAGGAAAACCTCGGATTTTGAATAAAAAGTGAAAGGAACTCGTAAAAAAGTTAGGAAAGTGTTAGACTGACAATAATAACCGTGATAAGGGAATCGGGGAGTTCGAGGGAATGAGAAAGATGATAGAAAGAAGAAGAAGGAGAAGATGGAAGAGAGAGAGAGAGTTTTCGAATGATGGTAAAAAGTTGTGAGAGATAAAAACAAGTTGAAAGGGAAAGAGAATAAGGAAAAAAAGATAATCTACTACAGGAGGAGGAAGAAGAAGAAGGAGATGAGGGAAAGAATTTGATCCAAAAAACAGAAGCAGGGAGAGATGGAAGATAAAAGAGACAAAGGGGGTCGATGAGGCAAAGATGGGTCTTAATTGAAAAGGGCTTTTCCTAATGCGAACTTTATCCTCGGATTCCATAATTTCCTAGCCGACAGACGGTTAAAGTCGTGACGTTTAATTCCGGGACAACAGGAATGAGGTGGGAGGGGTGATAAGAACAAAATTAGCCGGAAGATCATTCTTCGAGTTTCCTTCACCTGTCTCGTAAACGAGTGACATTAGACGCAAGTTTCTTCGAGTGACGTGAAATTCTCGAAAACCACCGATACAGAGCTTTGATAGTTTGAGACAATGAAGGGGTGTGTGGAAGTGGCATACAGCTCTCCGCAAACAAACGTTGGGCTTCATCTTTAACCCTCAATCATCTTCTGGGGTTAGTGAACGTCTTCGTTGGGGGTGTTAAGTTTTGGGGGTTTTCTCTTTCACAATATTTTTTAAGCCTTTTTATCTACCCCGGTGAGGGGGACCTCACCACCCCACCGCCAAAATTTCTTTTTGTAGTTTAAAAGTCTCCAGCAAACTTTGTAGAAAAGATGGAGGAGAAGACTGAAAGTCCCTGAAGGAGATGAGTTTTGTGAAGACAAAAGGAGATAATTTTTCTAAGGTGTGGAAGTAGAGAGGAGGATTGGGGGGGGGGGGTCACGTCGAGATATCGTGAATAAAGGAAGACCAGAAAAAAATTTTTTTCCTGGAGAAATCGCACTGGGCTTCACTTTCAATAAACACAAAAATTTTATCGCCCACTTTCTTCGAAAATGTTTTTATTTATGCTGAAGGATAAGAGCGTTTGTACGTTCCCTCGTTCGTTCGTTCGTTCGCTCCTTTGCTGTTGTCTCTGTTTTCCCCTCAATATTTTATGAGCCTTGGTTCATGGTTCCATGCACCATCAAGACTCATATCCTCTCCCCCGCTCCCCGAACTGCAATTTACTACGCAACTACCATCGAGGCTTCCTTAATATCTTCCCGGAATAACTTCTTTTATCTACTTTATCCACCATCTGACTGGCATGTGTCACTTTTAGAGCCTTTTGACTCGATTCCTCGCCTGGGAATCGCTCTCTCTCTTCCACTTGTTTCAGCAAACACTTCTGTCGTTTCCTCCGTTAGTAGAATTAACTTCTCGAGAGGTAGACAAGTTGACGAAGACGTGATTAACGATTTAGAGAATGGAAAACAAAATGGCGGACGGGTTTTAAAAAAAAATGGTGCGAACGTCAAACTGAATAAATAGAAATAAATAGACCGAACGCCAGAAATAAGAGAACGGGACTGAGAGAAGAGGGGAATGAATTGATCAATAAAAATAATAGAAATGGCGGAGAGAGGAAGAGAAGATTGGAAAACCAGAGACTGAAAAAGTGAATTGTTTTGAAGAAAGAGAAGAATAAAGATCGTAAAAATGGCGACCGTTTTCTGATTGCGAACAAAACTAGAAACGACAAAATCAAATAGAACAATAATAAAAAGTGTGTCTCCTTTTGTGCGTATTTGAAGTTACGCCATCCTTTATTCATCACCCAATTTGGTTTTGGTTTTAAACATACGAAGATGGATCGCTCCGATGACGATAATTTAACGTGATTCGTTAAATTAAGGTTTTGCGACATTTTCGGATCATAAAAAGACGTGACATTCAATCGGAGTTAAATAAACGATTCGATCATTTTATGTGTTAGTGTTTTAACGTGATGAAAAGGACGTGTCACATCATTCGAATGATATAGAAACCACACTGAATCTTTTGAGTAAAAGATTATTTGACGTTGAAGGTCGTTACATTTTTTTCAAAAGTAATGCACAGCTCTACAAGAGATTGAGTGATGGAGAGATGAGAAATTCTTTTCATAAATAATGCACAGAGATAAGATTTTTTTTTCTATATATTTTTATGACTTTATAAGCTACTTAGTTATGATTTCATAAGTTCTGCACAATTTTCCACAGGACCCATTTCGTAAATACTGCACACTCCTCTCGAGATTTCGTTTCATAAATACTGCACACCTCCGTCTGATTATTATGAGCTAATAATTTAAAAAATGATTCACACTCTCCTCCATATTTCATTCCATAAATAATGCACACTTCCCTCGTGATTTCATTTCAAAATACACTTCATCAGATCCCATTTCATAAATACTGCACAGATCCCATTTCATAAATACTGCACACTCCTCTCGTGATTTCATTTCATAAATACTGCACACCTCCGTCCAGATCCATTTCATAAATACTGCACACTCCTCTCGTGATTTCGTTTCAAAAATATTGCAAATCTTCCTCGAGATCCCATTTCATAAATAATGCACACTCCCCCTCGAGATTTCATTTCATAAATACTGCACACTTCCCTTTAGATCTCATTTCATAAATATTGCACACTGGTGTCAAAATTAGGTCAAAATTAGCGCACTCTTTTTCAAAGATGCGCTTCAATAGTAATACCTAATCTCTATGAGATATCATTTCATAAGTACTGCACACTTATCTTTGATTCAAATATTATTTCCTCCCCATCTCCAATTCTTTAGTTGAGGTTGTGTGAGCTTCCTTCCGTTCTCAGGCTCGGCCTTCCTCTTTTCTTTTCCAACAGACTTATTTTGTTGTGCTGGAGAGAGATTGCGGGTGGGGTCAACGAGAACAATTCGAGTCAGATGAAAAGGTTTTTCGGTTTTGTTGGGGCGGAAAGAGGAAACGTCGACGTTTTCATTTCACGGGCACAGAATCCCTGTCAAGAAGACGCATCTCGACTCGTTCAAAGTAATTCAAAATCCCGGACATTCACTGACCAATACAAATCATTTCAAGTTGAAAACGAAATCACAAAAGAGATTCGGCGGAAGCGTTTCCAACCCTCCCCCCACCACCCCACACCCCACCCTTCCGCCATCTTGTTTCAAAGCTCCCGTCTTTTCCTCTTTCTGGCTGTTTAAAAATACACAGAATAGGCCATTTTGACATGATGCTCTCACGAGGCTTGTCTTCTCCGGCAAACATCTCTCTCCTCCGTCCAAATCCCCGCAGGGAAAGTCTGCTGCTCGGCTTTTCCACGTTTTCCCGGCGTTCTCAAAACATTTCTCTTTTTCACCTCCCTGCTTACTCCCTCCCTCCTCTCCTCATCATCCTTTCTTTTCTTCTCCGCCCAACTTTCCCCGTAAATTTTTATTACTAGGAATTCGAGAGAGCGCAGCATATTTGTCAAGACTTTTAAACTTTCCTTTAATTTTTTTCTCTCTTCCTCCTTCCTGCCGGAACGAAATTCCCGGGGAGGGGTGGTGGGGAAGGAGGGCAAGGAAATTATCTGGAAAATTTTGTTTCTCCTTCAAAACCATTCCTCGAACAGAATGAAATATCAAACATGATGTTTCCAGTGTTTAAATTTTTCATCCGGCATTTCCAGGCCTTTAATCTTTCTTCCGGTAATCGATTAGAGGAAGAAGAAGAGAAGAGGTGGCGGTGGTGGTTGAGGGAGAGGGGCGGGGGTAAGGAAACAAAGATGGGAACGAGAGGAAGAAGAGAGAAAGAAGAATTTTTTCCTCTTCTATTGAAAAATATGATAATTTCCTTGTGAATAACCTCCATCAGTCTAATCAAACGCAGCTGTGTAAAAAATGACTGATGAGTTTTCTTTTAGATTTATCAAGGGTGTCATTAAAAATTTGTTTTAGGAAGAATAACAAAAAGAGAAAGAAGAAGGAGAAAGAGGAAATGAGGGAAGGAGAAAGTAAAAGAAAAAAAGGAGCCGCAGCTCGAGTCCTTAATTCTCCTTCATCGTGTTTTCTCCGTTTTATCATTTCACTCCGACAGAAAGAGAAAATTTTCTCTTCCTTCTCCCTCCCCAACATGGCCGTAATGCGTTTTTCGCAAATTTGAGGAAATTTTTTTTTATTATTAACCGCTGGCACCGCTGGGGGCCATGCAATGTTCACGAACACTATTGGCTGAGCGCTGGTGACGTCACATTCGGAAATTATTGAGCATGCATCGATGGCGATCTTATACTCATTCATATGGGCGATTACCACTGAAGTTCATATGTTGTGAATTTAAAATAGTGGTGCTTAGGTAGCACGAGAGTCAGATCCACCGGCACCGAAACGAAAAATTTACATCAGACCTCCGGACGTCATGGTGGTAAACTGTTGGATTTTGAGAGGAATTTTAGAATTTGGAGGTTTGATTCTGTTGATTAGTTCAGGGCATAACAATATGGCGGAGGAGGAAGGAATAGTGCTGACCCAATTTGCCTTTTTGCCTCGTGCTGGGTGTCACAGGTCTCTAAACGAGACATTAAGTAGTTGGTCTGGGTTTGAATGGGACTAAAGAACAAACCAGTGTCTCAACCCCATGGATGTGGTTGGAGGTACAGTCTAAGGCCTTAGTACTCAAACTGCAGCCCACCAAGCTCTACTGAGTGGTCCAGTGGAAACCGATGGCTCATTGTTAAGTCTGAACTATAGTGCCTGACCAGAACGAAAATGTTCGGGCCTTTGCTCAGAAACTACTAACACTGTTTGCCTCAACACAACTTTATGAGGCAATATACAGAAAATACATACAGAAACAGACTGACAGATGTACATACAGATGATGACTGTATGCGTCGAAAGCCGGACTTGTAATTCTTTTTTGGTGTGGCTCAGTCGCAATAGCCACAATGGAAATCTGGCCCTGGAAGGAAAGACCTTGAGTACAGAGGGTCTAAAGGATAGAAAAGTAAACAGAAAGTAAATCAGAAAGAAGAGATGAAGAGGAATCTAATAATAATAACATTTAAAACTGATAAGATGATAAAAAAGAAGAAGAGGAGGACTACATAGACTTAGATCTCGTTTTACGCGAAATACGTAGCTGACTCAACACGGTTGATGAACTAAAATTTGCATTTAAATGACCTTATGCTCAAGACGTTATTTATGGTAACCCAGACAAAGTTTATAATTAACTTTAAAAACGCACAACGGCAAGACGCGTAAAAGAAGACTGATGGAAATTAAATTAAAAATATTTTTCACAAAAGTGTGCGTTAGTAATCTATACGATAGTCTATCCCAACTCCGATATCAATATAGACGGATGGAACGAAATAACTGTTATACACTGCCGCTCTGTACTATTGAATACCGATATACTATTTATACTGTAGGCATGGGATTAGACTTCACCCCGGATACAAGGAGTACATAGTTGACTCTTGTACAAATTTCAACCCAGGTGGTATCTTGTGTTAAAGTTAACAACTAACACCGTTTGATATTAATATATATACTGAATGCAGATTAATAAAATCCTGGCTACTCCACTATTATCATCACAACGATACTGTCTCATGTTCGGTCAACTCTTTAGTGACGTCATTGGCGCCTCTGCTACTTAGTACTCCATTTTCACTCAAACGAAGATGACATCTTCACTCATAACTGCACTGAAACGTCACGTCTTCCTTAGTCAAACATAAAATGACAGATTTCGTGTAAGGATTTCGATAGAGTAACCCGCCATCTTATAAGGGAAAAGTATTCAGCGAGAAAACAAAATATGGAGAAAGGAAACACAAAGGTCGTTTAAGACTTTTTGAATGATGGGGCTGTCGGAGGGCGACAGTATCGGATGCGGCTGTCGTATACAAATGTATTATGCAGGACCAATAAAGTCAGCTCGAAGACTTCCTTCTACCAGTCACACATATCAGAAATACTGCAAATTTTTTTTGGGGGGCAAAACTGGGTCAGAACTGATGAATGGGTCTTTTCGACCCTTTTTAAAAAATTGAGAATTTTTCTTTTTTTTTCTGGCGGGGGGTTGTTTTCACCCTGACGGGGTCGGAGAGTTTTTCGCCAATATTTTCCTCGTTCGGGTTCATTGTCACTTTTCATTTTTCATTTGGAGTGGAGAAAAAGGTTTTTTCCAGCGCAAGGACCTTTGAAAATCTATCCAACAAAGGATTCTAATCAATAATTACTGAGGGTGAGGTGGGGCACTTGAGGTAGATGAAGAAATGAGAGAGAGAGGATGGTATGAACCTCTTTTGAAATAACTGAGTGGAAAAAGGAAAAGTGAAAAACACTCTTGATAATGAAAAGGAAATATTATGAGGAGATGAGCAAAGGGACAAAGGGGCCCATGTCAGTAATTTTAAATTTAGTTCATCCAATTTCACGGTCAGTCTGCTATAGATTTCATCTAGAAAGGAAGATAGAGATGATGGGGTGTGGGTTCTAAAAGGTCCACCAATTGCAGTGCACCGTTTTTTCAAACTTCCACCGCCTTCCAACAACACCGCAGTCACTATCCCCCGACTCTGTTAAGGTGTTTGCAATTACCAGTCCCTCAAGTTTCGGATGAATGACTAAAGAAAGGGCTGGTGGATGCCGAGGAAAAAGGAGGAGGCTATTTATTTCGAGAAGGAAATCGTTAATAAAGCGAACGTCTCACGTTCCGCGTACGTTCGTTTAAGATAAAAGAAAAATAAGGGAAACGAACCTTTGAAATTCACAGGAGACGTGTTCCTGGTGCTTTTTAACCGTAAGGAACCGAACCCACGAATAGAACCTCCTCCACCGCCTTCTACTCCCACTTCCGTTCTTCTGTTCGCCGCTGATGTTTTGTTTCATTTTTTTTTACACTTTCGTGGATTCTTTTGGAGATTAATCTTTCAAGAACCGAACCACTCGAACCGGATACGTGGAAAGAGTTAATTTAATTAGTAACAGAAATCTCTTAATAAGCCCGTTTTACAGATGAAAAATAATTTTTTTTTCAAAAGGTTGAAAAAGGATTTTTCCTCGTTGGATACGCCTAGCAAAGCTCATTCATGTTTGAAATGAAATTTCACCTTTTTTCCCCGGAAAAATGGCCGCCATTTTGTTACTTGTTCTGGTGGTTCGGGATGTCTCATTTTTAAGTTTGAGTGAGAGTTGAGTCTATTAAGAGGTTGAAACGACTCGAACTTTAGTTATACTCTCCATGAAGTGTGCAGTATTTTTGAAAGAAGTGGGTCTTAGTTGTGTGCAGTATTTTTGAAAGAAGTGGGTCTTAGTTGTGTGCAGTATTTTTGAAAGAAGTGGGTCTTAGTTGTGTGCAGTATTTTGAAAGAAGTGGGTCTTAGTTGTGTGCAGTATTTTGAAAGAAGTGGGTCTTAGTTGTGTGCAGTATTTTTGAAAGAAGTGGTCTTAGTTGTGTGCAGTATTTTTGAAAGAAGTGGGTCTTAGTTGTGTGCAGTATTTTGAAAGAAGTGGTCTTAGTTGTGCAGTATTTAAAGAAGTGGATCTTAGTTGTGTGCAGTATTTTTGAAAGAAGTGGTAAGTGTGCAGTATTTTTGAAAGAAGTGGGTTGTAGTTGTGTGCATTATTTATGAAATGAATTCATTTGCAAGCGTGCAGTATTTTTGAAATGAGCTCTTGAGCTTATTTTATACTATTTATGGATTGAAAGATCGGCCAAAGTGTGCGTTCTTTGTCGAATTAATTCCTCGTAGCTATGTGCAGTATTTTTGAAATGAATTCGGTATTAAAGTGTGCATTATTTATGAAATGAATCCCTGGTGGTATAGACAGAATTTTTGGAATGAGCTCTTGAGCTTGAATAGAAAGGTCGCGAAAAGTGTGTATTGATCGTCAAATGAATTCCTCGTGATTGTGTGCAATATTTATGAAATGGATTCAGTGTTAAAGTGTGCATTATTTATGAAATGACCTCTTAATCAGGATTTTGAATAATCATTCTCTGATCCGAACGCGTTACCTCAAATTATAGGTATTCCACAGAGTTTTTTTTTATGCGCATCATGCTGGTCTTTTCTTTAACTCCTCGGATTTGAAGTTACGCGATTTCAGTTGAAAATTTCTCAGAAACCCCCATTCCGACTTTACGCCACGTTTAACAATATCAAATTCCAGGGGTTCTCACGTCTCGCGTAAAACGAAACCTCCGACCGACCGGTGCCATGATATCGAGCTCTCGAAAATCATTATCCCAAGCTTAAAATAAAATTTACTCCAAACACATCACCTCCTCCTCCTCCTCATCCTCCTCTTTCCTTCACATGTGAATCCCGGAAAAATCTCCCGGAATCCCCGGGAGCTCTGACCAAAAATCCCGGCGACTCTAACGCTTCCCAAAGCTCTCATTCGAGTCACGGCAAACGTCTCAAATCTCATCGCGTCACACAGTTTCCTGCATCCACCCATCCGCCCCCTGCCCCCGAGATATTTCCTTTAAAGGTGGCGAAGAGGCCCTTTTCCGCTGTGGTGGTGGGGGTTGAAGGAGACGAGAGACTCTTTTAAAAACCGCGGATTCTCAAATTTGTCTTTTAATACGGAAACTTCAGATTTTGCGCCGGAAGCGGGGAAAAGGTCTAATGAGGTTAATTCTGTTTTTAATATTAGTTAAAGGATTTCAGCAATTCGCTGAGGATTTATTTTTAATCCGTCTTTCCTTTCTTCCTTCCTACCACCCCCACCCACCCACCTTTGCTCGGCATTCTTTACCCCGTCATTGCTGGTTCTGAGAGAAACTCTCGAGATTAAATTGTCTTTTGAGGAAACGATTTTTCTTCTTCCGCCAACCCCCTGCCCCCGCCCGTCCTTTCTTTCAAATTATTAAATTAAAATTACGATCTCAATATTGAGAAAATGGGTTTCTTACCCTCCCCCACGCGGCTACCCTCCACTTCCTCTAAGAAGAAAAAAATGCCGCGGAACCTTTATTTGTAGGAAAATAAAAGTTTCCGCTTTGCTAGTGCGGAAAACTCGGAGGAAAAGTTTGGAGCACCAGCAGCAAAATAAAAATTTTTCCTTATGGAGAGGAGGAGGAGGAGGAGGAGGAGGGCGTGAAAGACTGGGGGAGGAAGGGGATGGGGGCAAAGTGCGCTCTCAAAAAGTTTGAAAATCCTTAAAATATTCTTTTCTGTTTTCCTTTTTTTTTAATTTTGAAAGAAAGGGCACCGTAATTAGTAAGCAAATGCTTAGCCAAATTTAGACTAATCGAATTTTTATTTTTATTTATTAAAAACAAACTTCGGAAATTATTTATTTATTTATTTATTTTATTGGGGTGGGCGGGAAGCGGAGTCGTCTTCTGTAAAAAACTTTCTTCTTCCTTTTAGTAATATTAATGTGATTCGTGGAAGCGCTCTCGAGTGGAATGTTGAAAAGAAACGGTCGTGGCAGAAGACAGTAAGACGGATTGGAATTGTCTTGCTCGTTTCCGGGTTTTCCCCGTTATTACGTGAGTTTAGAATTAACATTTTGATCTTTGTCTCGTTCTCTAGGGGATGAGGGTGGCGGTGGATCTTTTAGGATAAAGAGAATCTCTCTCTATTATTGATACCTTCTGGGACGGGAAACACGTCCCCCGAAGACTAACCTCATCCAACTGGACCCTGCAGCCTCTTTATAATTCATTTTCTCAGATGTTATAAACAGATTTTGATTTGTTATGAGAAGGCGGTGTGGTCGGAAAACCATTCACAATGGGAGTTTGGAGTCGTATCGATTTGTGAGGGAAGATTTCAAGTTGTGCGAGTTAGGTTTACAGGTGCACAGTCTGGGTTTTGGTTTATGGGTTTAGAAATAATCAAATCAGAGATACTATCTATAGTATATAGCGCTATATATACACGACGCAAGACTCCATCGATTCTGCAAGGACACCGACCAGTTCGATTACAAGAAGGCTGTGGTCCGATCTCCGGGGGGCATAAAAACAGCAGGTCGCCCCCACTGAGATCAAAGATAGAAAGGCCAAGGCTGATCTCTTGTCATAGTGCCTAGTTTATAAGTATAGATGCACTCATGTCATAAGTAATCTACACTCACTTGAGAAAGATGTACACGTTTCATAAATAATGCACACAATGAAAGATATTTGATTGTAGTGGGGTTTCGGTGATATATTCTTCATCTTTAAGTCTTTTTATACGCGGTTTCCGAGTTTTCTTATACTACCGTGCTTCGTATAAAACGTTGCTTATAATAAGTATAAATTTGAGTGTACGCTCCTGAATTTGGTTTGAAATCACATCGACTACTGTGTTGAGGTTATTATCGATGAGACACACCCCCAAACTATCGATGAGAGTCACGTTAATTTCATTTCCCAACAGGAAAGATTATTTTCCGAAAACAGCAGAGAGAATTAATTTTTAAATCCGAAGGGATGCAATTAAAAAACATGAGTGGCGGGTCCGGATGGGGTTTGGGGGGAAATTAAAAGACAATTACTGGAAAAAAGTGGGAATCTCTTCTAATTTCCATAACAATAAAAGGAAAGTGTGGAGGTCCTCAAGCCCCCGTGGCCCCCCATCGTCCTCTTTTTAATATGTTTTTAAAATCAAATTTAAATTTGCTTCAAATAATAAAAACAATACCGCGTGGAAGTGTAGGTCCTTCAAAATGTCTTCTGTGGGGGTAGAGGGTTGGTTAGTTTCAAAAAAGTTTCCTTCTGGTCTTGGGGGCATCTTTTTTGATTTTTTAATCGGATTTGGATTTGGTTCAAAATTTGTGTGTTGGATCCTCCTGTTTTTATTTTGAGATTTATGGCTCTCAGGTGTATTTAAAAACGGCCCCTGTCTTTCTAAAAACAACCCCCATTACACCCCTCAAAGGAAAATCTTTTTAAGGTTTTAATTGTTATTACTGTTAATATTGTTTTATTTCTTTTACCTCTTTTTTTCTTTCGTTTTATCTCTTTTTTAATTTTTATGTTATTATCTCTCTT
>JADMLL010000009.1:6051217-6189850 GCA_016920875.1 Columbicola columbae | reverse complement strand
GAGTTGGTATGGGGTGTTTTTAGGAAAGGGGGAAAAGCTTTAAGCAAGAAGAACTCATTAAGATTTTATTAGCTTGATACGTCCCTGACAAAAATTCCACTTTGATTGCCTCTGCATCAACCATTTCATAATTTATGAAAGAACGAAATACAAAAAAAAGGAGGAGAGGAAAAAAAATAAAAAATAATATTTTCCAGCGTGGATGCGGCTGTCGTGGTGGCAGGAAACGTGGAAAATACTTTTAAACTCGTCAGAGCGGAAAATTTTAGAACAAAAATGTTGTCTCCCATCCTCCGTCCTCCTCCTCTCCTCCATTTAAAAAGAAGAGGAGGAAAAATTTTTAAGTTCCAAGGATGTTTAAAAACTATGAATAACTCCAGTGTGAGTGGTGGGAGTATTAGGGTGGCTGTGGGGGGTGGTTGAAGGGGGTTGATTTTGGTTTTTGTTCTTTGTCATCTTAAAAGTGATCGAGAAACGGGATAAGAAGAAAGAAAGGAAGAAACTTTTTATTTATTTATTTCCGGGGAAAAGTGTTTTTGTGGAGACTTTCTGAGACGTAAACAACATTTTATAAAAATATTTGTCAGTTTGTCAGCGAAAGGCCTTGTTTATGATCCGGAAGAGGGTTGGATTAAAATGATTTCCGGGGCGACAGGCTTTCGTCATTTTCGGATCATTCCCCTCCGCCTCCTTCTCGTGACTTTTCATTTTTCTGTTTACTAGATGGACCAAGTATAACTACGTACATATAAAGTTGTTGGAGTAACAGTTACAAAGTCTTCAGTTAGAATGCGAAACGACTAAACGAATCTAGAGAAATGGTTTTGTTTCCCAAAATTTAACTTGAGCGATTAACCCCCACTAGAATTGGCTGGTTATATTCACTCTATGGGCTTCATCTTTAGTTACTCTGGGAGATTCGGTGAGGGTTGTTGTATTCATCTGTTGAGCTGTTTCATAATTCAAAACGTTCGGGGGTGGATGGTGGATGGTGGTGGTGGTGGGGGTAGCTAACATAATTCTGTGTCTATGCCCCAAGCACCCACAACCACGTTCCACACTTCCAGTCATTTTCATCTCTCATTTTTCCTTTTTCATTCATGAATAATTTGTTTACTCGAAGCTTTCCTGACTGAAGTGAAGCCAGAGAGGGAAACAAGAGGCAACGGTTCCTCCTCCTCCTCCTCCTCAACTCTTTCACCTGTTATTTCCCTCCGCCAAAAGAAAATATAAAAATTTTTAATATTATAATTCTTTCTCTCAACTTATTTCTTCAGGTTTAATTTTGAAAAAGGGAAAAAGGCAAACAGTTTTTCTCTTTTATTCCGCCTTTTTTTTCCCACCCAGAATTCATTTTAACGAATCAAAATATCAGCGCCGGATCAAGGTTTTAATATACTTTTTACCCCTCTCCTCCCAAAAAATTTTTCGTGAAGGATTTAAATATATTTTGGGTGGTGGAGGAAAGGACACAGAATCTAGGTTCATCTGACTCCTCCTCACCTCGTTATTCACTAGAATGGCCGTTCGCGAACGGGCGGAAAATATTTTCGAGAGGATATCCCTTCCGTAAAATGCGACCGTTTTGTGTTTCAAATCCGTTTTGAAAAATTCCAAGAATTTTTAAGTTCCGATGGAGATTTTGAAAGTTTCCAAAGAAATTTCAGAGGACTCTCCGACTCACCCCCTTCCACCCCCATGTTCTCCTCTTCCGTTTAAATCCTAAAAGGATTATTCTAAGCCTGGGCTTTTTCCTCGAGTCTCCTCCTCTTCTGAACCGTGTAAACTAAACGGACTGAAATAACAGATTAGTTCTGATTTTTTGTTTTTCGAAGGAGATGGATGACGGGAGAGGAGGAGGAGGAGAGGAAGATAGGGAAACAGAGAGAGAAGGAAGGACCACGGTAAAAACAAATTAAATATTCTTCAGGATGACAGAAGGGAAAATGGAGGACATAAATCAACGACAACTGGTAATGCTAAATGATGAAAAGGTCGCCTCTACACCTTCGTCTATCCTCCGATTCGTCATTTTTTTTTGTCTTTTTCCCTCCATTTTTTAATCTTCGTGGCTTTTTCTGTTTCTCTCTTTTCCTGTTTTGTCTGCGTGTGGATGGGGATGAGGGAGGAACACGAAACAAAGAACGAAATAGTGGTACAAAGCCGAGGGTTTCTTGTCACCCGAGTTTTGCCTTTCAACCCTTATCAATACCTTGTAAACTAAGTGTAGAAGAAGTTAAATGTCGATAAATTTATCTATTATCTATTTATCTATTCATCTTTTGTTACTTTTCTGGATAATCGAACTTGATATTAGGTAACAGAAGACAAGGGGTTGGTAGGAACAAAAGACTTTTGCTATACTATTCCCACTCAAACCTGAATTTAATAAATAAATAAATTTATATATTATATTGATATTAACATAATTAAACAACAGAGAAATTATATAAATTATATAAAATAGTATAAATGATTATTTTTGAACCTATGGGGCTTTAAAGCTCACTACAAACCCAACTCTCAAGCTTTACAGACAGAGTTTCACTAATCACAAACTTGTATCTCTACAGAACACACCACGTGGAAGGAAACTGGTGAAGTACCTAACCGCTACGGTCGTCCGTTTTGTAGTTAATATCAACAGACCACAGGAAAACGTCGTGTGAGATAACCCCTCAAGATCAACCACCGTAAGCTCAAGTCATCATTTTTGGACCCATTTTGACTAGTGTTTGAGATGATCTCATACAGAATAGCTTCTATCAGGTGAGTGTCTTTTCAGTATAACTTTGGTTGCTTCCTCGACCGGTTGTTTGGAAGAACATTTAAATACAAACTCCTCCCGGCTATTAAATCCGCTCCTTTAGTTTAAGATACCGCTCTGTTCGTTACACACCACCGCTTAAAGCTGAACCTACATATTAGTCACCTCGTACTTGAATAAAGGTGGCAGTAAACTAGGGGGTAATTGAAAAAATATCTTTAAAAATGGGTCGCTCAATTGGAATAACGTTATGAAATCCGTCATCTTACGTCACGATAATTTTAAAATCCGCGTAAAGAACGGCTGAGTGAGAGAGTATTAGGCCTATCTTAAGACAAAATCAGATTTCGAAGGAAGCTTTAGAAAAGTACTTCGGTTGTTTCCGTTATTATTTCTCACCGCCTTCTGATACCTCCCACGTATATAAACAAACCCACTCGAAGAATATTATTTAGTCACACTGGAGTGTGAAAAGTTGACAAAATGAATTATCTCTACCGAATGAGAGAAACTCGGGAGGAGGGGGAGGGGGTTGTTTTTAGTAATTGGAAAGAGAAGAGGATGTATAACACCACCCAAAACCCTCACAACCCCCACAGCCCTCCCCCGAAAAATTCTCAACCTTTCACCACCTTGTTTAACGGTTACCCATAAATTATTTCAGTTTCCTTTCCTTTTCACTTCCTTCCTCTTTCCCGCTTCCGTTTTTCCTCTCTTCCTTCCGTTTCCCGCCCTCCCCCAACCCTCCTCCTCCACCACCTTCCACAAAAGAAAATAAATTCGTTTTTATTTCTTTCCTTTTTCACGGGTTCTTCCCGAGACACACAAAAAAATAATTCTTAATTCTCTCCAGACTTTCTTAGGCAGGAAAATATTTTTCTGGAGGAGAGAGGCAGGGGAAGGGCAAGTGAAACATTCCCCCGGGCAAAATTTTCACAAACACAAAGGAAACCCTGAGAAAAAATTTATTTTTAGATTTAAATTTAAATTTTTCAATATTATCGTTCTGGGAATGGCTTTTTCACTTCCTGTAGTAGAGTTTCCGTTATGATTGGGGGAGGGCGGGGGCAATTTCCCGAAAGGTTGTTTTTGAGCTTTTGGAGGATCGCTAATGATTTTCATTCCCACCTAGGTTATGGTGGTGCTGGTGGTGGGTTGGTGGGGGTGAGTTGTAATCTCGGGATCATAACACAGTTTTGTTAGAATCATGGTTAAAGACGTCGAGGATTTGGATTCTTGGATTATTTATTTATTGCCATTTCCGGTTTGGTATTTCGCAATCCGGTGTTTAGAAAATTGAAGGAAAAATGTGAGGAAAGTTTTTGTTTTTTCCAAACATTCCTACCCCTCATTAAGGGTTCGACCATGAAACCGCATCTTCCTCCCTGGGAAACCCTGATCTCGAACTTATCAAACAAACCCCCGGAACTTCGGGATTCAAAAAGTACAGGATTTCCGGGAAGGGGGGGTATCAGCCAGTTTAAATCATCAGAGCTTTTCCATTCTAACCCGTCCTCCACCCCCGCCATCTCTCACAATCCAAACGACAGCGAACGAAATTTCGAAACGACAGACATTTTCTCTAATGATTATGATAACCTCAGTTTAAAAATAAAAATAAAAATTTGAACTCGTATGCAAATTATTTTTTCAACAACAAAAAGGTTCAAAATGGCGGCCGGTTGGGGCTTTTAATTAAAAAATGACACAAAAACGACGAAACAGAAAGTAGTTTACCGTTTTTTGAAGGAAGAAGGATTTGGGATGAGATCCTGTTGTGAGCTGAATTTTTATTTGTAAGTGTGCATTATTTATGAAATGAGTCGGTTTTCCTTAAAAGCGTGCACTACTTTTGAAATGAATTTTTGTTTTTAAATGAATGAGTAGATACATCCTGAAGAATAAAATTGTATTGGATTGACTTTGTGTGTGTGCATTATTTTTGAAAGATGATGTTGTTTGGATTTTTTGTGAGACTTCGTGATCCTCAGGGTTTTGGATGAAGCGCCGAAGGGCTGAGCGACAGAAATTTGATTTTGAGTCTTTAAAATCCTTGTGAATAAAATAATTGGAGATAACAGGTTTTGGCCTCAGGCAGTTCCTGCAAAACCTTGACACACAGCAGGTCCATCGCCTGGACTTCCGGGTATGAAGAAAACCTTCTCCCATCCTGAACTTATGGAAGAATAATATTCTAGAAGGCTCTCGAAGTTTCCGGAAGCTTCTAGATTATTCTCAGCTTGCGATGGATGCTATAAAACGTAGATTCCGTGCATACAGCAGCAGCAGCAGTGACATTTTAAGGGTGAATGACTTCTGGTCAAAAATTTGATGTTGATTCGTTAAGAGTGCGGATTCAACGTATTTGTTTCGGTGTTAGATCTTTAATGTAAATGTATATCAACCAAATGTTTGGTCATTTATTTCAAAAGTAATGCACAGAATGACAAAACGCAACTCTACTGTAGGTTTTAGGGTGTAAGAAGAGGTTATAGGGTGAGTGACGACGTTTGAAGTAACCCCGTAAAGCTATTGTGCCACAATTTGAAAGAGAAGGGATGCTGAGGACTTCAAACCTAACTCTGGAATCTTATTGGTTCAAAACCAAACCAAACGGATGAGCTGATTGGACGATATAGAACCAATAAACAAAGTTACTGCTGATGTTTATGTAGCTGTTGTTTCAGAGGAAAAATTTTTAATTTTGAAACAAAAATTACGGGCAGAACCACCACCAACATCAGCAACAACATAACAGAATCACGAACGTCAGGAGGAGGTAAGGGGAGGAGAGGACGGGGGAAACAGGAGCGAGACTCGAGTCTCCTATAATTAAAATTTAAATTGTTTAAATAACAACCGCAAACAAACTTTCGCAATCAATCAAAAACTTTTAGACATTTTTACATATTTAGCCAAGTTGGCGAATGATGACATAAGCAGAAGAACCGCGTACACGGTGGGGCGGGGGGATGGTTACGGGGTTGGGAGCCAGAAGCTGAAAAATGTTAGAAAAGGGAGTGATAGCCCTGATGATGATGGTAGTGCTGCTGCTGGTGGTGGTGGTGGGGATTTTCTCAGTTAAACACACTCGGTCGACAGTTGTTTAGACAGAATAAGAGACGACCAGGACAAGGGGTGGTAGTAGTGGTGGTGGTTGAAAAAGAGAGGGAGGGGGTGAGTTGTTCTCTTTAATGAGACTTTCAACAACTAGAAGAGGACAACCATTTGTGGTTTGCTCGGCCTTCCTCTTCTTCTGTCTGTTGTCTCCCGAAAATATTTCCAGAAGTCAGCCGACAGAAAAATGGCGGAATACTAACTTTGGAACTTGTTATTCAAAATGAATTAGTAATAATTAATTTATTGACTACAGCACCATACAGATTTGTTGTTGGATTGTTACAGACTTGAAGTGCTGTCAAGAAATGACGTCACGACTAACGTCAATAAACAATTGAAAGAAGCCATACAGAGTTCTGTTGTAGTGATCACAGTTTTGTTAACCCAACAGCGTTAGTTCGTACCTATAACAACCGACCTACAACAGAATTTCATTTCATAAGTAATGCACACTGTTGAGTAAAATCAATTTCAGAAGTCACGCAAACTTTTTTAATTCAAAATAGTCATTTCAAAAATACTGCACACTTGTATGATGAATTTAATTTCATTTTATAATTTTTGTGACTACTCGTTTCATAAATACTGCACAGTTAAATAAAAAGCTCTGGTTTCAATAATTAGTGTCAAAAGTACTGCACAATTTGTGTAGCCTATTTCAACAGGATACTAAATCATTTTTATGGGAGTGAAAATTTTATTTTTGGGGGAGGGCGGAGGAGGTGGCACAGACAAGTATACATCGCCTCTTTTGTGCTCGCGATACAAAAATGGTTCAAGTTGACATTTTGCGGGCGTTACAAGCCATTCCCGAAATTAGAACCGCCAACAACCGGAAATTCTATCTTCATTCTGTAAAACGTGTTAACAAAAATGGGGTAGGGGGTGGGGGTGGGAATGAAAAGTGTTATATTGCATTCCATCGTATATCATAGAAATGGCTGAACAGAATGAAAGTATCATTGTCGTTTCGCGGGGACGTGATATGGGGGATGGTGGGGGATGTGGGGGTTGGGGGTAGGTGCCCCAAAAAAGGGGAGGAAAAAGTCTTCTTTTGTGCGAAGTGTTAAAATTAAATTCTTTCCGCAGATACCGAAATATTTCCCTTCCGACGCCATTAAAATTGATAACAAACAAAATGGCTTGACATAACCATTTATGTCGTTTAATTATCATCATCATTATTATTTACGAGGCTGTCGTGAAAAGGAGAACCAAAAAAATAGAATTGGCCCGGGGAAAAATACAAAAATCGATGTTTTGGTTCGTCCCCTGAAAGATCAGTCCGGCAGGAAAATGCGTCAAGGAAAGGGCGGGGAAAAAAGGTGGAAAAGAGAAATCTGAGGCATGGAAAGTGCTACCCAATTAGTCTGAGCTGTGACCGGGGGGGTGAAGGAAGGCAGAGAGACAAAAAAACAAAATAAAGCTCTCAAGGGGTGGTAGTAACCGGGGGTGGGTTAAGGCGTCTTTATACCTCCGACTGTTTTTAACTAAGCAAATTAACTTTGACAACAGAAAATAAAATAAAATAAAAAGCTCGCGCTTTGATTGTGCTGAGTCAGCACTCGAGCGCACGCGTTCCCCGCAGGAGAGGGGAAAGAGGAAAATCTGAGAAAGTGATTAAGTTTAGAGCTTTGAACTCGGGGGAAATCCCGTTAAAAAATTTTCCCCTCAACAAAATGAATATCATTATCATTATATTAGTATTAGTATAAAACTCACTCGAGATGAGATTTCTGTATGTCGAAGTCTTGGAAAGTCAGCTCGATTATTTCGTCCCGGCTCGCAATAAACGTGTACAGCAAACAGTTGATATTGTTCTGATATGGCTTCGGATAGTCTGGACTGCTGAACGTTCCGTATTCTTTGGAAAATGTCGAAGAGAATATAACGCATTCACAACCTGAAAGTGTAAACAAAGCGAACAGGTCGTTAGAACCATGTACAAACAACGCAACACACCGACAGACTCCCGAATTTCCCCCAAGACCCTTGAAAACCGCTGTTGACTGAGTCAAATTGACTCGTTTCACTATCCATCCCTTTAATCGATCAAGTTATTTCAAACAAACTCTAATTTTGTTGTATGAGTCAAATTGACTCATTTCTAGAACAATAAAAACTACCAAACCTACTGCTGTCGGTCATTTCGGTTTTAACCCAAGTCACGTGACTTTGAGTAAATAATTCGGAACCGTTTCAAAGCGAAATTTTCCTTTTAGTGTGCATTATTTATGAAATGAAATATATAAAATATGCACCATCTCTGATAATATGTAGTATATAAATTATAATTACGCGATATTATGATTAATTATAGTATATATCTATATTATATTAATCAAATGTATAGTATATATCTATATGATGCTAATAAAATGAAGAAATGTGATATATTGTAGATTATATAAATTTATTATATTGTTATTTACGATATATTAAAAAATTTACGGAACTGTAACTGACAGTAACAGTCTACTTCATTTTATTAACATCATATAGATATATGCTATTAATAAAATGAAGTAATGGGATATATTATAGATTATATAGATATATTATTATATACGATATATTAAAAAATTTACGGAACTGTAACTGACAATAACAGTCTACGAACCTCCGAATTAGAAGTTGCAGAAGCCAATGTGTGATATATTATAGAGGCCAAAATGTGATATATTATTGATTATATAGTCAAATTATATGATTATATATGATATATAACAAAAGCTACGGAACTTTAACAGTCTACGAACGTCTGGATTAGAAATGACAGAAGCCAATCGTCTGAATAATTTTTTATATAAATCCTCATTATAATATTGTATACTATTTTTTTTTATTATCTATATCACTGTATTGTAGTGACAAATATTCAGTGATTTATCACATTTCCCAGGTTTAGTTCGTGATTATGAATAGTCACCAGACATTATGTTATATATATACGACCTTTGTATAGACTTTTACTTTTCATACATAGTTTATACGATTATACTTCCCGTTAATACATAATATAACTAGAATGTCTTCTTCGTGTGCATTACTTATGAGAAAGCGTCTTCGTTAAGCGTCCAATGATAAATAACAGGACCTCGAGATGATGACATAACCCTCACCCACACAAACACTAGACAATCAGTAACCTCTCCCTGTTGGCACCTGTGAGCCATCCGACAGAGCTAGGAAGACATGGAGGAAGTGAAAGAGTCATCGGCTCTTTACAGTTTCGCACCTTATTAACTCTCAGACCTGGTTCTCTGGGTTCGTTCCTTTCATGCGAAACCCGGGGAAACCGCTTCAAGGCAATTTCATCTTTTAATTAGATAAAAAGAGAGCGGGACGGGGGTGGCTGTCGGGGGTGGAAACAGAATTTAAATCGTCAGATAACGAACGTTACACGCTCTCCGTGCGTACGAACTGCCGAAAGACCCCGAGGTGTGTAACAATTATGTGGTTTCTACCTTCATCTTAGATTCTCGACATTTTTTCGTTTCTCTTTCTTTTTCCCGGTCCGCCATTTTTTTTTCAAAGCAAAATGAAGAAATTTTCTCCGTTTTTCACTATCATCATTATCATCAGTGTGTCTGACTTCCTGTATATACTCTTGGGTTCCTCCTAGTTATCGATTCCAATTTATAATTCTTATTATCATTTTATATTGAATTAATTATTACCATTTACTCATACTAAATTGCAAGTACTTATTACTTATTTATATACTTAGTATATTTAGTATTAGTATATATACTTAGTATTACTAGTATTAGTACTTATTTATATACTATTGAATTATTTATACTACATTCTATACAGCGTCGGTTACAGTGTTTCACTCTTATACAATCAATACTGTTACTCTAAGTAGTAACAATACTTTTATATGTATGTCTTACTCTCTATACTCTTTGTTTGTCTTACTCTAAGTAGTTTGTCTATCTTGCTCTAAGTAGCAAGCAGATAATCCCATCTTAGTTTATAATTATATCACTAATGGAGTAACTTACATACTACTTTCGGATTTTGGGTGGTAGATGTGTTTATTTCATAAATAATGCACACTTTTAAGAGGACTTCATTTCATAACCACTGAATAGTTTTGTAAAAAAAGTAGTTTCCCAAATTATATATACTTCTACAATTATTTTATTTCATAAATTGTGATTTATATATTCATTTCATAAATAATGCACACTTTGAAGAGGGATTCTATATACCACTGATAAAGATAAGATAACTCCTTTCTCAAATAATATATACTTCTACAATTATTTTGTAAATTATGCAGATTGGTTTAATTTACTCATTTCATAAATAATGCACACTCAAAGAGAAGTTTATTTCGTATATGTTGGTCTTCTTCACGAAGAACTCGTAGTTTCGTAAGCGATAAAAACGTTCGTCACTAATAAACTTCTCTAAAGTGTGCAGTATATATGAAATTCAGTATACAAAACCCCCAATCAAAATCAACTATAAATTTTAAAAATACAATTTACTATTAAGCTAGATTTTATATTTAGTATAACCTTATAGTATAAATATCTTATATACATTTACTAAATTTACGAAGTATAATATAATTCACTACATATTTATTCTATATATAGTATATTGATTTTTCTATTGTACTATTGAAAAAAATATATATTTAGTATAAATTTGTAGTGAAAATAAAGGTAAAGCTGTTGTATAAATATACGTTCAAGCTCTTGAGTCAAACTGGCTCGTGTTTGGTTAAATTACGTCACGTGACGTAGTTCATTACTGTCGATTAGTGTTACGTATCTTAGCTGTTTATTTATTAATTTATTTATTAATAATATTAAACATTAGGAACTACTTTAAGTCATGTCACAACCAGGGCAACAAACACCAGAAGATTGGCGGCCGGGGGTGGGAAGGGGGTGAAACGTTTTCTCAAAAACTTCCGACAAAAAGGAAGAATTAATCATTTGGAACCTTTTTTATGTCTAACACTTTAAGGACTTAATAGCCTAACTTTTTGGAAAACTTCCCCCAAAACGGTCATTTCAATGATATATGTCGTGTTCATCCACATGAAACGAGTGTCCTAATAGTCGTGGATAGAGGGGCTGGGCCCCCATTAATAAGGAAGAACAGAGTCATAAAGTTCGGGACTCCTTTTTAATTTTGATTCGTTTCCGGTGTGAGTCGGGCTAAAAATGAAGCTCTTAATCAGGAGCTTTGCTAGAATTTTTGGGCCCCGAATAATTCGAATTTGTTTCGAGTAATTTTATATATTATAATAATATACGTGTCATAATATATGATATACTTAATGGGTAGAGAGCTGGGAATGTGAATGGACTCTGAACTCTGTTGTGTTGTTGATGTGCTACCTCCTAGTGCATTATAGCGGGGACTAGGGACCCAGAATCTTTTTGCTTAAATTTGCTGTGTGATAGCTACGCTGACACTTGGCTGTAGACTTGTCAGCAGCAATCTTCAATCTTCCCTCAGTCAAAAGGTAGACAGTTAAAATACCTAAAAGGTTGGATTCTGTACCTTCAAATGCTACTAACTGATGGTTTTGTTGTTTTGCTGTAGCTGTAGACAACCCAGCTGTCGTCCGAATGCGATTCAAGGTAGTCGTTGTTAGAAGCTCGTAGAGACACGTGAGAGGAAAATTGGAAATATGCGAAAAGTCTTTTCCGGTTCGAGAGAAAGGTTACGGAAGGGAAGGGATGAAATCTTGCGGAACAGGAAGCGGGGTTGGTGGGGGTGGAGGAGGGAAACAAACGGAAGTAAGAGGAAAGAAATCCCAAATCAAATTTTTATTACGCGGAAACATTGCCGTAGACATTTTTACAGGTGGAAACTTTACGGGAATAACTTCAATAATAAAATAAAGGAAACTTTTCTAATTATTTTAATGTTATGTGAGTTAAGTCGTGTTTAAACCTGAAAGCTCTCCGCCGACCCGATTACTCGGGAAAGCTCCTCTCTCGCGCCCGCTTTCCCGTTTTCAAAAAAGGTCAAAAGCGGAAATCTTGGAAGGTTTATCAAACGGACATTTCGAATTTAAACAAAAATTATTTTCGGGGGTTGGGGAAGTAATAACGACACGGTATACGTAGCCGCGGTTCTTCCGCCGCCACCACCACCACCCTCCGACCCCGCCTCACCCTATTCCTCCGCCATTCTATATGGAAACAAAATCTACCGAAGAACATAAATCATCTGGTTTACGTGTATTTTCACTTTTATTTATGAGTCTCCCGTTGGTTTGGGATGTGCTTCTGCCCCCGCGTACACCCCATCACTCCTCGGAATCGTTTGTAGCTGGGGTTTTTTTTTACGCGATGCCCTTAACGAAGTGACACTCCTCCTTCCTGACGCGAAAGTTTGAGGTGGAGGAAGTGGTTTCAATCAGATTCAAGTCAGTCACGTGACTGCCACACCAGAGAGATGAAGATCTGACTGGGGTCTCTTTTTACGCGAGGCAGAAATTCATTGGAGAGTGGGGGGAGGCGGAAGTTAGCCTTTCGCCTTTTAGATTTGAGTAGGTGTAAACTCTCATCCAAGATCTCTTACTGCTGGAACATTTTCCGGGAAAGGAGAAGACTTTTAACCTTTTCCAGGGGTTTCTCCAGAAGCTCCGGGTTAATGAAAGTTCTTCCAGGAATTATTGCATTAAAAAAGTCACCGCCTTATTAAAACTGAGGAAAATTCATGAAGGTACTTTAAGGTTTTTTTCCTTTCAAGATGGCCGCCGTCTTTTTTGTTTTAAATTGAGATCGGGGTAAGGTGTTGAAGGTTGGGGTGGGGTGGGGTGGGGGTGGAAGAGCGACGAGAACGGTAGAGAGTCAAGGTGAAAATCCTATTAAAGAAAAGGTTTTTAATGGGCTTAAAAAAAAAGATTAAATTTAACGGCTTTCAAAGTAAGAAAACGAATTTTCCAAAGGGGTGTGATGGGGGGTGGTGGTGGTGGAGGAATGGGGGTTTCACTTAATCCCGGTGATGGCGCACCCCCGATAAAATTTCCCTTTTTTTTCTATTTAGAAAGTTTAATGAATTTCTTAGGTGCTCGACGGTAAAAATTTATTTAAACTAAAAAGAAGTTTTTCGGGGAAAAGCTCACCCTTGCACGTGTATCCTACCGTGAATTTATTTTTACGCGGCTTTCAAGTCTTTTTTTACGCGGTGTCGGTAACCTTGGCGATGAATAAATAAATTTTGATTGTCTTGTTAAAATTTTTTTCTTCAAAGCCAAACCATAATGGAAAATGAAATTCTGAAGTTATTAATTAATAAATTAAACGTAATTCACTTATTTATTGATTAGTTTAGTGTGTATTAACGATTTTTTGATTTATTATTTATTTATTTATCTACATAAATTATTAATAACTATTTTATAAAAGTATAAATAAGAGAATGAAACAATTAACCTTTGGCAAAAGACGAATTCATTGTTCAGTCTTAAATTTAAAAATGTATCCCATTATTAACTTACACGTTCTTATATCAACTAAAAGGGTTAAAGAAGTCCTGTCGATTGTCATTCGTTTCTGTTGTATTTCAATCAAAGACAAACGAATCTTTTAGCACTATAACGTCGGATGTGCCCCACTGTAGGGTCATGAGAAGAGTATTCGTTGAGCGCCGATGACCCCACGGTGGTGCCATGAAATATTTCACAAAAACTGTTGGTGACGTCACATTCGGAAATTATTGCGCACGCGTCGCTGGTGATGTTATACTTATTTACATATGTGGACGGTTAACACTGAAGTTTATATGTTGTGAATTTAAAATATTGGTGCTCAGGTAGCATGAGAGTCAGTTCCACGGGCCAAAATTTCCATTAGACGTGCGGACCACAGTGTTCATATTTAACACTACAGCGTCTGGTAGTGCCATGAAAAAGCTTTTGGCTGAGTGAACGAAATTATTGCGCGTGCGTCGATGCCTTTCAATAAAATAATTTTAAAATGTCCAAATAATAGTGCGACGCTCCTAAAAGGACTCATTTCATAAATACTGCACACTCTCACCAAGAACTCGTTTCATAAATACTGCACACTCTTAGCAAGAATCCATCTCATAAATACTGCACACTCTTAGCAAGAATCCATCTCATAAATACACTCTTAACAAGAACTCCATTTCATAAATACTGCACACTCTCACCAAGAACTCGTTTCATAATGCACACAATAATGGGCCCATTATTTCATAATTACTACCCATTCATACCATGAGTCCATTTCAAAAGTAATGCACATTCATTAAGGTTATATCTCATTTCATAAATACTGCACACTCCCACGAAAAACTAATTTCAAAAGTATCGACACTTTTAAGAGGAACTCATTTCAAAAGTAATGCACATATATTAACACCATAGCGTCGGGTGGTTCCACAGGGCTATAATTCGGAAGTTATTGCGCATGCGTCGATGACTGTATTCTGTATTCAAAGCTGTGGAACGAAGGTTATAGTTGAGTGATCTCTTTAACTGACAGTAAATGACAAAGACACTTTTTGTTTTCTTAAAACCCTTGTCCAGAGAATTGGGAACTAACACTGGGGATTGGTAAACATGAACCTGGGAAAAACGTCGGCTCCTAGCAAAATTATGGAAGTCGTAACACCCCAAAAGGATATACAATTGAAAATCACATGAAGACTTTTTACGCGAGTTTTATTTCCGTTTGCCACTCCAGGATTTGAGTTCTTCGAGCTGACAACCAAAACTTCTATAGTCGGGGGCTTAAACCACTACACCACACACCTCCCGCATGATTTATCAACTGAATTTGTGGTTTGGAAGTATTTACTCGCATAAAAAAAGACCAGTGAGTGAGTTCCACAATCGCTTACTTAACTCAGCAAAATTTTGTACTTCATACCGGTGAGCCGTTTCTGAGTTCTTTCCAGTGCTTAAGTCTAACAATTAGTCTTCTCTCTCCTTATAAATCTCTTCATTTCCGCTTTTATTATTAATATAACCCGTTCCCAAAATGTCCAACTCCCGCTTCCGGATTATGACTAAGTGGAACCAAACGGCACACCTGACCATAAAACTAAATTTGGGGGGCGGAGTCATTAAAACGACAAAACCCCCGGAGCTTTGGAAAACCATTCGAGTCCAGATTGTTTAAAGACTTCCGCTTCCCCGGAAATCTTGAAAACCGAGACTGGAAATTTACGAGCTTCCGGTTGAAGCATCCCGTAAAAATAATTTTAATAATAAATTTGTAGGACGGAGGGGGAGGGGAGGGAAACGGGGGCTTAAATCCGGATAAATGAGGACTTAAGGGATGATAACGTCAACCTTTTATCTTCACCCGGAAGGAACACCGCCTTCTCTCTCCCTGGAATGGACCGCCTCGTTTCCGTAACCCATTTCGGACTTATATACCTTGTTAGTATTATTACCTCTGAAATAGTTATTCGTATAAAAATAAATAAATAAAATGGCGGCGGTGGCGTCGGCGGCCACCTGGAATTTCGTTTTCTCCCTATAATTAATTGTTACGGCGGAAATTGACACTTTTACGACCGGAAACGGCAAATTTGGGTTCTTTAACTGCTTTCCTAACAGTCGAACAAGGTTTTATTTCCTTCTGTTTTATTTCCATCTCTTTTTCTTCCTTCCTCTCCTCCTACCCCCGTCCCGCCCCCGAACACAGGTTTAACAAATTTGTGACGTTTATTATTAATTTAAATCGTGTGGAATTGGTTTTTCAATCTTTTCCTCCGAAAACGATACACAAGGCTGTGCAATTTGGGGAATCGAAATTGGAATGGGGTATACAGAATCGTTTTTTAGACAAAAGCACGAATTCGAGGGAGGTAAAACAAAAAAGATGGCGTCGGGTCTCTCGCAATCTATTTTTTAGAAGAAAAAAAAACGTGGCGGTAGACAAAAAGAAAGATTTTAAAAATTCAAGCGAGACTCTTTTGTTTTTATATCCTCTTTTTGTGTTTACTTTTTTTGGGGGGTGGATGGGGGTTGTTTTTCAAACCAAACTGTATGAAAAGCTCGACCTGAATTTGAAATCGTCTCAGGGCTAATAAACTTTTCTCCTCGAAATCCTTACCGAGTTTTCATTTGTCTAAAACTCCATCCCTCTCTTTCTCTAGAACTAACTCCCCGTCTGGGAAATGTATATTAGATGCTATTATTTCCGTTTCCGGTCTTTTTCCCTGTAAAATACGACGGAGTAATAATTCGTAAGAAACGTTTTTCTAGGGACCAAAACTCTGAAACTGTGGTGTCCAAAATTTTTATAACAACTTCCATATCCTGCCTATTCGTTTGTGAGATATTATACTCAATATGAGTATAAATTGGGATGAATTATCACGAAATTCGTTCCATAAATAATGCACACTTCCCCAAACACTATTTCATGAATGCTGAACAACTTTCGTGTCTCATTTCACGTGACAGTAGTGCACACTTTGGGGAAAACCGGTGTGAAAGTTATGTCCACTTTTACAGAGTTCATTTCATAAATAATGCACACTTCTGTCTAAAAAATAATCCTCGATTTATTTGATTAGTTAAAAATTTTTATGCGTACCGGTTTTGTGCGAGAATCTTAAAGATGAACCCTTACGAATGTATTGTTAGGGGCATGACCAGGGTCGAATTCAAACGAGGACGTATTCATTTCATAAATAATGCACGTTTCTTTCTGTTTAATTATTCAAAATTCGTTTCATAGGTCTTGGGGGTGATGTTTTTGACTAAAACTAGTAGGCCCGGATCTCCATCTTAAGAAATTAGGTGACAAAAAAATTGTTGAAACCGGAAACCAAAGACGAGAGAAGAGCGTGAGAGGGTCGAGGCGAAAGGGATCTGTCGGTGATTAACCGCCTTCGCGGTGTTACATCGTCTCAAATTCGTGACTCGGGTTAAAGCTGACACTTTTCCTAACCTCGTTAGCCTAAATTTTTTTTTTTTTTAAAAAAGGTCCGTCGACGTTCCTTCTCCCAAGGAAACACAATCTCAGCTTACTTGCTAACTTCATCAACACTTTCTTCTCCTCATTTTCTCTGTAATGAAGAGGAGTACGAGAGAGAGAGATGGGAGAAATAACATTAACCCAATTTACTCCCAAAGATGGGAAACCGTCTTCCACCACCCACCCACCGCCTTCTAGTGACAGCAGGAAAAGACCTCCGAATCACAGCTTTCTATTATAATACCATTAAAAAAATTTTTTTTTATTTTTAAAGTGGTTCTCGAGTCTTAATTAATGAGGATTAATTTTAAAAGCTGTTCAGTTATTTAAGTTCTGGTTAAAGGAAAAGTTTTTACCCTCGTAGCCTTGCACTTTCTTAGACCGGGATTAGTGGGGCTGCTGTTGGGGGTGAGTGAGTGGATGGGGGGTTTGAATTTTCCGAAGAAGCGTGAACGGGAGTCAACGCCTTCGGTGGTGTTAAAGTCCACGAGAAGAAGATTTGGATTTTCGGGTCAGCCGAAAGTTTAAATTCGTTAGAGGAAGTAGAAGTAGGGCGGTGAAGGGTGGGAAGGACTCAAACATCAATGTCGTCGACAGGGGAAATGGGATGAACCGAAAGGAGCCTGAAACGATTTAAAGCCTGAAATCCGATTAAAAGTTTTCGTTGAAACTTTTTTGAAAAGTAAAACCGGGAAACGTCAGCTTAACAACCTTATTCGGAAAACACGTGAGCGCTGTTGTGCTATCTACTCTAAACACTCTTTTTCCTTTTTAGATGACGACTGGAGTCAACGGAAGTAGTTAAAACGGTGCGCGGACAAAAGCCTTCATCCGACTAAACCCAAACGATCAAAGTTTGGTGAGTCGAGTGTTATAGGCAACTACTGCTGGGGCTGCATCTCACGAACATGTTCATGTAAGTTCTATAACAGCTCCATTTCAAAAGTAATGCACACTTTTACCTAATCCTCATTTCACAAACAATTTTAACATCAGTCATAGTTAGTTCAGGCCACTCACATCATCTATTCTTCCTAGGACAAGTTTTCTTGTTATCTCCCATTTACAACCGACTAACCACGAGAATACTCGCGTTGGTACATCTTGTAGAAAGACTACTAACATCCTATGTGGATCCGAAAGTGATATCGCATAAATATCTCACGGTAAAAGTGATAAATTAGGTGAATACCTATAATTCCCGTCGATTATTCATAAATCACCAACAAATGATAAATTACGGAATATTTATCACAATAACCGGTTAGTTTATAAAATGTCCAAGTCGTGATTGGGGAAGTAATAAAACTTTGGCTCACATGTTTTGCTGTGATTGCCAGCAACAGTGAACGAACCTCCCAACAAGAAGTTACTGAAGTCGAGGATCTGAGCAAACTTTTATTAAATTCCCATAACCATTTGGAGATTTTATAAACTAGCCGGTGAATGTGATAAATATTCAATTTGTCACATTTATCAAGTTGGTGAGTATGAATAATCGCTGTATATCAAATTGACCTATATATATTTATATTCTTTTAATTTATCACTTTTAGTTTTTATTTTCAATCTCTCTCTCTCTCTCCTTCACTCTATACAGTATCTTGGCTCTTTATCTTTCTCTTAAGTGGTAAAAGTGATAAATCAAAAGAATATATAATGTGCAGTGTATAGGCCAATATAATTTCCCCGGTCATTATTCATAATCACCAACTATCACAAAATTTTATATAAATATAACTGTAAAAAAATTTATCACATTCACCGGCTAGTTTATAAAATCTCCAAATGGTTATGGGGAATTTAATGAAAGTTTGCTCAGATCCTTGACTTCAGTAACTTCATATTATGTCAGAATTCGTTCACTGATTTAACAATCATCTTCATCAAAAGTGAGAAGACAAATATGTGAGCCAAGCTTTTATTACTTCCCCAACCACGACTTGGATATTTTATAAACTAACCGGTCATTGTGATAAATATGCGGTGATTTGTCACACCAAGCTTAGTTGGTGATATGAATAATCGCTTTAATATCAAATGGCCTATATATATTAATATTTTTTGATTTATCACTTTCACCACTTGAGAGAAAGATAAAGAGCCAGAGAGAGTGAAAGAGAGAGAGAATTGAAAAATAAAAGGTAAAAGTGATAAATCAAAATAATATATATATAAATATATATAGGCCAATTTGATATACAACTTTTTGTGCATAGTCATTAATCTAGCTTGGTAAATGTGACAAATTGTTGAGTATTTATCATATTCACCGGCTACTTTATAAAATCTCCAAATGGTTATGGAGAATTTTTATAACTTTATAAAAGTTTGCTCAGATCCTTGTTGGGAGATTCGTTAACTGTAACTGGCGATCATCACAGTCTTACATCAGAAAAGTGACAGAAGCCAAACATGTGAGCCAAGCTTTTATTACTTCTCCAAATCACGACTTGGGTATTTTATAAACTAACCGGTTATTGTGATAAATACTAGAGGATTTGTCATATTCAAGTTGACTGGTGATATGACTAATCGCTGGAAAGCAAAATGGTCTAAATACTAAATGTTAATATATTCTTTTGATTCATCACTTTTTACATTATATCACTTTTTCATATAATATTATTGTTTATACATTTTCATATTTACAATATCCTTTTATTCTTTGTTATTTCATAAGAAAAAGATAGACAAGATACTGTAGAGAGTGAAGGAGAGAGAGAATTGAAGAATAAAAGGTAAAAGTGATAAATCAAAATAATATATATAAATATATAGGCCAATTTGATATACAGCGATTATTCATACTCTATTATAATACTCAGTGATTTGTCATATTCACTAAGCTAGACTGGTGATTATGAATAATCGCTGGAAATCATATAGTCCCATATGTATTCCTTTGATTTATCACTTTTACCACTTATCAGTTTGACTTTCTATTTTTCAATTCTCTCTTTCATTCTCTACAGCACCATTTCTCTTTATCCTTCTCTAACTACCCTTTCGTAGATCCTTTTTCCACGTCAGTTTCAAAAACAAGGTCGTATATCACTACAACCTTTTAATTCTTGTTATTTGCTAAAGTGTGAACGACGCCATTACAACGTCAGAGCTTCTCACATAAAACAAAGTTTATCGTTCCACTATTTTTACGTTGAAATGATAAAATTTCAATTCCCTCCTCCTCCTCCACCTCCTCCTCCTCTCCTCTCCTCCTCCTCTCCTCTCTTTCTCTTTCACTGCACTCTTTTCATCGGACACAGTAACTTAAACTGTTTTTCCGGAAACTGCCATTTTATTTTCTATTAAAAATGAAAAATAAAAATTCAAATCAAATGAAGGAAGATATGATTCTCCAGTCATAAAAGAAGGCAGTGACTCGCTGTGAATTCTGAAACAATCGTGGGAGAGGAAAATAAAAAAATTTTTTCAAAAGACTGGAGATCTCTGATGCGAAAAACATGCAATTAACGGATCCGGTTTGATCGGGATAGTGATCGTAATTAAATTCTACAACATTTTTCATAAATATTGCACAATTTCGAGACAATCTTTGTCACATAAATGAATCCACAAATTTTTTAATTAGATATTATTTCAACGCATGACATTCAATAAGACCTATTTATCACTTATGATTTCTAAAATTTATTAATAAAAAAGTGTGCATTACTTATGAATTGAATGATTCTTGGAATTTTTCATTATTTGTGAAATGGAGTCTCTGTTTGAAGGGTTTGACAACTAGAAATGAACTCAAATAAAAATTTTTATTCATAAGTAATGCACACTCTGACAGAAAACATGTTTTGCACAGTCTAACAGAAACAGTGTCAGTAGTGCACACTAAGAAATTATCTTTCATAAGTAATGCACACTCCAACAGAAATTATCTTTCATAAGTAGTGCACACTCTAGGAGGAAACATTTTTCATAAGTAATGCACACTCCATCAGAAATTATCTTTCATAAGTAGTGCACACTTTAGGAGGAAACATTTTTCAATTTTTTTTGGTAGTAACTCTTTCGTTGTAAACTGCATGATTTCAGGAAGAGCCTGTTCTACAAATTAATTCGAATAATATGAGTCAAATTGACTCCTCTTCCAGTCGCATCCTTTTATCTATTCCTGGGGTTGCTCCTGGATATAAAGTTCCTTTCAGCTAGACCAACTACAAAATGTCTGGCCTAGAAACAGATGGCAGTTGGCATGGGGAAAAAATATGAGTCAAATTGACTCACTTTAATATGAATGCATTCGTATGATTTTGCACTATGACGAGAGCATTCTGGTGGGTCTTAGGTGAAGTGATGCCCTTCAGCCTTGGGAAATGAGTCTCTGAGTAAAATTTGTTCTAAATGAAGAACGTGGTTGTAGAATTTAAAGATGGTTTCCACCTTCCTTTTCCGTTGTTTACCAAAACAAGAGTTTAACGTAGCAGAAGAATGTTTGTCCGACCGAAATTCTGGAATCCTTCCTTCCACTTCTTTCTCCACCGATTCAACCATAAATTTCCATCCACGTTTGATTAATCCGCAGGTGTGCTTCGCTTTTTCTTCTCCACATCGCACCCGTTCTCTGATTCGATTTCGTAACACACAACCCACGTAGTGCCAGTCTTTGTGTAGTGACTCTCCCCCTCCTCCCATCCTCAACCTCTCCGATTTCCTACCTCCTCAAAGGTCAAAGAAACAGGTAACAGACTTTACAAGAACTTGAGCCGACACAGGTCAAAGGATTTCGTAACTTGAGACCGGAAAGGTGTGAGAGGAGGTCGAAAGGACTTCATCAAGAAAAAGGTTTTTGGTTTCCGGAAATTTCCCGCCTTTTTCCCTACTACCCCCATGGAGAGGGGGTAGTATTGGGTGGTGGAGGGTTGATAACCTCTCCTTCGGTAGCATTGAACAACGATAACAGTTTGCTGCACTAATCCTCATTTATATTTAAAACACGAATTTACCTCCTTCGCCTCCTCTCCTCCCTCCTTTCTTTTATCTTCTGTCTCTAGTTCAAATATGGCGGATGCCTAAATCGGCAAATTATTATTCAAAAGGCATAAAAAATGATGGTAAATCACCTCCGACTGAGGGAGGAGACACCACGGAGGAGGAGGAGGCTGAAGGATTTAATGGGTCAAATATTTTTAGTAGGCACTCACGAGACGGAGGAGAGAAAAACATTTTTGAGAAGTAATGAAGAGTGCGAGAGTACCAGAGGAGGAGGAGGTGGAGGAGGAAGGAGTTTCCTTTTATCTTTGATTATCTCCATGCATGAAAATCCCCCTGGCTTTCCGTCTTTTCCAATTCGTTTCCTTTAACATTCTTTTTTTGTTCACTTTTCCTCTTCCTCTTTCCCTCATTTCCTTTTTCTTCTTCTGATTGTTTACTTGTTTCTTTCTCTTCCTCCTTCCCCTTTCACCTCCTCCCCTCTCTCTCTTATTACATATTTCTTTTTCAGAGAGTGAAATGCTGTTGTTCTTTGTTTCCGTTTTTGAAATCCTACATTTATAATCGTCACACCTTGTTGCTCACATTTTCATATTTTCCGCGTCTTTCTTCTTCCCTCGACTTTCTCTGTCTTCCTTACTTTCTAAATATGGTAGAAACTCTTTTGGTACGTCGAAGAACCGATACCTTAAATACTCTAACACCTTCGTTGTACTCCATTTTGTTGTCCATTGATGAGGACGATAGATTAATTTGTGCAATATTTTTGAAACCGTTGCTCATCCTTACTTTTACTCTACCAACTGTAAATTTGTTATTCAGGGTGTTGGAAGGACAGAGAAGAGTGAAAAAGATAAAAACGGAAGTAGGCGAAAAGAGAGAAAGTTCGAGAAAGGAAATATGTGCAACGATTCGCTTGACCTCTCCGCCATTTGTTATCCGAATATTCTACCTTACCCCCGTCCGCCATTTTTCTGTGTTTTGCCCTTCGTATCCGCGTTAAAAATTCATGAAAAGCTTTTTACACGTTTCAACGCCTGAAAAGGTCTCTCGTGTTTCCCGGATCAATTAAATCGATAAATTTAAGACTAGCCCCCAAATTTTTGTTGCTCATGTAAATATTAAATGAAACCCGAGAAACTGGGTTTCCTCTCTCGAGACTATCCTTTCGTTAATTACTCACTCACCACCCGCATAACTTGGGATTGTTAGAAAGTTTTTAGCTGAGCTTTAAGCTGATTCCGACTTTTCAGCCAAGATGTGAGACGCCTTGAACTCTTGGTCATAATCATTAAATCTTGACGACAGTGTGCAATACTTATGATATGAGATCTGGAAGTAGTGCAGTATTTATGAAATGAAATTTCGAGGAAGTGTGCAATATTTATGAAATGAAATCTTGAAAATGTGCAATATTTATGAAATGAAATCTGGAAGGAAGTGTGCAGTATTTATGAAATGAAATCTCGAGGAAGTGTGCAATATTTATGAAATGAAATCTTGGAAGTGTGCAATATTTATGAAATGAAATCTTGAGGAAGTGTGCAATATTTATGAAATGAAATCTGGAAGGAAGTGTGCAATATTTATGAAATGAAATCTTGAATGTGCAATATTTATGAAATGAAATCTGGAAGGAAGTGTGCAATATTTATGAAATCAAGTGCAATATTTATGAAATGAAAGAAAGTGTGCAATATTTATGAAATGAAATCTGGAAGTGTGCAATATTTATGAAATGAAATCTAAGTGTGCAATATTTATGAAATGAAATCTGAAAGTGTGCAATATTTTGAAATGAAATCTTGATCAAAATGTGCAATATTTATGAAATGAAATATTGATAAGAGCGTGGAATATTTTCACACCAGTAGTTATGTGTGTTACTTATCTAAAGTGAGTTTTCTCTGCAAGTGTGCAATACTTATGAAAGATATTCCTGTTAGAGTATGTATTACTTATTAAAAATTTTTGAGTTCATTCCTACATGTCGAAACCTTCGTAAAACACCGCGTAAAACAAGACCTAACTGCATACTATACATCCGACTTTCAGACGTTCGCTTAAACACCAAGAAATCATTTCATAAATACTGCACAAATTGAGAAGTATTACTTAATAAATATTATCCAATTTCACGACTACCAAACTGTGCAATAGTTATGAAATAAAATCTTCAGCCACATGTCCTATTAGAGTGTGGCTATTCGGGCCCCATCTTTCGTGTTAACGTCTAGCAGGACTTGTGGAGGATGCTTGAACACTCAACCGTCACCTCCCCCAAGTCAGGAGCTTTGATCACCCATCCACAGCCCTGTCGAAAAGTCTAGATATCATCAAAACTATAACCCCAAAGTTTCAAAATGGAATCAGAGCAAGTAAAAGGAAAATGAATTTAGAGAAGCGACATAAGTGTGAGTTGAGTCTGGAGAACCGAAGATATTCCTCTGCGGCCAAAAGACCGGAAACAATCACGAAGAAAATGTCCGACTTTATTTGAAACACCAATAAACTTATAAAAAGTAGATAAAAGTAGATAAAATTGTTATCTGGTGGAAGGAGGAGGAGAGAAGGTCGACAGCGAAATGAAAACGGAGACCATTGTCTCCCAAATGTCATTTAGCTTTATAGTTAAAAGCAGACGGAATTTTTATTTTTATCTCATTTTCCCCGACTTCTTTTCTGTTGGTAGTTTTCTTTCAGTATGTTAGTATCCTCGGGTCTCGTTTTATGCGATTGAGAGTGACCGCGTAAAAGGAAATCTCAAAACCTCAAGGAATCTCCTCAATCTAAAAGGAAACCTTAGAACCTTAAAAACAAACTTTAATGAAGGAAGACAAATTTTATAAATTAATAATGTATACATAGTATGTGAAATATTTTTCTGAGGTGAATTTATAAAAATTGGAAAATGATAGTGTGCAATATTTATGAAATGGAGTCTTCCTAAAAGTGGGCGTTACGAATGAAAATAATTACCAGCAGGTGTTTGCGTTACTTATAAAAAGCGAGTTTATTTTAGAGGTGTGCAATACTTTTGAAAGATATTTCGGCTTAGAGTGTGCATTACTTATGAAAGATTTTCCCTGTCGAAGTGTGCATTACTTATGAAAAATGTTTCCTCCTAGAGTGTGCATTACTTATGGAAGACATTGCTTGTTAGACTATGTCTAACTTACGGAAGATGTTTCCTGTTAGACTGTGCACTATTTAAGACATAATTTCTGTTGGAGTGTGCACTACTTATGAAAGATAATTTTTGCTGAAGTGTGCATTGCTTGTGAAAGATGATTTCTGTTGGAGTGTGCATTACCCATGAAAGATGTTCCCTGTTAGATGTTCGGTTACTTATGAGAGATGTTCCCAGTAGGAGTGTGCATTACTTATGAAAGATGATTTCTGTTGGAGTGTGCATTACTTGTGAAAGATGTTGCTTGTTAGACTCTGTCTTACTTACGAAAGATGTTTCCTGTTAGACTGTGCACTACTTTGAAGGATAATTTCTGTTGGAATGTGCATTACTTATGAAAGATTTTCCCTGTTGAAGTGTGCACTACTTATGAAAGATAATTTCTGGTGGAGTGTGCATTACTTATGTAAAAAGCTTTAAATGAGTCAAAATGACTCCTACAATAAAACTTCCAGCGATATTTCGAACATGATCAGTCGGTGCATGTCAGAAGAGCTGTCTCCAAATGATGCTCAAATCACGTTGAGGTCATCGCCTTTGAGAAGATGAAATTTCGACTGTGCAGTATTTATGAAATGAGAATTATGAGGTTTAAGTTACTGGGATTCGTTTGATAACTTTTTAAACGAGACCCAACACTAGCGTCAGACTCTACAAAGATGTAACCGAGTTAAAGATATCGAAAGAGAGAGGAGATGGGAGGAGAGAGGAAGAAAAAGATGGAAAGAAAGAAAGAAAGAAGAAATTTTCCTCTTCATTTAATTTTCCAAAAACATTTTTCAAATATTTCTGCAGTGTCAATCACTTTCACTTTTCTCCTCCTCCTCCTCTTCTCCTCCTTCTCCTCCTCTTCTTTCTCACTTTATTAAAAATACATTTGAAAGAAGAAAAAGTAGAAAAAAAGATTTGGTCGAAGCAATCTCAAAACTCCAGACGTAAAATAAATTACAAATTTATCAACCCCCGGGAATAGATTTCGGGGGTGAAGGGGATGGTGGTGGTGGGGAGACAACCAAACTAAAACGAAAAGAAGAATAAAATCGAATTCAACGATATTAATAATTAAAGAGAGGAGATTAAATCGCGGCGAAAGTGATGAACTGGAAGAAAGAAGAAGAAAAGGTTCCAAAGTTTTCAACCCCCTTACCACCCTTAGAAACAGGGTTGGAATAAAAGAAGATGACGGGGGGGATGAAACAAATGATCGGGTGTTTAAATCCCGTGAACATATCCACAAGTCACTCATTTCCTCCATGAAACCAGAAGATGTTTATAAAAAGATGGCGGAGGAAATGTTATAAAAGGAAAGTGTATTAGACTGAGATAACAATAGATCATCATCTTCTCTCCTCTCTTCTTCTCTTTTTAACTTGGGTCGAAACTTTTTTTCCTCCTCCTCCGCGAGTAATGTCTTTAATCCAATTAAATCCAGTCGCTCTTATATCTTTTATTCATCTTCTTCTACTCAGAGGAAGGAGGAGGAGGAGAAGAAGAACAAAGATAATTGTGCCGCATCTTCTAATTACTTTAAGGCGGCCGCTTTGATTCCTAACAATCAAGCTCTCCTTTAACTTAATCGGAAGGAATATAAAAAAAATAAAAATTAAAAGATGTAAGGGAAAGTAGTAGACGATCTCCTTTGAATCAATGAATAGATGGAAAAGAGTAGACGGAAGAAAAAAATATTTATACAAGATTTGCTAAATAAAAAAAAAAGGAAATCTCGTTCTTTTAATTAGCGGCCATAATTAAACCCCGGGAAAAGTCTAGGAGAGGAGGAGGAGGAAGAAGATGAAGAGAAAGATGGAGAAGGAGAAAGCGGGGGAGGGAGGGAGATGGTAATTTAATTATAATAACATTCAGTGAAAAAGGATGTTATGCACCTTACAGGTTAATTAATTATAGGCCTTCGTTTAGAATAATGTGAATTCCGTTTCTGTGCCTTCGCACAAAAGCTCTTTTCTTCGAAAACGGGGTTTCCGGTTGGGAGATTTGGAGAACTCGGGGAGGGGAAGGGGGGTAGACGGTCATCTACCAAACTGAGAGCCAGGTTGTGACCCGCAATTATTCATCGCACAGCAGATTTCCCGACGTTTTCAAGTTTTCCTTTATTAATTAGGTTTCTTAAAAATCGGAACCGTAAGAAGAATTGGTCTCTTCGTTTGAATGTGATGGGTGAAATGGTTTTCTTATTTTGAAATGATTTTTCTTTAATTTTGAAGGAATTTATCAGCACTTCCGATTTTTGACCTTTTGACGAGCTTTCTAAACGTTTTCTTTTCATTTCCTCTTCCTGAGGGAGAATATTCTGTTGGGTGAGTTGATATTGACCGCGCCTGAGGGTTTGTCAACTCTGAACTTGACCTTGAAAGAAGTTGCACATTTTTTGATTACCTGGTTAGCTGTTACCTTCTTGATTGGAGGTCCTAAGTAATTGGTAGCCCTGAGTGGGTTTCCTTCTTCTACTATCCTTTCTCTTCTTCTTTCCTTTCTTTTATTCCTCTCTCTCTTGTCTTCTTTTCAGTTTTCTTGTCTCTCTTTCTGTTCTTATCTATCTTCTTTCTTTTCTCTTCTCGACGTTACTTCTTACCTTCTTCTTTCCCCCTTTCATCTCTTTTTCCTAGCCAGGATGAGTCCGACACTGCGTATCAGTATAAGCTGGCAGATGAACACCAGCGTTTTCTCTTGCAACCCCCAAAAACATGAAGAAACCCGGAGAGGCTAAACGTTTGACCTTAAATCACCGAAGTTTTTCTTATATTTCTAATTAGTATAAATATATATTATACTAGATATATAAGGTATAATAATTCTAATTTATTTGGGTCTCGTTTATGATTCTGAATACATCAAGAGAGAGAGATGGAGGAAAAAGGAAAAAAAAACAAATCGAAGAGGAATTAAGGAAAATGGTAATGGTTTCTTGGAGAATCAGGGGAGTGTAAGCGATTGGATAAGGGATGGGGGTAGAAGGGGGTTTCGAAATAATTTTTTTTTCTCTATTTCTCGAAATCGGTCCAACAAAAAAATCTTATCCCATATCCAGCGAAAGCTTTTACGTAATGGAAAAATTTAACCTCTCACAATTCCTTAACATTCTTCCTTCTTTTCTTTTCTAATTTATTTATTTATTTATTTATTTTCGAAGATGTAAATCACTGTCTCGAAAATTTCCGGAAGAACGGCGTCTCCAGTTTGCTGTCGAAGAAGATGACTGGAAGAGATAGTCGTTCAGACTTACAATCTCCGCGATGATTCACTGCCGGAATTAAATTTATTGATAAGGCAAAGTCCACGATGACTACAGATCAAAGAGCATGTCTGAGTGAATCGAGAACTGGAGGAGAACTGAAGAATGGTAATTTTAACTTTCAAAAGAGAACTTGTTATTAATCATCTAAATTTGCTCAGCAATTTATTTATTAATTTTTTTTTTTTTTTTTCTCAACAGAAATACTTTGTATAAAACTCTAAGAAAAAACTTTTTTCTCTTTCCCTTTGATTGAGTTATTAACTTTTAATTTTGATTAAAAAAATTATTTGTTTACTTTTTCAGTTCTATGTATACATAAACTTTGATATCTACTTTAAGTTGAGTAAGCGATTAACTTGGAAAAATTTTTTACTTTCAGCAAAGAGACTGGTAGTTCCTCCTTCTGTATCCCTCAGACTGGGTAATAGTCATACTCCTCGGTGAGCATTGTTTTGATATCCCTGAATTCACTCACTGCCAAGGTTATTGACCTTGTTGGGAAGTTTTTTGGGTAGGAAAATGGCGGAAGGAAAATTCAAAGGTAAGCTAAAGTGCTGGAGAAAACTGTCTGGACAATTTCTTACCCACGCCGGATTTTTATTTTTATACTTTCATAACCCACAATCACGTTTAGTTTAAACCCATAGTATATATTATAGTTTATAAACTATTATATAGGGTGGGCTATTAGTTTTGGACATGGTTGCTCGCTTGAAGAAAGGAGAAATTGTAATAACCTTGAGTTAGACCTTAAATGCTGTTTTCAAGGTCAAACTAAGGTCATATTTGGTTTTGTATACTGCAGTTCCTATTTTTGATTGCAAATTTGGAAAGAGTGAAAGATTCTACGTTCAGATAATGTAGCATAGTTGTGGTATGTCTAACCTTCAAGGTCGTATGAAGGTCAGTTTATTGTGTTCTTCGTAATTTTTTCTAAATCACCAGGCAATAGTAGGGGTATATAATATTATAGTAATGGATATTATTGTATATACTATTATATATTATAGTAATATATATAATAATATGTATAGAAATATATGTTATATAAAAATATTAGGTGTTTGTAGTGAAAAAATGTCGTAGAGAAATTCTCTCGGTTTTGAAGGAGTCTTATTCTTATACCTTTCAAGGTCAACCTCAAGGTCAAATCAAGGTCAACTATGGGTTTTAAAACAAAACTCCCATGTTTGTATGCAGATTCAGGAAGACCGAAAATTCTGCTCTCAAATGACGTAACACAGTCGTGGTCCAGATAACACCTAGAGACCACCGTTCAAGGTCATCACAATTTGGCCCTCACTATGTCAAAAAAATTTTTTTTGCTTACTGCCTTAGTACCTGAGAAATTCGACTGAGGAGATTAAAATGGTCCACCCTGTATATAATCGCACCTCAGTGAGGTTTGCAATTAAGTTCCTTCATCCCTAACTGTTGTTTAGTTACAGATTAAACTGAATTCAGTATGTTAGTATAGTTATAGACATAGATATAGCGTGCTAGCACAGCCTTTTATTAGCCCTTCATTAGCCTTAAAGAGGCACATCAGATAAAATAATATAAATAAACACATTTATAATAACATAATTATAATATATAAACACACCAGGTACAAGTTCCTTTATTAAAATCAATTAGGGTTAAAAGTGTGCAATACTTTTGAAATAAATTTGTAGGGAAGCAAAAACGACTCCTAATCTAAAGTAGGCCTATAGATGGTAGTGAACTCGGGGGTTTGAACAAAAAAAAATTTTTTACGGTGTTTCACTTTGTTCTGGAGTTTTCCAGTGTTCGGGTAAAATTTCTCTCCCTTTCCTCTCTCTCTCTCTCTTCTTTGCTATACTTATTGATTTTATTTATTAATCTTTTTCTCTTTCAATTTTTCTTATTTGTTGTATTTTGATTTCTTCTCTTTTATCTACTTTTTTCCTTTTGTTTATCTTTTTTATTTTTATTTTTAATGATCAATTATTTTCCTTATGTATTATTCGGTTTCAGCTAAATTTCCGCCATCTTTTTTTTGCTGCTTTATTTCATGCTGTTGGTCTGTTTTTGCGTTTCCAGTTTTTAGTAGGAAAGATATTTGTCGGATTATGTTGTTTGAGTTAGTGTGGATGTCTGCTTACAACCAAAAGTCTTTAGGCGTGTATAAGGTGTAAATACGTTCTGATAAGAGAACAAATTCGCGTAACTTTAGAATTTAGCTCAAAAGTCAGTTAGAAATGAAATTTTTAGTAGAATTTAGGTTCTTCCTGCGAATCAAGAAAGACGAAAACCTGAAAGAACCCCGTTTTACTTGTAGACCTACAGACAACTAACCTAAGTTCATCAGAACAGTCCAGAAGTCTTGTCCCGGAGTTTGCTAGGGAATGGACCCATGTCCAAGCCCCAGGAACTTGCGGAAGGAAGGACAGGAAGTAGATAAGGATGAGGAGTAGGAGTAGGAAGAGGAAATGTCATAGGAACAGGATAATTGGTGGGTATTGATCCCGTTTTGACTCTTAATTTTTGGGGTACAACAGGATGCAGGAGGAGGATTCGAACCCACGACCATTTGCGTCCAAGTCAGGAACTGTAACCACTACACTACTCCTCCCACCATAGGAACAGGATAAGGAAAGTAAGGCAAAGAGGAACAAAAAACAATGACTTTTATAAAACCAAATCACCACCAAAGTGTGCATTACTTTTGAAATGAATCCCTGCCGCATCTGGGCATTACTTTTGCAATGAGCCTTTGCTGTAACTAAACATGACTCTCGAAATAAAGGAATAAATCTGAAGAAGGAATACCGGAATATTTATTATAAATTTTATGAAACAAACTCATCACTAAAGTGTGCATTACTTTTGAAATAGACTCATGAAAAAGTATAGCCTATTGATTAAACGATTGTTTGGTAAAGACATCCATCAATTACGGAACAATTACGTTGTGTATTAGGTTACTGTAACGAATGTTCATTAGATTTGAAAAGAGCGTAACTTCAAATACGCGTAAAACAAGACCGAGTATCTAAACTATCGGAGGGGGAACCATAATTCTTGCGTTTCTCATCTTTGTTTTATACCCAAAATAAAAACAGTCTCAAAATAGTTTTGACCTATTTCCTGATACACGAGTCGTTTTATGTATCAGAGACACAAAAGTTTTTGAACCGTTTGACACTCTGTAGAGTGGGGGCGAGGGGGATTGTATAAAACAGAAAACTCGGTGGCAAAGTCACGTTTTCCCAGTTGAAACGTCTAACCCAACAACTTTGAGGGCTAAAGTAAATTTTATGTATTTTCGGGAAATTTTGACTGGGCGTGAGTTCTCCATTTGTGTTTATCTTTAACTTTTCTGTTTTGATTACAACGAGACCAGGTTCTCGTTCCTTTCCTTCTCCCGCTTCCCTTCTCCGCCCCGAAAAAATTATCTGTTTCGCAGGAGGAGAGGAGAAGCTAATTAAACCTCTCCGTTGAGTAAGTCAACAAATTTAAATTAATGTTTCATTTTCCGGAATGAAATTAAATTATATTTTCAAGCGAGCAATCAAAAACCAAAAAGCGGTATTCTCACGGAAGATACACCTTCTCTCGCATACTTTTCCGCGGGGATAGCTTACCACGGAGGTTAATATAAATTTTCCCCGTGCGTTCGCGAAGAAACGTTCCGTGGGAAAATGCACGCGAGTGTAACCCATTGAAATATCTTTTTTTTGGAAATGCCATAAATATAAAAATATAAGAAAAAAACGGTTTCATTATTTATTTATATTTTTCTGACTCTTTGTAAGTAGCGTCGGTCGTAAAATGAAAATATAACCGATGGGAGGGGGTGTATGAGAAAACTTATACATTTCTCGAATATTAACTCACCCACGGGGACACTTCAACGGACAATTAACGAACGCTTTTGGTTTGTTTATCAGTTTCCTCATTATCTACCACTCTATATTATCTGCTTATAAATTATAGTTTCGCGAAACCATAATTAAGGATACCGAGTCTTGCTTTTGATTCTTTCACTGAAAAGTCGTATCGAATTTAAGTCGGACTCTCATCCAAACGGACTATTTATTTATTGTTTGATATCGGAAAAGTTTCTCTCAAGTTTCTCTCTCTCTCTCATTATCTAAATTGGATATGTTGATTTCTGTTTTGTCCCGGTTTTCTGGCGTCTGTTTATATTATGTGTTAGTGAAATATTGAATGACCCCTCCCTTGTATTCACGTTTTGGATCAGCATGACTAAGGGTGCCAATATTTGAACAAGCCTCCGTGGTTTATTTTTGACCTATATTATTGTTATACTGAATTAATATATTTAGATAAGCGTCGTCAATAAGTTTTGACAGAGGTGACGTTAATTTTAAACTAAACGTAGGAGACTTTTCGTTCGTACTGAACCTGATCCTGATCAGTTCGTGACATCCACTATAATAGTTATACTTATATTTATATATTAATAGTTATACTATACATATAATTTCTTATTCCTTTTTCAGAGTAGTTCCTAGGCTTTTGGGGGTCCTTGGCAGGGAGTGTAGATGAGGGCCCTCAAAGGGTCGGGAAGCCCTCCCCCCGGGGGAGCGGAGAGCAAAGGTGAACCGTGAAGTTGTAAAGTGGTCCTCAGACGAGAGATTTACTGTCGTCGTCATTATTTCGTTTTTGCTCGCGCCTAGCCATTGTATTGGTAATTCTGCCACTACAGAAAATTTGTGATTGTACTTGGGCATATAATAAGCTGTCGGCTACCTCAAAAAAAAAATTTGGCGAAGGCCCCCTCGGCACTCGGGTCCCTAGGCGGTCGCCTTGTTTACTTATGCCTGGGAACGGCTCTGTCTCTCCACAGTATTCTTCTTATTTGCAATTTCTTTTTGTAGTCCTGTAGGCCTACTCCCTAGCAGTCGTTTGTTCAGTGTTCCACATTTTCCTCTGTATAGGGCCCATACTCTTTCTCCAATTTCGGTTTTCGGCCCTTCCCATCTGTATGTTGCGGCTATTCCCTATCTTCGTTCTCTGCTTACTATTTAGACATATCTTTCTCCACCTCCTGAAAATTCCCTTCTCTGTATCACCTCAAGACTTTCCTTCTGTCTTATTTCTTTCCATCTTTCTTCTTGTCTCCCAATAGCTTCCTCATCTGTTTTACATCCTCTTCTTCTAATTCTAATCCTTTTCTTAGGTTTCTTACACTGTTGGCGTAGTTTTCTTCCACTTTTTGTTCGAGTTCTTCTATCACCATCTTTTGTAGGTTTTCTCTTTTGTTCTTTTCATGCTTTCTTAATATTCTGCATCGTAAAAATATTTATAATATGGTGACGGTTTTAATCCCATTTTCACCCTTTTTTGAGTACAACAGGATGCTGGAGGAGGATTCGAACTCACGACCATTTGCGTTCCAGTCAGGAACTTTAACCACTACACTACTCCTCCCACGATATTTATAATATTCTGTATATATAAATACAAATTACAGACTATCCACTATAATATAGATTTGCATTACTCGTGTATTTATAGTAGGTGTGTAAATTGTTATAAACATATACTTTCAGGTGTTAACAAAATCAATCAAAAAGCAAGACTACGGCGTTATACTGAAAACAAAACTGACAGATTGAGAAAGCGACTAGAGAAGAACAACTTTGCTTGAGTAGGTTAGTAAAAACTCTTTCTATATAAAATATAATTTTAGATAATATAATAATGATAACTATCGTCAAGGCAAACCAATTTTCAGCAACAAATAATGCAAAGTAACAGATCCATGACTTCTTCAGTATACAAGACCCTGAAGAAATGAAAAATCTCTCTCTCTCAAAAAGTTAACATCAAAGAAGAAGAGGACTTATGATAACAAGGCTAACTTTCAAGTAGTCAAAAATTAAACCAAAAATGGCGACGTTTTAATTGACTTAAAAGGAAATAAACATAAAACTAAGAAAGTTACCTCTTCCCTTTCCTCTCACTCGACACAAGAAGGTTTAAATAAAAGAGAGAACTAGTGATAATGAGAAGGAAATTATAAAGTGAAATGAGGAAAAGCCGGGAAACAACTGTACAACGAGGACTACTTGAAAACGACAACGACGAAAATGACAGAAATTCTGTGTGGATCTTTGTGAGAAGAACTTTTCAACGAGAAAATCACTCAGAATCGTTCTTGTCAAGTGTTTTGTGGAAAAGAAAACAAAACGCAAAGTCTGACAAGTGAGAAAAGCACAAAAGATAATAATCTTCAATTAATAAAATGGGGAATCAAGTAAAAGAAGGCGGTGGGATTGTGGAAACGGCTGGGAAAAATGTCGAACATTGCCTAAAGTGATGAATCCGGAAACAAAGACAGATTCTACTGCTTGTATAACATCTAATTCATTTTTAGTATTTTATTTATTATTTATACTTTCGTCTTTTAATTTGTTTTCTTTCCTATGTAGCCGTGGTACTCAAACTGCGGCCCACCAAGCTCTACTGAGTGGCCCAGTGGGAATCGATTCTGTGAAAATTTATCAAAGGTCGATGACTCATTGTTAAGTCTGAATCTAGTGCCTGACCACGACCTGCTGTGCTAAGAAACTGCTAATATTGTGCCTCAATATATCTTTGTGAGGCAATATACAGAAACAGACGTACATACAGATGATGCCCTGAGGGTGGACTGTACACGTCGAAAGCCAAACTTGTAAAAGCTGCTTTTTTGGTAAGTCGGTGTGGCCACAATGAAAATTTGGCCCGGGAAGGAGAAAGCATGAGTACCAAGGGCTTAAAGGATTGTTTTGAAAGTGGCCTGACTACATTTTTCAAATTTTTCTGGTTACCATGGTTACAACTTCATGTTATTCATCAGCGAAAGAATTTTTGTTATACTCCGAACAAAGGCTGTAATTCTTAAGTTTTCACAGTTAGTTCAATAATTGAATTATAGTATGAAAGTGGCCTAACACCATTTATACCTAAATCAAGAAATTTACTATAGATAATGTCGGGGAAAAAATTCAGGAAGAATCTGGTTGTTAATTTTGAAAGTGGCCTAATTCCATTCTAGATAAGAAAGTGCATATTGGTCACTTAATAGTTGCTTTGCATACAATACTAAATATATAAAATATTTCCTATACTATAGTAACTACAAATTTGCCTACACCTACACAGTATGACTTATACGTGTATTTTTAAATTCATTGTAACCCAAACCCTTATAAATCTCGATTTGAAGGTATCTCTTAGGCCACTAAGATTTCTAATCTAAGATCTTAGACTAAGTTTCGTGCGTTTGATATTCCTCCAACTCTCACAATTACTAAACTAAACTTTGGGTATGAGGCCTACAGTTTGAATTGTGCCTTGGTTTAATATTTATTTATTTATAATAATATCAATCCCGTTTTTCAGCCTTGGGTATAACAGCATACAGGAGAGGATTCCAGCTCACAACCATGACTTCTATAGTCGGGGCTTCAACCACTACACCACACACCTCCCACCAACTTGGTCCAGTATTATAAAACATCATAAAAGGTAACAGCCAAATTGAATATATAATTATATATATATAATATAAATACAGATCAAAACACTAGAAATAAAAAATTTTAGAAATAGAAGGAAAGAAAGAAAATGAAACCAAGGAAATGTGTTGGAAGTTAGGAGGCAGGGGGCAACGGAGGAAGGGACAAAAATTTAATACTCAGGGAAATGAAATTTGAAAAGAAAAGCGATAAAAAGAAAATTGATAGAAAACTAAAAGGGGGAATGACTCAAACAGGGGGAAAATTCGAAAAATTTAAATTAATACTTTGAAAACAAATTTAGACTTTATTAAAACAGTTCATAAGGAAAAAAAAAAGTTTGGAAACTTTACAAAATGAAAGGGAACTTGAATCAAGTATTAGTCAATAAGAGTTTTATTTAATAATAATAATAATGATGATGATGATGATAATAATAATATAAAGGGGAAAACATAATCTCTGGTAAAGGATTTAAAGTTCATAAGGAGGAGTAGTCAAAAAAAGAGGAAAGAAATTTGTTTCTGGGATCATGAGAAGGTTTGTATGGAAGTTGTGTTCAGTTATGTTTTAGTTTGGTTGTGGTTTGGAAAATGTTTCAGTGAACTGTTTGATTTGAGAGTGAGTGAAGAACTTCTTATTTGTCCTCAACCTACTACAGATAAAGTGAGAAGACTAAGAGAACTATCTTCTTCACATATTATAACCTATATTTGAAGATATGGATAATCATTACTCCTTCTCTTATACTACAAATACTTGAATATATAGAGAGAATTGTGAAATAATAGAACTACCCATCAGGTGACTTACTGCCAAATGCTGCTTCAAACTTCCCCAAGTTTTAATTAATCCTCTAACACCCTCTCTATTTCATAAGTTTTGCACACTTTCAGGATGATCTCATTTCACAAATATTACACTGTTTATGGTGAATGTGGGTTTATGCACTGTTTTATACTATCCAAGAACAACTCACAACTTTTTGAAGACTGCATTTAATAGATAACCATTTAAAAAAACTGTTAGATGAGGCATTTTCTTATGTAAATACTATGAAAGAACATGGGTTCTTAAATTTCATAAGAAATTTTAGCCTTTGATGAGTTTGCCGATCGTAGACGAAGACTTGTTTGAATTTTGCGTTAAATTTTTTTCCTTGTAATTCCTGGAATGAGTATTATTTTGGGATCCTGCGATTCATTTATTCTTTTGTCAAATAAATTTTTTGTCTGATTTATTTGTCTTGAATCAGTTAACTTACGACTTTGTTGAAATTCGGATGTGTATCGGTTCTACTTTTTAAATCATCTTTTTTATTTTCGTTAAATTTAGTGTGAATAACTTTCATAAATTTTTCAAAAATCTTTTTAAGTCCAATAACAGGTTAGATAAAACAAACTCAAAAGCCACAAATACAATCTATAACGAACAAAAGACAAAAAAGTTTTTGCGAGTACACAGAATTCGCGACAGATGGTTTCGGATAGCAGACGACATTTTCCATAGAGTGTGAATCAAAAAACGGGTGTCAGTATTACAATTTCAATAATTAAAAAAGCAGTTGATTAATCCTCTAACAATTCAAATAATTCTTAGATGTTTTTGTTATTATTTTATTTAATTATTTATTATCTTTTGTTTTACAAAAATAATAATTTTCCCCGATTAGTTTGAAATTTTTTGTTTCTTTTGTTGCATAAAGCCACCTGGATTTAATGGCGGAAATCCAAACCAACCATTTCCGGAATAGCGATAAATGACCTTGGTGCGGACAATATCAGTGGGGACGCCATTTTTTTTTACAACCGGTGATGCAACACAGTTTTATTAAGGTAAAATATCTTTTTTAAGAGTTGTCGTTGACTTAAAGTGATGTTATTAAGTGTTATTTATTACAAAATATCTGAATCGTGATACAAATGGTGTTTAAAGTGTTTGAAAATCTAAAAAATAAGTGTTAATAGTGTTCATGATGGGAATAAATGGTTGAACGGATATCGGTTTCATCATCATTGGTTTTGAGGGCTGTTGTATTTGGATTTAACTCTGATTTTGGATATTTTAGAGCTGTGGTATGTATGTAGTTTATTTAGAACTAGATGAAGTAACGTTTTAATTTTTTTGAAATATGCTTGGTAGTCTTTTATTAACATAGCTGGGAGGTTATTAAAATGCATAAGGCAACAAGTTTTATTTCTGTGAGAATTTATACTCAGCCAGGGTAACTTTAGTATTCAATTAATGAAAATCCCTTCAGAAAAGTAATTGCTTCATTTTTTTTTTGCTTCTAAATTGAAATAATTGCTTTAAAAAAATCATCAAAGGTAAAGAAGAGAAACTTTGAGGTTAAAATTCAAGGGAGAAAAAAAAAATTTTTTTCCTCTTCCTTTTTTTGAGGGAGGAATTTTCATTTTTCAACCTCTGGGGTTTCTGTGGTCGAATTTGACAAACGTTTTTTTTCCCAAGTTTGATAATTAAATTTTTTTTTTAGCCCTTCATTTTCACACCCTTCCCTCCTTCTTTTCTCTTTCAAGTTCTTTTTCATTTGAACTTTCTCCTCGCCTCTTGTTTCTAATAATTCTAAAAAAGACTGTCGAGAAGTGGTTGGATTCTTTGTTCTCTCTCACTTGGTCTAGAAAAGGCTGTTGTCAATATCTGATTTTATTTTATTTTTAAAAACACTCTGGGCCAAATGTGGGTTGTGTAACACAAAAAAAATTTTAGGTTTTGTTGTTTGTTTGAATCCTTTAAATTCCTCCGGCTGAACGCTCTGCGGTTTTTATCCGTTTGTTTTAATATGAGAAAGCCACCATGACCACTGAATTACGAGCCGATTGTAGTTTCCGACAGCATCGTTGACCGCAGCAACTCCGTTTCTTATGTATCCCTGTTGGACGTTTTTTTAGTCTCCTCCTCCTTGTGATAAGATTCTTTTTCTATTATTTTCTCTCTGTATTGTTTAGTTTTTGTTTTCTTACTGTTTTCTGTTTTCTATACTCTTCTCTAAGTCAGCAGTTGTAAGCGTTGAGCTAAGCACAAATGTGCTGTGAAAGGTGGGAAACCAACCCCCAGGTGATTTGTAAAATGATAGTTTCCATACAAAGATGGTCGGTGTTATTGAGAAAAATCAAAATCGCATAAATCTCCAGTTCAAGAACTCAAATTAATTTATAAACGCGTAAAAAAGTTCCTGGAGTTCAATGTGAAAGCTTAAAATATGTCTAAATTCAACTAAAATTAATTTTATATAATTAAGTATGAATGAGTTCAAATCTTACTTACAAAAATTTATGTGTAAAGCCAATTATTACAAATTTCAGTTGAGAAGTGAAATCAGTTCTCGTTTTACACGATAAATGATTATATTATGTATTGTACCAAATATATACAGTACTTTGTTTTATATACATTCATAACATTATTATATACATTATAACATTGTTTTATATACAGATAACAACAGACACCACTTGAAATCGCGTAAAAAAAATTACAATGGAACCTCTAATAACGAGTTTAATTCGTTTCGGAGTTTTACTCGTAATGCGAAACAATCTTTTCCTTTAATGCGTTCAGGCCGAACAAAACTGGAAATTCCCCGTGACGTGTCGCTCATTATGCCATTGCTCGTTGTGAGAGACATTTTTGTTGCAATTCATGTTGCTCGTTATGCGATTTTCTGAGAGATTTCACTGTATTCCGATTCTCACAATACCTTCTATTCAAACTTGATTCACTTGATTTGTGCAAAATCGGCAGGTTTTGTAAATTTTTGAAAATTTGAGATGTAAGGTTTTTAAAATGTTTGTTTGTGTTGTGTTTTTTAAATGAGTTGACAAGTCTTCTTACATTTTTCGAAACCGGTTTGTGGGTTAAAATAAGATGGGATATCTTAGTAGGTTAATATATTGAAGTGATAAGTCTTCTTATGGTCGCATAAACTTAAAAATGAATTTTTCAAGTAGGACAGTGTAACTTCAAATTTGTATAAGCCAGGGGTCGCAATCTTTTTTGGCCGCGGGTCAAAATCAACCAAAATGCGAGTATTAAAGAGATGGGTCAGACATTAAACAAAGGACAGGATAATGTCGCTGTATGCTATCGGCCGATTCCATATCCTGTCAGGCGGGGTGGGGCTTTAACTGATATTTTTATGTTAAACTGGATTCAAAATTTGGTACATTCATAACTTTGCGACAAAATTTTATGGGGCAGAAAATGTCTGTATATCTTATACTTCATTTTCGGAACTAAAGTGGGTCACTTAAAATTACCAAATAGGTCACTCGGTGACCCACAGATCATAGGTTGCCGACCCCTGGCATAAACGAAGTTTTTGTTTTTGTGTTCTTTATTATTTACCGACGTTCGCGTCTTGTTTTCCTTGTACTTCTGTTTTCCCTGAAATTCGAAACACTAAAGGAGTTTGACAGTGACCATGATAGGAAAGGATTTAGAGTAAATCGACACCCACGGTTTGAATTAGGTCTTTCCTACAGTTAACTTACATCGGTCAGTTAACTGTAAATCCTCTCCTATTCAGTTTCTCTCGTCTAAAGGTTTTTGCAAAAAGGAAACTGTCAAAGGACATTATCGCCCTTTGATATCTCTACGTTTCGAAATTTCGGGAAAAGCAGAAGATTATCAGAAGATTTCCAACACGAGAGGAGAGAGAGAGAGGCTAACGGTTTTGAGAATTTAGAAGAACCACTTTTAATTACACGGCGCTAGCCTCCAATGACAGGTTGAACATTGAATTATTAAATAGCCTTTTGTGCGGCGTGTTAAGGGAGAGTCGGAGGGGGTAGTAGTGGTGAGAGAGGAGGGTTCATTTGTAATTATCTACCGCTCTGAATTATTATCGAGTAGAAATGAACAAAAGAAGGAATAGAAACGGAAAATTTCTTAGCTCGAACTGGGTGGCGGATGAAGATGGAGGCAGGAGAGAGGAGAGGGAGGGCGGAGGGCCATAAACGTCATTAAAGAGAATGCGATTCGAAATGGAGGCATGTAAATGCCTTTGGAACGGAGTCAAAGAAGAGACTTGTAAATCTCGCCGCTTGATAAATAAGAAGACAGTATTTAGATTAAGGGAAAAAGTTTTGGTCATGATTTGTTGGCTTCTTTCGTCGCGCCATTTTCCCTTTTTTGTTGTTGTCCTCTTTCATGTGAATTTCCGGTGATTTTGGCCAGCATCATTGACTAATGGGCGGTTTGAATGTTTTTCTCGTAGTGTTAGATTGGAATAAAGCTGTCTCTTTGTTTGAAATAATCCGGTCGTTTTATTTAGAAATAGAGAGCGAGATTCAAGAGATTTCGTTCGGCCATTTAGGAGACGACGTTACTTCTAAATGGTTTTCTGTCGGAATGTTTATTCTTATTACTGTTGGAAGAAATCTAGTTGAAGAAAACTAGACTATCTTTAGCCAAGACCAAGTATTCCTCATTTTTTTCCCTTTCCTGGTCGTGTAAAAAAAGGACTTCCGGGTGTAGATGCTGGAGAATGTCGGCCGAGACGATTTATGAAAACAAACTTGCTAAGACTAATTTTTACTTATTTCATAATTAATGCACACAGGTATTAGGGTGTTATTAGTTAATAGTTGTACAGTTCAAAAGAGAATTCACTTCAAGCTGATTTTGATAAATTGCCAAAGGAATTCATTTCTTAGGGGAAAGGTGGGATAGTTGATCCCTGTTTTTCTTTTAATAATTCCAACTATGATAATGAAATTTTTCAACGAGGCATATCTATGTTCCAGACCATTAATTATGCACCTTTGAAGACCTTCTAATTTGTCAAAGAAAGCGGCAAATCAGATTTCAAAATTGCGCAAGGATCAACTATCCCACACCTATACTTGATCCCGGGAGTGGGTTACTTGATCGGAGGATCTATCATACTATCCGCCAAAGTTTCGACTAAAAATGATTTCATAAATTTGCACACTTAAATAATTAATTTGAAATATTGTTTGTAATTTTGTACTTAGATGAAGTTTCTGAAATATTCTTTATATTTCTTTAGTGAACTTAGTTGTATACTTCCATATTTACGAACAACTTATTTCATAAATATTGCACAATTCCAAGAAGAATATCGTCAAATATTGTCATTTAGAATCTATTTTAGAGTGGATCAACTTTCATCAGGAATTTGTTTCATAAATACTGCACACTTTTGATATTTCGTAAATATTGCACACACCAAGGTGAACTTGTTTCATAAATACGTCTTAAATTTAAGGACAACTTTTTCATAAATATTGCACAGTTTCTATAAGAATATCATGTCAAAAATTGTGCTTGCTCATTTGTAGCATTTATTATAGATGTAACGTACACTTTCTTGAGGAATTGTTTCATAAATACTGCACACTTTCACAATGTTTCTCGCTTCAATACTGCACATTCAGGATATTGCATACTTACATGATAAATTTATTTCGAAATATTGCTCACGTTCACAGTGATCTGATTTCATAAATACTGCACACTTCCAGAGTGAACTTATTCCATAAATACGACCCAAATTTACGAACAACTTTTCTCAAAAATATTGCACAATTTCAGGAAGAATATCAAATCAAAAATTGTGCTTGTTCATTTGTTGAATCTATTTTAGAAGTAACGTACACCTTCACGAGGAATTTGTTTCATAAATACTGCACACTTTTGACAGTCGTTTGATTTCATAAATATTGCAAACTTCCATAGTAAACTTATTCCATAAATACGAGCCAAATTTACGAACAACTTATTTCATAAATATTGCACAATTCCAAGAAGAATATCATAGTTTGTTTTTGGTTCAACAATTTTGACGTAAGAACATCCCGACAGCATTCAGGCTTGCAGACTATAATTTATAAGAGAAGAAAAAAAATGGCGGAAGGGGGCAGGATTCAGTGACGAAATCAGAGGGTGTGAAAGAAGAAAAGTCGTTTTTCCCATTCATCCGCCAGGAGAAACCGATTTTTCCTTTTTTCTCTTCTTTGAATTTGACGCCTCCTGCGTAAGATATATATATTTTTTAAAACTTTCACCGTAATTCTTTTCTTTTCTCTTTTCTTGCCGAAGACATCAGCAATGTTTTTCGAGAGAAAAATATCAATCACATTTTTACTTGTTACCAACAAAAGGAAACTCGAAATCATTGTAAATAAATCTTGAGAAACAGATTTTGAGGAAAGAGGAAAGGAGGAAAAGAAGAAGAAGAAGAAAATGAAGGCTTTGAAAGAGTAGAATGATTTAAAGCGATTCATTTCTTTTTTTTTTATTTTTATTATTATTGAAAAATCGCTTTTTTAACACAAGGGTCGGGGGTGTGGGTTTGGGGTTGATGTGGGGGTAAGAAATTTTTAAAAATTGCCGTAATGGATTCCAGAGATTTTTCTCAGTTTGATGGTAAGAAGTTTTTTTTTCTCTCTTCACCACAAACACACCGACCAAATTTCAAGTTTTCCTATTTTTCCTTTTTAACGGGGAGTAGAAAAATGTCTGTCGTCGTGTGGGAATTTGAAAAATTTCCCGTCTCAATGAATGAAATTGGAAAAAAAAAATTTTTTTGAAGAATTCTCATCGGTAGGAAATTTTTGAACTTGATTTTTGGTTGTTCGCGAATGGAGATTAACTGTGTCTGAGACATGAGGTTTAGTGGCGAAGAATTTTTGTAAAGGAATATGCACTACAGACTACACCAATTCTGGAAGAACTAGTTCCGACACCAAGAGTTCTGAATAATTAATGAATAACACGGTCACTGCTTTACACTAGGTATTTATAAGCCTTACGGATTACTGGGTACTCGGAATTGCACTGTATACCCAATATACCTGGTCTACGACCGAGCAAAACTACTGACAGACTGAGTGACTGACTGAATAATTACTCTCCGACTGGTCTAATTAGTACTGAACTACCTACACTGTCTCTGAACTACTGACTTGGGTGAAACTATCCTTACTGTGTCAGTAACCTCTGATGTGGTATAATATTACCGGGCTTCTTCTGGTATTTCTGTCCTCCTGTCATTAATTCCTTGGATCTTCTTTTAAAACTCTAAATTTAGAAAACTCAGGAATTTAGGACATGAGTGGTTCTGGGCATTATAAATTTAGGACATTGGCAGAAGGCTATTACAGAAGGTTGATGAGTATATTTCACAACTACTGAACACTTTTGATGTTGTTCATTTCATAAATATTGCACGTATGAATAATAATGATTTATAATTAGTGTGTGTCTCACGTATTAAATGAATCCTTTATTATAACTTGAACGTGTGCATTAATTATGAAATGAAAATTATGGAAAAGTGTGCGATGTTCGTAAAATAAATTCTTGCTACTTGTCTGTGTAATTTATCGAGTGAATTCTTCATGAAATTGTGCAATACTTATGCAAAATATGTGATACCCTGCCGTCAATAAATTGGGTTAGAGCAGTGACAGGCAAAGTACGGCCCACGGGCCAACTCCAGCCCGAAAAGTATTTAATCCGACCCGCTGAGACTTTAACGACATGGATTGTATTAATACATGGCCCGCTACAATCAGGTTTTGATGGTCTAGAAGTTTCTTGTGGATTTTACTTTGTAGAATAATAGACGTATAGTCTGCAGAAGAAGCTAAACTAGCCGGGTAGTTCAAGTGTTGCAAATTTGTGCGGCCCGCTAAATGATTTTAAAATTTAAATTGACCCGTTGATTAAAAATATTACCCACCCCTGGGTTAGAGTAACATAAAGTGCACCATACAGTAAGACTTGGCCAGGGAGTTTTGATCTTATCAGTATTTCAATTCCATTTTTATACTATCAAAATTGAAAGGGAAGTATCGAACCAGGTGGGCTCAAAATTGGTTAAAAATTTGAAAAGATAAAAATTGAAAAAATCGGAAGAATAATGATCGTGGAAGAAGAAGAACCAGAGGGATCGGCAAACAAAAAAACAAAAAGAAAAAAATGAAAATTTTATTCAAAATGACGATCGATCCAACCAAACAAAAACAGTTTTAATGTCGCCGTTCAAAAAGAAAATCTCAGATTTTCCGGGAAATTTTTTTCTCTATAGAAACAAAATTTACCTTCTGTGGGGAGAGCGGGGGGAGTCTCCTGATTAGAGGTCATTAGAAGACTTTATTCTAATGCCGTAGGATTTCCCAAACGAGCGGACCTAATTTCGCATTAAAAAAATTACTTCCGGTTCGTGTTTCAGGTCGCAATGATCTCTCTCTCTCTCTCAGAAAAAGAAAAATTTTTAGTAAATAAATTTTGAGGAAGTTCTCCTTTTCAATCCTCACTTCTCACCCACGTCAACTCACCCCCGGCTTCACAAAAAAGCAATTAATTAAATACAATCCAACCCTTAACACAAAGGAAAGCTTAAAGATGACATTTTAGTTCCGGAAAACAATAAATAACAAATGTCGGTAATTTCTTTTCTTCATTTTATTCTCTCAAGGAAAGGGAAACACAAAATGGCGGAAGAAAGGCTCCATCTTTGTGTTGAATCTTATTTATTTATGAAATTGAGTTTGTATCACTTTCGAATCGGATTTGTGTGCTGTGTGTGCATTATTTTTGAAATGGGTTTTGTGTTTTTGCGGAAAATAAGATCGGAATGAATATTTGTTTCAAAACTTCTTTTTGTTGTTGACTGGAAGGCGGTGCTTTGAGCGGAAAGCGGGTAGATCATCTTGGAAAGAGGGAAAGGAAAGTTGTGAGAAGATTATAAATTGATATTGAATGAATAATTCAAAACAAATTGATTCGGCTGTCCTTTGATACAGGGCCTGTATGTATATGTGATACCTTGCTTGGAAATCATGTTAGCTGGCTAGGAAAATTCGAGATGGGGAAATTATTAGTTGGCAACTTATAAAAGTTTTCCCACCGATAATCTGATTAATACAATCAAACTTTTAATTTAAAGTTTTATTAGTTTAAAATAACAGTTATTAGATTGAACGCGCACAAAAGGAGGACTAACTAACAATTTGAGGTGTGGAAGAAGGGAAATAACCGCGTTAATGGAGTTTCATTTGAAAATTTCATTCATATTGAACTTATGAATCCTTTATTTTTCAATAAAATCCTTTCGCGACTAATAGAATTGAATTGAGGAGGTCGAAATGGGCGAGAAAATTTTTCACTGGAGCAAAATAACAGAAAAAAAATGGCGGAGATGGGGGTGGGAGGGCAGAACCCAGAAATTATTGCGCCGCAGTTTTTCTTTTATATTGAAATAATATAAATCGCGATGGCACTTTGCCATTTGTTTTTTTTCTTCTTAAATGTGTATGCGACGACTTAAAAATCTGGTACAATGTTCCATGGCTCACTGCCATCTTTCCATCCCACGCCTTTTCGAAGATGTCCCCCCTCTCTTCCTCCAGTCTCTCTCTCTCTACCCGGGCCTCTGGATCAAAAATCAAAAAAGTTTTCATAATTCCGTTATCGTCTGGTCTCACTTTAAACTCAGATGAAGATTTCTCAGTTTGAGTATCATATTATTATAAATAGCTTATATTGGCAGAGTTATTTAAAATTTTTTTTTAGTTACAAATCTACCAGGCCCATTCGGGCAAAAGCCGCTCCCGCTGTTCTCCACAGTGTCTTATCCTTTGCTTCTCTGGGCTACTGGGAGCTAGCAAAGGTAACAAGGTCGTCCTCCCACCTCCTTCTCTGTTGGTTCCTTTTTTCTGTGCCCCAGAGTTGAAGTTCAGAGCGTGGTCTCTTAAATTCATCTTCCATCGCTTCCTCTCATCAGATGGCCAGCCCATTTCCATTTCAACTGGACAGCATCGTCGTTGATTCCTTATCGATAAGTTACACACCTCGTTACTTCCTCAATTTTCCTGGTCATGGGTCAGGTCTGACAGCCGTAGAGCAAGGTTGGGACAATACAGCTACTTGTCCGCGCTTTCTAATTCCTAATTTAAGATTTGCCAGGATGTATTTGAGAGCCTAGAATTTCTTCCAAGAGTATCATATACAGGGCCAAAATTTATTTTAAAGAAGTCTTTCCTGTAGCGTCTGGGAAAGTATAAATTTTGTAACTTTCTTGACCTTCCGTCTAAGTGTTCCGGTAGACTAGACTTAACCACTAAGCATAGCCCAAATTGTAGTTAATAATAAACCAAAAAGGGTCTTAATGACACTTACGGGAAATGAAATGCATGTTTAGAAAGAGAACAAAATTCTCAATACGAGACCCGTCGAAAGAATCGCATAATTGTTTTGAGACTGTAATTTAGTATAATAAAAACAAGCCCCCAGTTGGAAGGAAATGAAAATGACCAAAGAGATAATAAAAAGAGTAGAAAAGCACGAAAAGAAAATTGATATAGATACAGTGGAACGAGGAGGAAAGGAATTGAAACAAGTTAAATTTGTTAGATCGTGAAGCGTGAAAACCTGCAACAAAACACTCTACTCTGCCGGCCATATTTGTTACTTAGTTTTTCGGAAGTGGAAGTTAAACAAAATGGAAAAGACAAAAAGAGAGAGAAGAATCGATTTGGGTCTTAGCATCAAATTAGAAACAAAAGGGAAAAGTTGGGTCAAGGCTGCCGGGGGGGAGGGGAAGACTGGCCCTTAGACAAATAGAAAAGTTTTCAAAGATTACTGTCGGATAACTTGGAGTTTATTAAGGAAACCGACTCCGATTTCCCTTCGTCCTGTCTTGGAGGAAGTTCTCTCTTCATACGGAACTCAACCAAAACTGATTCGCACGAAAGTTTTCAAGCTCATTTCCGGTATCGAAGTTGAATAAATTTTTTTTTGGAATACGGTGGTAGGGGGTTGAAGTTAAAACGTTTGCTCGAGGAACCATCAAAGATTTGGATATAATGAGAAGGCGGTGGTTGTTTGGGGGAGGGGGTTTAAAGAGATAAATCCTCGACGATCTGGTAATGAATGACAGAAGAAACCGGAGAGTTGAGAACGGAATTAATTGAATTTAAAATCGGATTGAAAACTTTGGGAAATCCGCCGGATAAATTATCTGACAAACTAACAATGGTTAAAAATGATTTTGTCTGTTGCCTGGGAATGAAATAAAATTTTTTTTAAGGGTTGTTGGGGGTGATTTGAAAGCTCATCCGAAGAGTTTTTCATTAAATGAGTTTTGATAGTAAGGTAGAAACATTTGGGGAAACTGTGATCTGAAGTAAAATGACATGATAGAAAATTTGGCGTCTGACAGTTTCAGGGAAATTGGCTTGAAGGAGTGGTCAGGAAACTTTCGAAATTTGGCAGTTTTGAGGGGGAGGGGGGCTAGTTTACAATTTGAAATATCCAGATCGGGGAATTCATTTTTACAAATTATTTCTGGCAATGATTGACGGTTTAAAAATATTATTTTCTGGGAAATTCATAATTATTTCTGCAACTAAAATTCAAGTCTTATGAATATTTTATAAGTTATACTCCATTTATAAAAGGGCTCGTTTCAAAAGTAATGAACATAGTTATTATGACCTTATTAAATAGTATTGCAACTATTTCAACAAATAGTGTCTAGTCCTAGATCCTTGTTACTATCTTGCTATGTATGTTACTATATTGTTATGTATAGATTATGGAAACCAATTTTATGTATTTTGAGACTTTTCTGAAGTGAAACCTATAAAATTTGGGATTCATATTGTAGTTTTTATAACGCCATTTTTTTGAGTGGTTATATTGGGTAGTTCAAAAATTTTCTTTCCCCTAGTCAACTGCCATCTTTATCTAAGCGAGACATTTTGTAGTTGGTCTGGCTTAAAGGGGCTTTATATCTAGGGGACAGACCAGTGTCTCAACCCCAGGGATGGGATAGTAGGATGACTGGAAAGAACAGAAGTAAGGATGGGATAAGAATAAGACAGAGAGTAGGAAACAAAGTATAGTAAAAGAGAGTGATGGTAACAATAATGATGAAGAAGATAATAATAATGAGAAGGAAAGGGATGAGGTAGAAGAAAGACAGAATATAGAAGAGAAGGAATGAAGAGATAACAGAACTGATAATAAGAGAAGTGAGGGTAGAGTAGCAGGTAGAAAAGAAATGAGGAAAGAATAATTGGTAGCTCAAAATAAACGCAGCATTTGTATTTGTCGCCATTTTTGTTTAAAATTTTTGGGCAACCCTGAAAATCAAACAGTTTCTCAGCTGAGAGTTTAGGGCTAGTAAAAAATAGAACGGTATATTATTATTATTGGTTTGGTGGTGGCAAATTTTGACATAATAGTGTCTATGCAGCGCTAATCTCTGTACTAATCCAAAGACTAAAAACTTTGTTTTGTATTTAATTGAGACCTTTAGTCCATTTTTACTAAACCCCAATTCTCAGCTCTCAAATATTTCTTCGGAATCTTTTCCGAAGCTTTTTTTTCTTTTTTTGAAAAACCTGAAATATCTATCATCCAGATATCCGTAATTTAATTACCAAAACCAACTCAACCAAAAATTGATGGTCCTTCTAGCCGGATCTAAACAACATAAACAAGGTTAGGTTACCATCATCCAAGTTATCATCCACGTGTTTCCGTAAGCAACAAGTCATCAAAAAATCTCTTACCATGGACGACTTATTTGAACAACAGAAGGATCTAACTGGAAAAATGGGCCGTTGTTATGACGACTGGAGAAAAAAGGCTGAGTCCAAATCAACCGTTGAAATTCTAAGAAATCTATTACTGGCGTCAAAATGACGGCAAATTGAAATTTTATGTTAACTTTGGACACCCTGTATAACACAGAAACAAGGTCAGAGTCTTTTTAGAATTTCGACTCGGTGCAAACATCATTAAAATGACGTCACAAGGAAGGCAGCGCCGATTACCTCTCTTAAACCCACAAGGGGAACGTCAGCAAAGAGAATAGAAAAGAGCAAAACAAAAGCATAAAAATATATACAACAACTTTTTAATATAAGAAAACAAAAACAAAATTGAAAACAAGAGAATGTAAATATAATAAGCACACCAAGGAAGAATGAGAAAGGTAATTTGAAAAGGAAGACAAATATAATTTAATTAAAAAAAGAAAGAAACGAGTGTTAGAAGAGAATGATGAAAAGGAAACAAAAGACAAAAGTTTGAATGCGAAAAAGCATAAATGAAGAAGAGGAATAACATGGAACAAAAGAAAGAGGAAATATGAAAGGATGATGATAAGGAGGTGGCTGTAAAAGACAAAAGGCAATGAAAGAAACATCCATTCGTCAAATTTCCCGCCCCGCCGGAAATGGTTGACCAGAGTTCAAAAGAAAAGAACTTTAAAGCAAACTTTTTTATTCATTCGTTGCAATATTGATAAAATTTCCGTTCGAAAGCTTCGAAAAGCTTCAAAGCTTTGTTGAGTTTTTTCATAAATAAAAATTTATTATAAAGAAAAAAAAATAATTTAACGGAATTCGATGAGAGGAGAAAAGTTCTTGTTTTGATGTTCAAAGAAACATGTCAAACACAAGGAAGTCCCTCAAAGGAAACGGAAAAAGGAAAAAAAGTTTCTGTGAAAATTTTATTTTTTTGATAAAAATATTTTTCGAGATAATTTTTTTATTCTCTGCCACTCGAGAGGGATTGAGTGACGACGCCATTTTGAAACTCGGGATTCCACACCGTCAAATGTCTGATACTATCTGAGTTAATTATTAATTAAGCTTATTAATAATGTGAGGCTGTTAATATCAATTAGGCTCATATTTTGAGTAAAATTTTTCGTGAGATTTGAGTTTAAAGGGAATTCTAAATCGAATTTTTCTACCCGACATGATGTTATTGATGTACACTGGAACCTATATTAAGAAGTGATATGGGTAGGGGAATCCCCGAATTTTAAGGGAATGAGCATTTCGCGGATTGTTAAAAATGTTTATGTTGGCCGCCAAGCATTTCTTAAATTTAATTTATTTTATAGACTTTCTCCTCATCAATATATTGTTATACAATTAATTATACTAAAATGGTACTTATAATATACTAACGGAAACCATTTTTTGTTCCAACATGCAATACGAACGCGTCTGTGCTTGTTTGTGTTGTTTTCTGTCACACAATCAGTCAGACTGGTAAGCTGTTAACTAGTGTAATGATACGAAGGAACTTGGACTGCTGATCGGGATAAACAAATGACGTAGACTTTCTTCTTTTAAACTTTTATTTCTATCTTATTATGTCTCTTTCTTTCCTTTCACCAGTTCTGTAGATGCCCTTAATCTTTAGTGCAATTCTTGCCCTTCTTCAGCTTATCCTCAGCTGGTTTCCCTGAGCTAACTCTAGCTCTTGATTCCGACCTCTTTCTTCCTAGTCTACTCTAAGACTGTCTGTCTTGCTTTTTCCTATCTTGGATTATTACTTGTTTTCTCACCCTGATATCAGATAGTCTTTTCTTCTAAATTCTGAACAGAGGGTTTGTTGAGGGTCACTTGTATCTTTTTCTGATGAGGCTTATTATATCCTTCATCGCAGAGTTATCCCTTATTCAGTCATATAAACAACCTGTCACATAAACAACCCTTATTTATGGTTGCCTCATGACTGACTCAACACCTTTGCACCAACGCACTGCAATCAGCCTCCCAACCCTAAGGTGTTAGGCGACCCGTGCTGAGGGGGTGCGTGGCACAAGGGAGTTGTGTCGTAAACGGAGCCTCGGGGATACCTGGCGCCCTCCCCGAGTAAGTAGCCTTACCCAGGTACAGGGGACACTGCCTGGGTGGACCTTCATGTTTCCCTTAAACCCCTGTGACACGGTTATGGACAACAATGGACTCGCCATCCGTTTTGGGGATCGCGGGGGTAAGGCGCAATGCCCGAGGGGGGGCAATATGGGACCCTTATCTATATTTATTTCAAAATCAAAACTAAGGGCACTTCGGGCACTGATTGCCCGGACCATTACACTAGCAATTTTAGCAAATTCTTGTGTTGCTTGTAAGGCGTGAGTCAAAAAGGGTAATATTAGAGCTTTTTAAATTCAAAATTAAGTTTTCCTACGAATTTGTGTGGCCCTCTTACTTTATCTATGGCCCACCAAAAAATTTTAAAATTAAAATAGCCCGTTGATTAAAAAGGTTGCTCACTCTTTTTCACCCTTTTTTGGGGGCTATAACAAGATGCAGGAAGAGGATTCGAACTCATGACCATTGCATCCAAGTCGGAAACTTTAAACACTACAACTCCTCCCACAAATTCTAATAATATAAAATATAGTAATAAATTTTAAGCTAATAATAATATAGTATAGTTTTAATCCCGTTTTTCATACATGGCTGTATAGGAGGACTTGAACTCACAGTCATAAATCTATAGTCAAGTGCTTTAACCACTACAGCAGGCCTCCTGCTTAATAGTAATATAAATTAATAATAATATGATTAAATAAATAACTTTATTATGTCGGTTATAAAAAATTAAACTAAACTTTGAGTTCTGTATATAACCGACCAGATTTTAAAGTTCAGTTATTTAAATGTATGATAATTTACAGACTCAATAGTTTTTGTTTGGTTTTCGTTTCGCTATATTACACTACTCATCCGCAGAGTAAAATCTGAGAGGTAAATTTCGAGTTACGCGGTTGAAGATACTATATAAATATTTTTTTTGTTCAAGCGAAGTAAAGTGAATTCAACGGAAATATTAATTTAAGCTAATTTCATAAGTTTTCATTTATTACATGAAACGAAACCTGATTGTACTCTCTCACTGTCTGTCTGTCTCTGTCTTTCTTTCTCTCTCGTGCTAGAATCCATTTTAACTTTTCTTTTTATTTCCTCTTCCTCTCCGTTTTGCTTTCTCTGTAATTTGAGTTCTGTTCCGGCATTCCTGTCTACTCATTTACTTTTATTTCTTTTACATTTTATGTTGGTCTCGCATTTCGGACTCTCCACCGCCTCTTTCAATTTTTCCTTTTTCTTCTTGCTTCTTCACCTTTTAATTTAACGCTTTGAAGAGGGAGTGAGAAACGAAGATGGTCCATTGTTGGGTTACAGTTTTTTGGGAGGTTGTTTTGTGCTACATGCACCCGGAGGAGTTTGTATCTACTTTTTTGGGGAGTTTCGGTTAAAATTTTTGGTTCGTTCCGGAAGTAGTAATAGACAGACGGGAATTTGGAACAAAAATTGTTTTCCTTTTTTTGATGTTTATATTGATACTAATTTCCATATGAATCTCAAAAGAACCCTTTTGGGGGTGGCCATAAAAGAAAATTACAACATACGAAGTACTAGGTGGAAGACATCGGTGGGGGTAAGAGAGACTGGCGGGCAAGCATTCACGCCCTTTTCAAGTTTGATAATGTCTAATTCCGACTCTGAGAAATTTCGTGATTAAGCAGATAACTTTTCCCTTTTTTTGTTACTTTTTATATTTTTTTAAGGATATAATTTACATAAAAAAAACTTACCCGCATTTACTGCGTCCGTAACTGCCAGGAAGAACTGAATCAGAAAAACGACATGAATGAGCATCTGAAAGAAAAGATAAAGGACATTTGCAAATCCTTTCCAATTTTTTATAACCCCCCCAAGGGACGGGTAGGTGGTGGCAGACGAAAGGACGAAGGTTCATAAAATGGCCGACAAACCATAAATATAAATAGGATTATTTTCTCGAATAAGAAAAAGAATCGGGAGATAAGGCAAACTAAGTGTTGTGGTCACTGATTTCGGCCCCCTTCCGCCATTTCTCTTTTTATGTTTACCCGTCACATATATATTCTTCTGGTCGTGGTGGTAGGTGACCAAGGAGGAGGAGGTGGGTGGGTTGGTTTTTCTTTGGGTCTCTTACAGTTTTTGAATTTGAGTTTCTTAGTGGTTAAAGGTTCGGAAGTTGTTGTTTAGACTCTTCCTCCTCTGGCCTTCGGAAACTTTTTTTTTGTCTGTCTCAGCTTCCGAGGAATTTGTAATTGGGAATTAAGATCGAGGAAACGATGCACTTTGATTGTGCTCGTTCACCGGAAGTTTACTTGGGGAGCTTTTAATTAATGAAATGATTCAAGATTTTCCGCAACAGCGTATCTTAGATCTTTATGATTTAATTAATTATTGGACTAAAAAGCTTGATTATGTATTCATTTTCAAAATTAATGTAAGTTTTAATGAGGTTGTCGTTTCACAAATATTGCACATCAATAAGTTGCTTATTTCAGATCCAATGGGTAATAGTGTCACGTCATACCGACTAGAATTTAGACTAATATCAGCCTGCAACCCATCAGGGTAGTTATTTGGTTTATATACACATACAGTAGGTGGTAGTTCATCTTATAGACAGACTATTATGGGAAGTAATCGAGGTAGCTGCTTGTGAGGTGGGCAAATAAGATCTGAAGACTTCCTGGGATACCCCTTTTGTATTTCATAGCCATTGGGATGGTGTTCAGTTCCTGGTGGGAGGTCATCTACAGTGTCATACTGTTGTGTTTGAGGTAATCAATTAAATTAAAATCAGATTCTCAAGGAAACAGTTTCTTGAGGCGAAGTCGAAGAAAGGTTCAAGTGGTGACGAAGGGTTGAAATCAATAAAACTTATACACTTCCAAGTTTCTATAAACGGCGTTTACCAAATCAACATCCTCCGAGTTTAATGGACAGGAATGAAAGGTAAGAAAAGAGTTTTCCTTTCTCGTTCTGGGGGTAGGAAACTGGGGGTGGGTGGGTGGATGGATGAGAAGAGAGAGAGAGAATAACATTTGAATGAAACAGCAGAAAAATGTTTTGAAGAAACATCACGAATGGGCGTTTTGAAAATTTCGGCCCGCCGAAAATTACAGTGGAGAGGAAGAGGAAGACGAGGACGGTAGGGGAAGGTGGGGTGAGGGGGAAGAAAAATAAAATGTAACAGCCCAAATGATTTATGGTCGGAGAGAGAAGTATAAATTAGTTTTTAGTGCGAATGCAGATTTTTCCTTCATAAAAACAATTAAGGCCATTAAGGCCACGATCTATCCGAGATGCATTTGTATAATCAACGCAGATTTATAGCCGGAGGCTTTACTAGAAGATAGTAGATATACGCTGTCGGGATTTTCGGTCGCTTAACTTAGAGCCGATGGAAAACGTTTAGTGGAAAATTCATTTGAGAGTTTTGTTTGATTTTTGGGGGGGGTATCGGTTTGAGTCACCTCAGATTATCATTCATTCGAAATTTATGTGGGAAATCGAATTGAGGATTTAGTTCCTGTCGTAGAGGGAGTTTTAGAACATGTTCGAAGTCTCTTGCGGCCAGTTTTCTTTGTGAAATGTGAGAAAAGCTGGGAACCGAATATTAATAAGACCGTGTTTATCGGATTCCTTTAATCTTAAGTGTGTGTGTGTGTGTGAATGTTTGGGGCCCTTATATCGGATCTACGCCTAAAATATTGGTCCCTGGCGATTCTCATGTTTCAAACTGGAAATGGGTTTTTCTTTTGGAAAGTTCGACTGTTAATATAAACGAAAGAATTTTCCTTTTTTTTAAAAAGAAGTCTTAGAGACTTTTTCAAACAGTCTGTCTGCTTTTGAATCATCGACTTTTTATTTGTTAGAATGTTTGAATGAATGGAATGTTTTGCATTCCTACTATTAAGCTGTCTGTTAAATCACTGAAAACCTGTTCCGGAATAAAAGGACAGTTTGTAACGAATCGTAAAGAAGAATTTAAATTTGAATTTAGGAACCCTTGGGAGAGGGGTTGGGGGTGGTGGTGGTGGAGGGGAAGTTTAAAACTCGTTCGTACATCGCGTAAAAAAAGGATAGAAATAAAGTCGGAGAGATATGTAATATTCTTGAGATGTTTAACGTTAAGTTGCGTTTGTTAGCTTTTCTGATACTCGTCTTTTAGTTTGTTTATAACATCTGCCTCGAGGCTTCTTCCTTCTCGTAAATTTAGTTCTTTTTAGTATCAAGTGTTCTGTATGGAAATTTTTCGTTGTAGAGTTTTGACGGAGTGCGATGAGTTCTTTAAAAGGTGTGCGGATTTTAGGGGAGTAATTTTCGTTTGGTTGTGCATTATTTATGAAACGAGGCCCTCCGTAAAGTGCATACTGTTATCTTTGATGTGGATCAGTGCAAAAATATGCTTTGCTCGTGGATCAGTTCTTTTTAAAAGTGTTTATTTATTATAAATGACTGTCCTATAAAGTGTGCATTATTTATGAAATTAACGACTCGTGAAAGTGTAAATTGTCTGTGGTGTCGAGGCTCCAACAAGTGTGCATTAATTTTGAGATAAATTGTATTTATAATACTGTATTGTTTAAAAATTTGATTTTTCATCGGAAAGTGTGCATTACTTTTGAAATAAACAGGAGTTAGTTGTAATTTCTTTAAAGACAGAACTGAAATTGGTTGAGAGGGTTTGGAAGAAAGGAAGGAAGGACACCACGTCCCGTTCAGAAAGATATCCGGCCAAGAAAAATGGACGAAAATAAAAGCAGAGAGGGCGGTTGAAATCACGAGTTTTTGGGACAAAGAGAGAGTTTGGGGGCAGAAGAAAAAAGATAAAAATGGTCACACTAAGTAGATAAACCTGAACCAGCTTTAAGCGGAATCTTTCAGTCTGAGATTAAATGGAAGAACTTGACGCTAAGCCCTTAGAAAATAAATAAAAAGAAAAATTAAATTCAAAGCGATACGTCACGGATTCGATATTGAAAACTAAACAAAACAAAAAAAATAATATAAATAAATAATTTCTTTTGATCTGGAAAATGGAAAATCGGAGGTGAAGCCTTTCCAATTTTTTTTGCTAAATCCAGCTTCTGGAAACAATAAAAACAAACTTTTTTTTTCATGCGGATGACGATAATCCGATTATTTAGGCTGCCCTTTATATATTCACACCGCCTTCTCGAAATAGAATTGTATTATAATATAAATCTGAAGGAAACCAAAAGATTCTCTAAACCAAGCGTCTGAATTACTTAACGGAACCGACAAAAAGTTGGGCGGTTGAGTGTGAAACCTAAATTCTGGGTTGTACACTGTTACTGCTTTAATAGTCTGGGTTGTGGCTGAATTATACGGTCGTTGTGATCTGTTATTTAGGATTCGTTTCATAAGTGGTGCACACTTATGATTGAATTTGGTTTGGAGGTATGTGTCATGACGTTTAATTTTAGATTTTCGCGGCTATTAGTATTAGTTTTGTATACAATGAATGTGGGAATTCTTACTCTTTCCAGTCTACTTTATTAACTGCAGACATCTGAAAATGTAGAATGTAGACCATGTTGCTCGTTATGCGATTTTCTCGCTATGAGAGGTTTCACTGTATCCCGATTCTCACAATACCTTCTATTCAAACTTGATTCACTTGATTTGTGAAAATCGGCAGATTTTGTAAATTTTTGAAAATTTGAGATGTAAGATTTTTTAAATGTTTGTTTGTGTTGTGTTTTTTAAATGAGTTGACAGGTCTTCTTACATTTTTCAAAACCGGTTTATGGGTTATAATAAGATGGGATATCTTAGTAGGTTAACTTATTGAAGTAATAAGTCTTCTTATGTTCTATAAACTTAAAAATGAATTTTTCAAGTAGGAGTAGTGTAACTTCAAATTTGTATAAGCCAGGGGTCGCGACCTTTTTTGGCTGCCCGTCAAAATCAACCGAAATGCGAGTATTAAAGAGACGTTTGGGTCAGACATTAAAACAGCGACAGGACAATATCGCTGCATTCTGCATATTATCGGCCGATTCCATATCCTTTCAGGCGGGGTGGGTCTTAACTGATATTTTTATGTTATACTGGATTCAAATTTGGTACGTTCATAACTTTGCGACAAAATTTATTGGGAAAAATGTCTGTATATCTTATACTTTATTTTCGGAACTAAAGTGGGTCACTTAAAATTACCGAATGGGTTCCTGGGTGACCCACAGATCATAGGTTGGCGACCCCTGATGTAGACTGTAGACTAGCAGAAACTGTAGGGTAGCAGTCCCCATTTTTATAGTATCATCAACTTGACACGCCATTTTAGCCAAAAATCTAACAAAATTAACAAAAGTTAACCTCGACGTAGGGAGGCTGTTTCCCTTCATAACCCTAAGAAGACGCACAAGTGATAATCCCACTGTTTATAGAAAGTAGTTCTCGGGAGGATGAGAGCCTAACACATAGCTTCTAATAATTTGTAGTCTCAGAGAAAGTTTACGAAATTATCTCGAGAGGGATTTACAAGGCAGATCAGAGTTAGTCTCACACCAGGCTCTAAAAGACTGGGCGTAACCAGGAAAATTAAAAATTTTTCTCCTCTCTCCTTCTCTCACGAAAATAAATTTGGGATAAAGAAGTCGTTTTTGGAGCTAAATTAACAATTTATTTTTGTATTAAATTTATTTCTGCATGTGAGAAAGAAAAAAAAATTTTTTTTAGTATGGAAGTAGGTGGGCGGGGGTATATAAATAAAGACGTAAATTCCGGTAATTTTGTTTAATGGGATTTTTTAAGGCTTTGTTAACTAGGCAACGAAAGATGCAAATCTTTTGTTTTAGAGCTTCTTATAAATCTGGCCCCGTTTTCTTGTGTTTTATGTGTTTTTATGTACTGATTATTAAAAATAAATTGCTGCGGTCTTTAATTTAATAAATTAATAAGAGAAAGGAAAGAATCTCACTTAAAGCAGTTTACTGTACCTTCTTTCAGGTTCGTTTGAGGTTTTAGAGAAGGTGTGGGCAATATTTTAATGGGTCAATTTAACCCATTAACGCCCAGGTATAGAATTTGTGTAATTTTTTTTTCAAAATTTTTTGCTCGGTTTTCTGGGAAATTGCTGTTTTCATTTGAGGATACCGGGATCCAATGACACCAAAATTTGACTGTGGCTCATTTTGTTTTGATTGAAATTTCAATGATAAGAGTTTTATGGGTTTGTTCTACAACATCTTGAGTGTCTGCTAATTTTTCTGCAGCGATGCCTCCAACAGGATGTGAGGAAAATAATTTTTATGGAATTTTAGGGAAAATCGTGCTGCTCTATCAATAACTGTTCTATTCTGATAACTCCTGATTATGAAGAAAGTGAAAAAATTGTTTCTACTTGTATAGAAAAGATGGCTGTTGATGTTTAAAAAGCCCAAAATTTAGTGTCTTCATTTGAGGACGCGGGGCGTTAATGGGTTAAATTTTAAAATCTTGGCGGGCCGCACATATTTGCAACACATGAACTACGCGACTAATTTGGGCCGGATTAAATACTTTTCCGGGCCCGTGGGTCGTACTTTGCCCGTCACTCCTCTAGGGCAATATTTATGAGATTTAATTATTCATAGAAGTGTGCACTATTTATGAAATCAGTTCTACTTTTGTCATTTAGCCTACTTATTATAGAAACTAAAGATTTATATTATTTATGAAAATTTTTTGTCACAGAAGTGTGTGTTTGTGTGACGCTTATTTGTGTAATTCATTTCAAAAGTAATGCACACTTTGATGCAGATTTATTCTAAAAAACAATACAGTACAGAATTCATTTTCTAAATACTTTAATCCAAGACAGAAACTGTACTTTGCCCATCACTGTTCTACAGTTTGTGTGTTCTTCAACCTAGTTTCTGCATTTTGTTGTCACTTATTTGATACCAGTCTGAGCATGTTGCTTTGATCACCACAGTGAGATATTCAGAATTTAGAAAAAACTATGGAAACAAATGCCTATTTCAAAAATATTGCACAGATTCATTAAAATTCCATTTCATGGACACACAGTGTCATTGCACCACATCAAATCACAGTTTCATTAAGAGTTCTTTTCAAAAATAATGCACATTCATCAACACGTTAACGACTGCACTACAAAATCGTGTTGTATTCGTGGAAACAGAAATTTTGTTGTTGCTGTTGTCATTATATCATTTCTACGTCAAACTGACTGAGTCAGCTATTTACAGTATCTCTTTGAGGGATCGGGGACCTGAGTACTGCTTATAAATTGTAGCTGTATCATGTCCACCACTGTAGAAACTGCCCCGGATGGGACATTCAATCGTTAAAGTGTTAAGAATTCATTTCATAAATAATGCACAAGTTGATGGTTTAAAGGTGTGTTTTGGTACTTTCAGCCTTGGAGGAGGCTCTAGTTAAGGTTTGGGTGTAGGGTGGAGATTCCTTCCAATCCTGGTCTCTGAAGAATTTGAGACACAGTTCTGCCGCATATAAATTAGCTACTAATTAACTATCCAGTAAACTAGGGGAAGGGGTTATAAACTACAAGCTGGACCTTCTAAATCCAAAATATATGATCTTAAAAATATACTGAAATTAAAACAAAGGAATTGAAAAGAAAACATAAAAACTAGTAAAACGAGACATTAAGCCCGAATTCATTCGTCTTGTCTGTTGAAACCGGAAGTCGACAGTATAAAATAAATAAGGGAAACGGAAATGACGGTAAGAATGAGAGATAAATGCTTTTGTTTGGAAGCGGACTTTTTTCGGAAATATTTTGAGACCGTCGAAATTAAAAAGGAAAGTCCTATATTATCCGTGTTCCAGGGGAGGAGGAGGAGTTCTTTTAAAAGAATTTAATTTTCTTTGTGTTTTTCTGTTTTTACGGAGAAAAAGATAATATTAAAAAGACGGAGATGGATATTCCAAGTTTTAGATGTTTTTGCCGCAGAGATTTGTTTTAATATCGAGCGGAACTCCTCTTTGTTATGAGAAAACGAAATTTTTGGTTTGGGTGACCTCCTCAGATGTGATTGCCTTGATCTATTGTATATATCATAGATCTATTTGGGATCTTGTTGAAAGTGTGCAGTATTTATGGAATTTATTCTCGATGAAAGTGTGCATCATTTTTGAAATAAACATGAACTATCACATATAAAATGGAAGCTTATACCGGAGAAGAGATGTTAAAGGTGTTGTTTGGACTGATAGGAAAAAGAATTTAAAGTGAGCTGTGAGAATGGAAACAGGGTCGGAATTAGATGCATTGGTGAACACACTTATAGTATAAATTATATTGAATGCATATTACATAGAGAAAGAGAGCGGCTTTGACAGCCGTTTGAGTTTCTTCGTCCAGGGTTTGGACTGCACTGACTTACTTCAGTTGGTTGTGTGTTCTATTTACATCAGTGATTCCCAAAGTGGTCTATATCGACCCCCAGGGGTCTGTGACAACTTTCAAGGGGTCTAGGTCGGCAGAAAGAAATTTAGGGTTCATGAAATAAAAATGGAGTCCACGATACTGGATCTCAGTATATACCGAAAGTACCTATTTACTTATGTCGGAACCAGGTTGTGTCGTTGTAGATGAACGAATGATGGACAACACTGATTCCGAAGGTATATATATATTGATATATAAAATGTTATTATAACTATAATTTAGAATCAAAATGGAAAATGCAAGGATCCTGATGGTGCGGAGCTCCGGGACTGACTGAATTTAGCTTCGGTTGTCGGCTGCTTCATTTCACTGTACCCATTCTGAAATTAGGAATGTGGCGAACATTTGTACATTGTACTATTTTATAATATAAAGACACATATATTATTTATAAAAGTACCTATGAAACAAAAAATTTACTTGACTACAGTGAGAAATTTACAAAAATCAATATCAGGTACGTAGGGGGTCTACCCAAAACAGAAAAACATGGCAAGTTTGAGAACCACTAATTTTTATGGTTCCTGCAGACTTCCAATTTACAGGTTTCATGCCCTCATGCAGGTCTCTGTCCTAGGTCCTACGACCTGCCTTTTACAAGTCGAGGAGTGTTTGAACGTGTTGCCTTGGTCGACACCAGAAGTATAAGTTACATATGTTGAATAGATTGAGACAAAAATGAGGAAATAGGAGAACTAAAAGCATATTTAAATGGGTCGTTACTGTATATATGATATATTAGGTTGGCAATCCTGCGAGAGTGTCATGGCGTATAGATATTTATATATTTTTACTTAAATAGGTAAGAAATATAATATATCATCGATAATCTATTGTTGTACATTGGTACATGACACAACTCGTTTTTATTTTCATAAGTACTGCACACTCTTACAGAAAATATCTTTTATCACACCTTAGAGACTAAAGATCTAAGTTTATAAATTAATTTGATAAACCTAAGTCTGTCACACAAATCTCTAAATTTTTGTATAAATTTGGGTTTGTATAGGTGTTAGATTTATTTTTAGACACCTGGAGATTTTTGATCTTTTCCAAATTTTTGGTTTTGATCGAACCAGAAAATGTGAAGGTGTGAAATTTGAACCTAATAAACATCGGTTAAAAGCTCAGTGATGTCGAAAATAAAACGGGTCGTTAAACTTTGGATTGCTGGGCTGGGTTGTACTGGAGGAGAAGAAGGAGGAGGAGGAGGAGGAGGGTAGAAGAGAGCCGATGATTGTATTTGGCACTTTTCAAGATGGGCCTACCAAGGTTGCAGTTTTTTGTAACTACTTTTAACGACACTCACTGCATCAATTTCCTTTGACGTGTTTAATGTTTTCTTAAAAGTCTTTTCAACTCTTCTGTATGAAATATGATACTGGGGACATTTTTTTTTTCTGTCGTTAACCTCAACCTTCAGCAAATGGTGTTTTGAATTTTTTCGGTTTGGAGTTTCTTTGTGCTCTAAGGGATATGAGCAGAAATCTATTTTGTGGGGTAGTAATATCGTAGGTATGTTACGGTAAAAGTGATAAATAGTAATTATTCATAATCATCAACTAAGCTTGGTAAATGTGATAAATGACTGAGTGTTTATTACATTTACCGGCTAATATATAAAATTTTCATGTGCTAAGGAATAAAAGGTTGCTCACTTGTTTACTGAGTTTAGTTGGTGATTATGAATATTCTCCGGGAAGATATAATTGTCTGATTTATCACTTTTACCGGTACGTATGTGTTGGGTGTAACGTTCAGCATCGACACTATTTCACGGTTACAATGTTTGCTTGATTTTGTCTCAACCTGACTTCAGAGGTCATTCGTTTGGGGTGCGAAAGGGGTGATTTAGTTTTAAAATTGTGCAGAACTTTTGAAATGAGTTTTGGGAGTACAGAAGTTTCATTGATTGGTAGGAAATTAATGTTATCTAATAGTGTGCATCATTTATGAAGTAAATTTAACAATCTAACGACATAAATTTTATAAGATAAATAGATGTGGATAAGAGTAGATAAATTTTAATTGGATGGGAATCAATTTCAAAAATAATGCACACTGACAAAGACAATTGATTCCACAAATAGTTCGAAAGAAGTTTATTTCGGTTCTTTTGGCAGCTTCTATAAGGATTTTCGGAGTGGGGTTCTCTTTTTACACTGAGTCATTCAAATCAGTGAAGAGATAGGAATTTTCCAAATTTAGAAGTTTTCGAAAGCTCTTCAAGAAAAGGCGAAAAGGAGGAGGAGGAGGAGGGAGGGAGGGGGAGACGGGCTTTCTTCAAGAGAATGGAAAGAGAATTTCTTGGCGTCGCTTCGTCCTTTTAATCTCCTTCGGGCGATTTCGCAAAACAATTTTGCTTCAGTTGTTTCGCTGCTTCTGTTAATAACCGAGACAGTCGAATAATGTTTTCGTGCGAAAAAATTTTTCGAAACGAGCCGAGAGAGAAGTAGAATTTGTCTTCTGCATGAAATGAGTCGATTTGGCTCTTTTGGGCTTTGAGGAGTGGGAGATTTGATTTGAAGGATGTTCTCATTTCATAAATAATGCACGCATCTTCCTACAACCCAATTAATCCTGGGGTGAATGCTGTGCATATTTCTGGGAGGAAGTCAGTGCAAAAGTGTCATCGGCTAATACGAAAATGATGGGAATACTAACCCATAAAGTGGTCTAAGTAGTTTTTGATTAATATAAATTTCACTCATCTCCTTCCCACGTGTCCTCACACCTGGGTAAAGAGGCTGACACCATTCACATTAAATTATCATGAGTGATGAATCAAAAGCTAATTTAAAATCATAATTTTTGAGTTTACCTCGACAACATTATCCTGCTCATTTTTTGAAATCATCTCTTTGTTGAAACACACATGATTGAAATATGCTCATCGACTTCATCCTGGAAAAGCAGCAGATAAATAAATTATTAAAACATTATCCAGAGTATTTAATAACAAAAGATCAAACAGTGAGAGAGAGAAATTTTTATAATCGTTAAACTCTCACCTATCAGCAGACAATACGAATCGAATTTAACTGGAAATTAACTGAAAATTTAAATTAAAACTGCCATCCCCCTTGCGATCGGGTTGTTTTTGGGGGTGGTGGTGGGGGTTACGGGCTGACGTTTATTTATGACGTTTCACAATAGTCCCACATGCCAATATTCGAAGTAAATCTCTCGTGACACGACAACCATGAGTTTGGGGTTTTACACAAATTAGAGAGAGAAAAAACTTTTATTTCGGTTTTAGGACCTCTGTTTGGAGTAGAGAATTTTTATCTATATCTATGGTCATGTTTTTCTAATATTGATGGGATAAAAATTTCTGTAAAGACTGTAAGATGGGTGGGATTGTCTTAAAGTAGAGGTCGGCAAAGTGTGGTTTTTCTCTTTAGCTGTGGTTCTTCCATAAAATGTTTAGTATGGGCCCGGAGTATTATTTATTCAGTATATATTATCTTTATATATGATACCATTTTTATTCAATATATTTCTACGATATTTTGAGAGACAAAATCATTAAAGCTATAGGGTGCTGATTTATGATATTTAATCCCTCATGGAAGTGTGCAGTATTTATGAAATTAATTATATTATTATATTATATACTTATTACAGAAACTAAAAATGTATATTAGCACTTTGACTGGCCGTACTGTGGGGTCATGAAAACAGTATCCGTTGAGCGCCGCTGACCCATTTCACTAACACAATTTCACAAACACTATTGGCTGAGTACCGATGACGTCACATTCGGAAATCATCGCGCATGCGTCGCTAGCATCTTATACTCATTTCCATATGTGGGCGATTACTACTAAAGTAAAATATTGGTGCTCAGGCAGTATTAGTCAGTTCCACCATCACCGACGCGAAAAAATTTACGGACGTCGGATTTTTTTGGTCATAAAGTGTATACGTGATGCTTAGTATGGTGTGTGATTCATTTCAAAAATAATGCACACTTTGATGCAGAATTCATGATAAAGAACAGTGTAAACTTTAGTATAGAGTTCATTTTATAAATTCTTTAAACTAGGGCATACAGTATTTAGCAAAGACAAGCTCGAGACTGTACCTTTAACTCCAACTATCTCCTTAAAAATATGTCAGCAAAGCTTATCTCCACAGCAGAACTTTAAAAATGGCTCTTTGAACAAATTTCAATTTTATTTGTGGGAGGAGTAGTGTAGTGTTTAAGTTCCTGACTGGAACGCAAATGGTCGTGAGTTCGAATCCTCCTCCCGCATCCTGTTATACCCAAAAAGGATGACAAACGGCCACTAATATTTGGCCCTTTTGGATGACGAGTTTGCTGACCACTGTCCTAAACCAACTGGGGTCATAGAGTAAGAACGTGATTGACTAACGTACATAGTTTCCTTAGTTCTAGACCCAGAGTATGAGGGAATGTTCTAGAGTAGAGTAGTGTTAGTTAAACTAAAACATACAGTATAAATGCAAGCTCAGAAGTGAACTTGTAACCCTAATTATTTGGTTAAAAATGTTTATACTAAAGCAAATCTTGAAAATATAGTTCTTAAATAGGTTATGAAAGTATATATAAGTATAAATTGGGTCTTGGAACATATTTCTATTTTATATGGTATATATTTGGCTTTTTGGATGACGAGTTTGCTGACTAAGGAGAATGCTTTAAACGATATTTAGGTGCAGAGTTATAGTATAGCAGGTAATTGCAATCGCACAAAATGTACAATTTGATTAATTTTATGTTTTTAATGTTGTCACCCCTTCATGATTTCCTTTTCATTTCATTACATCCAACATGAGAAGGGAAATATATAAAAAAAATGGAAGAAAATGTTACAGTTACGTCTAACGAAGTGAAACGGATTGATTTCCGTGCAATAAAACTTGCACTGATTGAGTCACGTTTTTATGGCGACACATCATAGAGTAAGAACGTGATTTTCTATCTCTATGACAAAGAATAAAGTGGCGTCGTTTTGGTTTTCCTCTTTGAGATAATGTTTTTTCTTTTTAAACCTCTTTACGTTTTCTCATCAAGGAATCAAGTGATCTCCAGCTCTGTGATCTTCTTTTTTTTTCAATTCTGTTGACTTGTAACTTGTTTCCTTTGAGCCTTTTTTTTGAAGCAGAAGAAAAGGTTAAGAGCTCAAATGAAATCTTTGTTTTTAACGTTCTGACTGTTATACTTCCTTTGTCTTTATACAGTTAGCTAGCTTTCTTTGGATTCTTGATTTTATTTAGGATCGGGATTGACTTTCAAAGGATTTCGTTACTTTTTCATTATTAGATAAATGAAGGATTTTTATCTTGTAGAAAGTTAATTTTAGGACGATGGTGTTTTCCCTTTGATGTGCTGTTGAATCGAAGATATTGTTTTTATTTTGAAGTGTTTGCTGTTGATAATGTGCTCATTGATTTAGGTTAGATTTGTGCTGTGGATAATTGGATGTGATTTAGGACAAAGTGGAACAGTATTGTCATGTCTGAGTTTTTACGCGAGTTTAATTTCAAAAATAATGCACACCATTATTTCTGAAATGGAACTTGGTAGTGTGCATTATTTTTGAAATTATTATATTGTATATTTAATAATAAATTTTCAAAAATAATGTACACCATTAGACAAGTTCCATCTTAAAAATAATGCACAATATTAAACAAGTTCTGTTTCAAAAATAATGCACACAGTTAAACAAGTTTCATTTCAGAAATAATGTACACCATTGGACAAATTTCATTTCAAAAATAATGCACTATCAGACAAGTTTCATTTCAAAAATAATGCACAAACATTTCAAAAATAATGCACACTACGAGACGAGTTTCATTTCAAAAATAATGCACACTATTAGACAAGTTTCATTTCAAAAATAATGCACACTATGAGACGAGTTCCATTTCAAAAATAATGCACACTATGAGACAAGTTTCATTTCAAAATAATGCACACTATGACAAGTTCCATTTCAAAAATAATGCACACTATTTCAAAATAATGCACACTTTCATTTCAAAAATAATGCACACTATGGGAAGTTTCATTTCAAAAATAATGCACACCATTTGGTAAGTTTCATTTCAAAAATAATGCACACTATCAGACAAGTTCCATTTCAAAATAATGCACACACACAAAAATAATGCACACTATGAGAAGTTTCATTTCAAAAATAATGCACACTATCAGACAAGTTCCATTTCAAAAATAATGCACACCAGTTTCATTTCAAAAATAATGCACCCTATCAGACCATTTCAAAAATAATGCACCATTTCAAAATAATGCAACAAATTCCATTTCAAAAATAATGCACACTACGAGACGAGTTCCATTTCAGTAATACTGCACATTTCACGGTTATTTATTCAACAATACACAATCGGAGTAGAAACTCGTTTCGTTAATAATGCACACTTTAGTGACAAATTTTATTTAGTGACCTTTAACCAAAGGTTATTTCGTAAATATCGCACACTTCGTACCATAATAAATGTCACGTATAGAAATAACTTTATGGCACGGAGTATCGCGAAAATAGAAATGAAAATAACGCGGAGGAGGAAGAGGAGAAAGGCAATTCAATTGCTCAGCGAGCAACGGAAACTTTTTGGAAGGAAATAAGAATTTCACATTCTAAAATGTCATTTCCGTTCTTTCTCATGCTCTCTCTCGGAGAAATCATCTAAAGAATTTATTACCGAATCTATTGATCACAAAGCGATTTCACTTCCCTTTTTTCGAATTAATCGAACATGAAAAGGAATTGTACAAAAGAGGGAAAGAAATGAATCTTTTTATCATAAATCTTTTTAGAAAAGCAGAAAGCTCTTTGAAGTTGACTTTGCCAAGCAAAGAACCGGAAAATATTGACAGGGGCGGAATCGAAAGGATGGCGAAGTAACAGAATGATGAGAGCGAGAAAAAAATTTAGGTCCCCAAAATTTCGGTCGTGGTGTTGGCTTAATTTTTCCCTGGGAAAATGACTCTGCGGTTTCGTTCCATTATCCCCGGTCCTGTCTCGTTGCCTCTCACGGGAAGCATTTAACTTATATCAGGAGAGCACATTTCGAACGTAATTGGGTTTTAAAAACGAACGCTTATACGCCGGGATCACGTATAGATAATATAAGAAATGGCGGGAAATAACTATAGCTAAACCTGTTTAATTTATGGATAAAAGAAGAGAAGGAAATGAAAAGACCGCGTTTAAAAACCCGACAGCACATACAGTATTAATTAAAATCCCCACCACCCCTCCGAGTGATTTATCGCTTACGAAAAGGAGAACGTGAAACGAAAGAACCGAAAGCGATTGTCGAAAATTAGGAGATCATACTAAAAATCGGTTCGATATACTGAAAAGAAAAGTAGTCGGGGTGGAATTGATCTTGAAGGGGTAGGTTATGGGTTTGGGGATGGAAATTTGTGTCGTTTTGGCGTTCATGCCAACGGTTCGAGGTATAGTTTAAAGCTACAGCGGATGTTATGAACGAATTTTGGATTTTCTTCTCCCCAAAATTTTTCTTTGATGAGTGCTGAGGGAGAGGGTAGTAGAATTGCGTCGTTAAAACTATAAAGAAAATTTAAGCTACAGAAAATGTCAAAATATACAAAATTAATGGATTTTCATTTATAAAGTGAATTTTTTTGCTGTCGCCAGTTTTTATATTTTTTCCAAGCTGTTCTTGCTGTTGGAACTCCTTTCAATTTTTGAAGATGATATACATAATTAAAAAAAAAAGAGTTGAGGGAATGGAAACTGTTGCGATCCGATGAGAAAAGACAGCAGATATAGACACGAGACGCAACAAACAACTGTACGAACTTAGCTGGAGAGACACCGAATTTGCATCAAATATTCAAGAAAGCTGGATGAAGTAGGTTTGAATTCGATACGAAAGTGTGCATTTTTTATGAAATGAAGCGTTCGGAATGGGAGTTTAGTAAAATTATATTAACTCAGTGTTCCTTTCATAAACATTATATTTTAATACTGAATCTCAATATTATTTTATAAACATATGTCTTTTGTAAAAGTATGACGTCTAGTAGCCCCACTGTGGGGTCATGAAAACAGTATCCGTTGACCGCCTGTGACCCCACGTTGGTGCCATGAAATATTTCACAAACACTATTGACTGAGTGCCGGTGACGTCACATTCGGAAATCATCGCGCATGCGTCGCTATCCATCTTATACTTATTTACATATGTGGGCGATTACTACTAAAGTTGTGAATTTGTTGCGAATTTAAATTATTGGTACTCAGGTAGTATGGGAGTCAGTTCAACCGACACCGACACGAAAAAATTTATATTAGACCTCCGGACGTCATAGTGGTAATATTAATATATAAATAATATTATAGATTACCGTTTTTCTGTTTTGTTTTATAATAGTTTTTCATATCAATTATAATAATATTCATTTTATTAAACATAACACATGTTATAATCTTATATATTTTGAACATATATAATGGTATATAAGTTATTTATTATGTTTATGTAATTCAAACATATAAATATACATAAACATAATATATAGCAATAGCTTTTTGTTTTATATAATACAAATGTATCTAATTAAATATATTAATCAATTATTTGTATTATATATATAATAGGAATATACTATAAAACATTACATACATAATACAAACAATATTCATAAACCTAATACATAACCAGTAAAAGTAATGTGTATAATAATAACTTAAAATAATAATAATTTGTATATCAGTTATAAATTAATAAAATATAACATGTAAACATATATTAATTTTATTTATTATATGTTATATTATTATCACCATGATTTGTGTATATAAATGTTTATAAAATAAAATTCAGTAATAGTATTATATTAGCCCTGTGTTTTTTGCCGAGGGTATTTGATGTCATTTATTATATATTAATATAAAATAAAAATATATATATTTTGCTTAATAATAAAGAATATTATTATAAGTAACATGAAAAACGGGAACCGATTTTAATTCAAAATCCAATAAAGTCACCGTACTGACCTCCGACGAAAACCAAAATATTAATATTTATAATAATGATAATAATAATAATATTGATTTAAATAGTGCGAACCTGGAGGCTTAGATGGAGAGAACGAGGACAAAAAGCGTGATGAATATTTATGACTGCGTTTTAAACGAAGTTGGTCGGCGGGGAGGGTGTTGGGGGCAAGTGGTTACGTTTTGTGACCAAACTACGATGGAAACACTCTTTCCTGTGGGAAGGTGTAGGGGTGAGTCACCACACCACAGGTTTTGTCATTGCGATGGAAGTTGCTTACAAAAAAGTCGTCGTGCTGAATCAGATAGAAAGGGAGGAAATCGATTTGACAAGTTAAATAGGAAATATCACAACAAGGCAGAGAAAATCCTTTCTACCCCCTACCCCCTCCACCACCACCACCGCCGCCATTTCCTCCACCTTTCTCTCTCGTCTTTCTCGCCATTAAACGGAAATAAACACCTTCGTGACCTTTATTCCCGGTTTTAAAAATACAATTTAGTGGCAGAACAGAAGGTCAAATCCTTTTTTTTGTTGTTGTTGTTGTTCCGCCTACACAATAGACTTGGAATAGAAATTCACGAGATGGAAAGATACAACAAGGAAAGAAAAAAAAAAGGAAAGAAAGGAGTAAAGAAAATAGAAAATGGGTTCAAGTTGAAAGAAAAGTCTCGAAAAACGCATTATGTGAGGTTGAAAGAAGGTTCAGAGATTTTCATGCTCCGTTAACCACGTATTTCAAATCTTTCTAGGCTTCAAAATCCATCATGAATGTTGAAAGCTTCCAAGGAGGATCATAATCCAGGGCGGTATGAATTGAACCGGATGAGAGTTTTAAAGATGATTGATCTTTCGCGGATTAGCCGAAGAAGCTCGGGGACACGGGGGTAAGTTTTTATTTTATGCGTTATCAAGCCAGTAAGAACGACATTCCTTTCATAAATATTGCACGCACTGTAAGGATCCATGGATGTTGGGGTTTTGTCAAAAACACTTTTTTGTGAGGTTTGTGGGTTCGGCGTAAAGCTGACTTTCGGGATCCATGTTAATTTCGTGTCGGGTTCTTCCGGTTTTACAAAACGACCGCTTTTCATCTTTTTTAATTAGTGAAAAGTCTGAAAGGGAAAGCAAATTTCATTTTTGGAATTGTTCAACATGAAACATTAAAATAATTAATTCTTTGAATCCGAAAATTTTGAACCGTGTTAGGGATTTAGTACAAAAAAATCAATTTTAGGTGAATTTAGTGCGAAAACAGTTTTGAAACAAACATTTCGCCCCCAAACGTGTGTCCTGCGTCACCATAAATGAGGAAGTACAAAGTGCTGACTAAATAGTTGTTTGTCCAGTCGTACGAACGTTACTTTATTCTGTAGCCATGGGAAAACGTGATCTCAGTTAAATCGCACAATTCAAGACCACTGGGAAAATAATATCGGTTCTGTGCGTAAGACCTAATATATATATACGTGATATATGTAATCCCCGGCGATTGTTCATAATCACCCGGTAAAACTCGGTAAATGTGACAAATTACTGAGTATTTATCACATTTACCGGCTATTTTATAAAATATCAACTGAGTAGTGGGGGATTTAATCAATGTTTGACCAATTTAACAGAAAACCTGACAAAAGCGAAGCGTCTGATTAAGCTGTTATCAAATTATCTATTAAGAGCTGGAGATTTTATAAACTGACCGGTTAATGTGATAAATATTCGTGAATTTATCACATCTACTAAGCTATTATTTAATTATATCACCAAATTATATATATCCATCCGATTTATCACTTTTACCGTAATTTATATATATTACAACTTTACCTTCTGGTTGACATAATATTAAAAAAAATTTTTCCATTACTAGTTGGAGATTATGTAAACTGGCCGGTAAATATGATAAATATTTAATATTTATTAAGCTTAGTTGGTGATTATTTATAATCACGAGCTGAGCGATCTTATTATATTATATATAATCACCTGGGATTATATGTATATCAAATTTATCAATTTTACTGTAATTTATTTATAATACAATTTTACCTTCCGGTTGACAATATTAAAAAAAATTTTTCCATTACGAGTTGGAGATTACGTAAACTGGCCGGTAAATGTGATAAATATTTATTTCTAAGCTTAGTTGGCGATTATTTATGATCACGAGCTGAGCGATCTTATTATATTATATATATAATCACCTGGAGTTATATATAACTCATATATTATATATATGATTATATATAATCATATATATGAGTTATATATATATATCATTTATCACTTTTACTGTAATTTATATATACTACAAATTTTCCTTCCGGTTGACATTATATCAAAAAAAATTTTTCTATTACGAGTTGGAGATTACGTAAACTGGCCGGTAAATGTGATAAATATTTATTTCTAAGCTTAGTTGTCGATTATTTATAATCACGAATAATTTATAATCAATTATATCATAAATAATCACCTGGAATTGTATATTTTCATCCGATTTATCACTTTTACCGTATGTTATATAGACAACTTTAGGAGGGACGCGTTGTGTAGTGCTTAAAGTTCCTGACTTGGGGGTTAGGGTTGTGAGTTCGAATTCTCCTCCGCGTCCTGTTATACCCAAAAAAGGGATTAGGACCACTATATATACAACTTTACCCTCTGGTTCATATAATATTGCAGAAAATTTTTCATTACGAGTTGGAGATTATATAAACTGACCGGTAAATGTGATAAATGAACAATTCACCTAACTTAGAGGTTGATCATGATCTCGTACACTTTCTAAAGGTCGCTCTGTCCTGGATCGTCGCTGTGTTTGGAAGGATTTGTATCTTTGACCACCACGGTCATCATCATATACATTGGGCCTGACGTATCACTTTTACCGTAGCATATATACGATATTACTTTCCGGTTCATATAATACAATCGAAATCACCTTTTCAATTTTTTTTCGTTTGTTTATATTATATTCAAAAGCTCTGATTCCGATTTCGAATTGAATTCGAATCTGTCCCGCATCCAACTTCCCACGATTTGTGGTTCAGCTTTACATCGGTATAACATTTGAATTAAAGGAACGACAAACAATTCAGAGGGATGGGGGATGGGGGTGTGTGGGGAAATCAAATTCGATTTTCCTCTTTTCTTTGTCATACATTAATACAAACAAAATAAATAAATATACAAATAAATAAAACATTTGTTTTGTTTCCCTTTGCCATGAGCGCGATCACTCGTGACGGTTGGTAGAGATCCCGGGATGAGGGGGGTTTGGGAAGTCAAATGGACTAAAGTGCTGACAATTCAAGGCTCGTTAAATCGTCACCGAATTTTCATAGGTCCTTTTTGGGGGTTGTTTTGTTTTAATTAAAGTCTGTTCCGGTTATTCCAAAGGCCGTTCGCCCTCCGGAAGTCATGAATTTCGGGGACCGTTTAGCGATCGGAATCGATGACCAGTCGACCGTGGACGGTAAATCTTTTTTCAGTTTTCGGAATCGAATTGCTGATTGTTAATTTGCATTTAATTAATTATTTGGTTCAATATTCCCCCCGGGGGGTTCCCCTTTATACTAATTTATTTATTTATAAAGTTATAATTAGGCTGATAGGTGTCAACGGAAATGTACGCGTCATTCATAGGCTCACAGAAGAGGATGAGGGTGGTTAGAGAGAATGAAGAATCAAAATTCAACCCCCAACCGCTCATTTTTATGTTAAGAAGTAATTTTAAGGTTGCGTGTTGGAAGAACCTGACGTGGGGGGTTGATGGTGGGGGTGGGAAAGAATTTTAAAAAGATTTCGATTTGACGGTCTGAGGTTCGTGAGCCACCTCGTTTAGTCTGCTCGTGTTTTATCTTGTAAAATCTTTTTTTTTGAATTTAAACTTGGGCATGACTTTTCATTTCAAAATGGCTTTCCATCCATTTTCTTTTTCCTTTCTCGTAATTATCACCATTAAATTAATTTCTCTTTCCTTGAAAGATGCAATTAAAATTAAAATGACATTTGAATTAGTCAAATTCTTTGAACGAGGACAAAAAATTAAAAAAGATTATTGACTTGGGTGAAAGTTCATGAAATCGCCATTTTTAGTTTCTTCTTATATTATATAAAAAAAAATTTATCTGACTCTCAGACGAACCGGAAATTAGTTTTTCTTTTTTTTTTCTTCTCTCAAATTTAATTAAATAAAATTAAATGAATGGAAAAGTTACGAGGAGACATCTCCAAGTGTAGAGTCAAGTCTCGTTTTGCGCGTTTTTTATGATCACGACGCTCTCATTTCATTAACTGATTTTACTTAACGGAATCTAAGATGAAGCAACGTGTTGTTATTATAATCGCGTAGAAATATTGTTTCAACTACCAACTGTCTCCAAAGATGAACACCAAGTAGTCGGTAGGTCAATGTAGGGGGTTTGGTCTGAGGTATAAGCCATTGTCCTAACTCCAGGGGCGGTTGGTTGGAGGAAGTTGATAGGATAGGTGACGGGATACACAAGATGCGATCAGGAGAAGCGTGTTGCTGAGTCGAGCGGTTTGTATCGCTTTAGGCGTCGTTGGTCCAGGCTCGTCCAGGAGAGAGAAGGCGGTGGGATTTGGATGGTCCACCAGCCAGCTTCCTCTTTTGGAAACCGCCAGATCCTTAGGGTTAGGAACGAAGCGTATCCTGGCTATCCGATATTATTGATAGTATATTTTGATTTAAGTATAAATGGAGTTAGGCCACTTTCAAGTTACCCGGTTTAGTTATTCAAAGCTTAGAAGTCAAAAATTATATCTGAATATAAGCAACCTGAAACATGTACCTGTAACTATGGTAACCGTAAAAAATTGAAAAAATGGAGTTAAGCCGCTTTCAAAATAAACAGCTCAAATAATAAGTAAAACTACCGGTTTAAGTAAAAATTTAATTTAATTTTATTGAACTTCCTCTTACGCGGTTTGTTGGAAAACTTTTTAACGCGATTTTGGGGTGGAATTCATTTCCCCGGATATGGAAACCTGATGATGGTTAATAAAAAAAACCGAAATCAGCGGAAATGTTATTAAATAAATTAGAAAATCTAAAATGATTCGATGTGAGCGAAAGACACGAAACGCGTAACTTCGAATTTATTTCGAAAAATAAAATAAAAACCACGAAAGCTATTAATTAGAGGTTCCAGGAACCGTTTTCACGAATCGCAAAAATAAAATAAAAATAAATTCCGAGTGGAGATGTTTCTCACTTTTCCTACCATAAATATCCGCTACCAGTTTCACTTCCTCTTTCTCTCATTTACAAAAAAGAAAATAAAAATGGCGGCGTAGAAAAAATACCTGAAGAAAGTTTACGTTTTGCAAAGGAGTTGATTTACAATTTTCAGGCTTTACTTTAAAAGTCACGTTTTCGTTAGAAGCTGTCGGGGGCGGAGGGGCGGGGGTTGAGAATCCGAGGATAGTGTAAATTGTTTTAATAGCATCTTCCTCAACCCCCGAGTAACAAAGAAAAAGAAAATCGCACAAACATCAGGATTACGTTTATACCGAAGATGAAATTTATTTTTAACACGTGCGTATCTCTTTTATTTCTTGGGGAAACCATCAAGTTGGACGTTTTTAGCTTTTCTGTTTCTTTCTTTTTGTTTGTTTCGTCGTTAGAAAGATTGAGTCACGGGTGCGGAAGGAGAAGAGAATAGAATGGGGGGGTGGAGTTTGATGAACCAACGACCCGGTTTCATCTTTATCTGTAGCCATATGAGAAACACAATTTATTAAAAAATGGTAATTTCCTAAGTGATGCCAAATTCTTTTCGAAGAGTAATAAAACGGAGGATAACGACTGACCGAGACAGTAAAAGCCTCATTTCTCTGCTTCCGTTTCCTCCACAGCCCCCTTCCCCGCGAATCGAGTTAAAAAGGACTTTGGAAAAAGCTTAAACTGTTTTTAGTTTTATTATTCATCTTTTATATTTTCCCGGAGTTAAGAAGTTAACTTAAAACCGGGGAAACAGTTTAACCGACAAAGTTACTGCTGACTGAGGTTGTTTTTAAAGACCTTTTTATCCGCCCCCCCACCGCCCTCCTCTCCTCTCCGACCTCTCTCAATGGTCTTCTTATTCATTCGTTTTGGAGACAAGCTTTTTCCTTTTCCCAGGTGAACTTTTTCTTAAAGGAAAGAAAAATCCGATTTTCTAGAAACCTGACTAAGAGCTGGAGGCTTCTTTTTTAAAGGACTTACCGATGGATTTTGTTAAAGCAAAAGCTGTTAGAAAGAAACCGAAGGTTTTAAAGAAAGTAAGCGTAACAATGGTTTTTAGAATTTCACGTTAGACATATAATTGTTGGATGTTTGAAACGGTTATATTTTATACGTTATGGGTGTAACATTCTAAAAAGTAACTGTTACGGATTGCCGTAGATTAAACTCCGCTAAAGCCAAATGAAGGGTGAGTTCCAGTCCCATGACTTTTCCTACAATATTGCCATTTTAACCGCGTGGACAGGACGAAAGACTGACCGAAGAACCTAAGATTGACTCAAACAAAGACGAACTATGGGTGCAACCACACTGCTCATATTCGTAATTTCGGTCACTCTTTCGCCCTGTTGGATCCTGTCCGTGACCGTGGTCAGGATCCCAACCTCAGGCGCGATTGCACCTGATAACTATACATTTTTCCCTTTTCAATTCGTAACAGTAACAATTATAAAATAAAGTGGAGGCTCGCTTAATAAGCACTTAGTATAACGAGTAACGTGGTTGGGGAATCCCCGAATTGTGCGATTGAACTGTTTGTCCCATTTCTAAATCAGTCTGGTTAGAACTTGTTGCGCTAACTTCTTAGTGTTTATTAACACTTATTAACAATTTGTATGTATTTGTAGTTGTATAAATGCTACACATACCGGTTTTTTGAGTAAATTTTGAAAATTTTAAATTTTGAGTATTTTTGATATTAACAATTTATATGATCCACCGTACAAGGAGTACCTTACTCTGATACTATAACCTTGAAGTGACTGTGTAGTAGGTTCAGCTTTAAATTCTGATGGAAGATTCATCAAATCTAGAGAATTCCAGTTTGGTCTCTTAATTCTAACTAGTTTCAGTATTAATCCCCTGAAGGTCTATATTGATATTATATATTATTTTCTTTGAGATTCGTGCTATTCGTTGTATAGACCAGAGGTGCGCAAACTAGGGGTCGCGACCTCCGGGTGGTTGCCAAATTTTTATAAACTGCATTATGCCTGCATGCTGTATGTTGTATAAAATTGTATAAAAAGTATTTTCTTAAAATTATATATAAAATTAATGTGTCAGATTTGATGACGTTATTATTCAATAAAATTCGCGAATTATACACGGTATTTATGTATCTCAAGGGGTGGTCAAAATTTTTCCCTCTGCTGAATTGGTCGCAGTACCAAAAAGTTTTGCGCACCATTGGTATACACGACAGCAGAATCAGGACATGAGAGAGGGGGATTCCCCGATTTTCGTCTGAACGTGTGCGAGAGGATATTTCGGCGGGAGATGTTTAAAAATTTTTAATAAAAATCGAGAGATAATATATTTTCCAGTTAGACTCTACCGCCACCTCATCGTCGTTGCTTCCCACCGCCTTCTAAATAGGGTGACAGACGCAATAAATGTATTTAATTTCAGTGAGGAATCTCTTTTTAAAGATCGTCGTCATCACATTCTTCTCTCTCTCTCACCTAAAAGTGAAAAGAAGTTTCTGCTTGACAAAGAATTCCCTTCAAAATGGGGATTCTCTTTCCACTTTCGGAGTAGAGCTAGAAGAAGATGGAAGAGGAGTAGATGGAGAGGAGATGGCGGGGGAGAAAGGGAACTTTCTACAACTTTTCTTCTTCTTATACTTTTTTTTATTCTTCTTCTTCTTTTTCTAATTTCATTGTTTCTTTACTTTTCAATGTTGGCAAACAAAGGAAAGTCAATTTTTCGTCATTTTCTGCTTGCATAAAATGGTTTCTTTCATTTTTCTTTAAAGGAACTTAAATAATTGTTTCCAGTTTCTAGAGAATTCGAGACTTTTTTTTTCTGTCGGTTTCCCGGATTTGGTTTCCTGACGGTTAATCTATTTTTAAAGTTATGTAACTGCACAGGTAGATTTCCCTTTTTACTAGGTCGTTGTATTTCCTTTTATCTACCTGTGGTTTTGTCTAAGTGTTCATTTCAGCAGTAGATTAAAGATTGTTTTAAGAGTGTGCATTATTTATGAAATGAGTAGAAATTTTACTTCACACACCTATCTTGTTCTACTTTTATTTAAGCGAAAATAATTTGGCGTTTTAATAAAGGGTGTCCCAGAACTAACGCAAAATTTGAATTTGTCGCTACAATTGCAGTTGGCCACCCTGAAAAAGGACAATATGACAGCTGAGAGTTAGTGAGTATAGAGTATTATACGATACAACAGCGTGTTTTGAGTATCAATAATATCAAAATTTCGGACACACCCTATATTAAGCTCAAAAAATTTTTTAAACAAAAGTACCGGTAAAGATAGACATCTGAAGCGAAATCTCTACTCATTTCATAAGTAATGCACACTCTTAAACAAATAAATCTCTATAAGCTACTACCGAAATACGTAGGAAATGTAGGAAGTCAGTAGGTAGACGAAACCACAGTTTTGGGACACACTATACATTATTGAAATAAATTGACGAATTATTCATAAAAGTGTGCAGTATTTATGAAATCCAAAATGTAAGGAGAATCTCGTTGTAGATTTTAGAATAAAAATCTGGCTTTTTGGAAGGGGTGGGTATTTCATAAATACTGCACACTTTTATGAAGAATTCACGACAATTTATTTTTGTCCCAATGTATAGTGTGTCCCAAAACTGTACTGATTTTCTATGTATTTCAGTAGTAGATTAGAAGGATTTAGTTGTTTAAAAGTGTGCATTACTTATGAAATGAGTTAGAATTTTGTTGTCGACCTCTATTTTTACGGGTTCTTTTTAAATAAGAAAAATTTTTGGCGGTTTAATATAGGGTGTCCAAGAATTAACGCAAGATTTGAATTTATCGCTATTTTTGCAGTTGGCCACCCTGAAAAGAACAATTTGACAGCTAAGAGTTTGGGGTTAGTAAATGTAGAGTATTACACGATCTAACAACGTGTTGTTAGTGTCTATAGAGTAATATAAGTTAGAGTAGTTTAGTGTCTATCTTAACAACTTAGGAACAACTCATAAAGGACATTGTAGATTCCAAGGAAAAATGGCAGAGCTTCAAAAATTCTGCCGCAAAGTCTTGGAAATCAAGGAGGACGATGAAAGAGCTCAACAAGGACAACCAAGGAAAAGAAGAACAGAATAACGTGAATTCTACTTCTCCTTTTCCTGCAAGCCGTACCCTCACTCCAGGAATGAGACAATAGGAAACATTGACGAGTCACTACGACGCAGAGCCAAGGACTTCCAGAAAGTTTTGTCTTCGCGGACGGGTCATCTGGAAACCTTATAAGCCCCAATAGATTAATAAAATAAAAAAGTTTAGTGTCTATAATCGTAAAGATTGAGGTCTAAAGTAAAATCCCTACTCATTTCATAAGTAATGCACACAGCTAAATCTCTTTAAGCTTCTATGTGGGAAATCAGTAGGTAGACTAAACCAGAGTTTTGGGACACGCTGTACATTATTGAAATAAATTGTCGTGAATTATTCATAAAAGCGTGCAGTATTTATGAAATCGAAAATTTAAGGAGGGGGTAGTTGTGGAGTTTAGAATAAAAGTCTGGCTTTTTGGAAGGGGATGGGGGTGGAGGGTGAAAGATTTGTTTTATCTGCGAAGGTGGACAAACGAAACGGAAGAAAAAAAAATCTTAACACGAAGAGGTAGCTTACTGCCCTGATTAACTCCGACTTCCGTTTTATTCACGTGGAATTTACGTCCAAACATTTTTATTTAAATCTCCCTTCATTTGTGCTCCTGTTGAATTAATCTTGGGAGATTAGGCGAAAGGCGATTTATTGCGTTGTTTTGTCAATGTCCAGTTTTTTTATCCACCTTTCTTCTCCTACCCGGCCATCATTTCATCCTTCCTTCCTTCCTCCTCTCCCGCTTAGTCCCGTACAAGAGGTGGATCGGAAAAGAATTACCTGGGAATTAATTCCCCGAATTTAAAAATTGGATTTTCGATTAACGGAAATTACGATTAACCACCCACTGCTTTTCCCATCCCGCCGCCACCACCACCACCATCATCCCTCTCCTTCGAACGTTAATTAAACTCTTTTTGGGTTCTGTTTATTTGTTTCCGATTCGTTGCTTATTGAGAGAAGAAGTTTTGCGAGTTGGAAATAAGATGAGAGAGAGAGAGGGAGAGGACATCTACCACGAAACTGAAAAAAATTTTCTTTTGGGTTTTCCAAGAAGTAAATAATTTGAAAGGAGCCCTCCTACCACGAGTCCAGAGCATGTTTTGCTTTCTCGGTGTGACATCTTTACCTTTTACGTCAAAATGTTTACAATAAACATTCCTTTTCTCTTCCTCCCAAAAATCTTCTTTTTTCCTGGAGAAATTTATCTGATTTTCCCAAAACTTCTTTTGTAAACATTTTTTTCTTGAGGCTTTTACAAAAGTGATTTCTCGACTGCCTCCTTCTTCTTCCCCTTCGTCTTCAACAGGCATTTCTCGGGTAAATCGCTTTCAAAGTGCTTTTTTGGAGAAGCCTTTCATTTTTTTTTTCTTCCTTCTTCCTCCTCCTCCTCCTCCTCCTCTTCTTCCTCCAGCTCTTTATTTTGGTGAAAACTTTTTTTTTTGATATTTTACTTTAAGCGATTTTTTTTTCTCCAACGGACTGTTTTAGTAAGATGGAAGCGAAAAAAAAATTTTTTTATTCCCTATGTGATGATGTCTCTTGGTGGTGGTGGTGGGGTTTCCAGGCGCTTCCGCTTTTTGGGTTTCCAATACTTTTTGGTTTCGGGCATTTTTTTGTTTTGTGTGTAAAGTTTCTCTCTCGTTCTCTGAAGAGAGTGTTTGCCTATTGTCTTCGTTCCCTTCCTTAATTGCTTTCTCTTATCTCTTATTGTCTGTATTCTCATCCTTCTTCTTGTTGTTGTTAGAATTTTATTTTTGGTGTTGATGGTTTACCTCAATCACCGCCTTGTTGTGAATTTTTGTTGTGTCTCGTTTGTGACTTCTTTGGTCGATTTATTTAATTTATTTTGTGAAAAGCTTTTGGTCGTCTTTAGCTTGTTCTGTTCCAAGTGATAAGTTTGGTTGTGCGGAAAACTGAAGAGTAATTAAGGTTCGATGCGATGTACTTCATTTCAAAGCAGAGAGATGGGAATGTCGAGGATTTTAATTATGTCGCATAACTTCGAAAACGATGCGACAAAATTAACGTTGATTAGTTGTAATAGACACAAAATATACTCGATATATCTTTTTGAAAATCAATAACTATTAATATTAATATATATTTAGACAATGATCTGTGCAATATTTATGAAATGAGTTCTCCCCAAATCTGTGCAATATTTATGAGATAAATTCTCGGTAAGTCTGTGCAATATTTTTGAAATGAATTTTCTGTCAATCTGAGGCTAAAGATCTCTGTGCAATATTTAAGAAATGAATTCTCTATAATTCTGTGCAATATTTATGAAATGAATTCTGTGTAAATCTGTGCAATATTTATGAAATGAACTCTCTGCAAATCATCTATGAATGATTTTCAGTCTGGAACCTCTGCTCTCAATATTTATGAAATGAATTCTCTGCAAATCTGTGCAATATTTATGAAATGTGGGAAATCTGTCTTTTCAAGATCTCAACCGATTATGGGATAGAACGATCCGTTCTGATAAAGCTGACTAATATTTTGAAATGGGTTCTCTGCAAATCTGTGCAATATTTATGAAATGAGGAAGGAAACCATTCTGTTCTGAATATTTAAATAACGGCACTGGCAATAAAAAATTTGATAATCTTTGCAGAATGAGAATGGGTTCTCTGTAAATCTGTGCAATATTTAAATGGAAATGTTTCTTTCTCTCCTTATCTGTGCACGTCGGCGAAGGTTTTTATGGGTTTCTTAAATCTGTGCAAAGTTTCTGTCATCTCTGCGAATCTGTGCAATATTTATAAAATGAATTTTCCGTGAAAGTATGCAAAGCATATAATATATATTTGATCTTTTTCCTATTTTACGAGCTCGGGGTTATCCTTTCATGCATTTTCCTATATCGGAATGGTTGAAGAAATTAATTTCTTTCAAAATTTTTAGTCGAGCAACTTCACCAAACATTTGATCTAATACTTTTGATCTTGGAATTTGATCCAAAGAAAAAGTTAGCTTATCATAGGTTTGGTATGTCAAAACAGAATATATTATATGGGCAATAAGATCAAATATATAATATATGTTTTGCATATTTTCACAACGAATTCATTTCATAAATATTGCCGATATAGAGAAATCATTGATATTGCGTGAAAAGCGAGAATCAAAGTCCCGAGCTGAAAAATTCATCTCATAAATTTTGCACAAATTTGCAGATAATTCATTTCACAAATACTGCACCGTGGGAGAATTATCTCTGCTTTTGGATTTTGAAGTCCATTTCAAATATTGCACGATTTTAAATATTTCATAAATATGCACCGTTACGAGAATTCATTTCATAAATATTGGATTTTAGAAACCACATAAAAAACCTTCGGGACCGACGTATGGTTAGGATGAAGGAGAATCGAAACGTTGCAAATTTCAGACTTTAAAACCGTGGAGTACACGCTTTTTTATTGCCTTTCAAACTCTATTCTCTGATTTTCTCTTTCATAATAGTTACAGATTTTTATTTCAAAATTGCACATTTTTATTTTCAGTTTCAGATTTTTAAATATTCACCAGAGTCCATTTCTTTACTCAGACAATCTTTTTCCTTTTATTTTCAGATTTCGAGAGAGAACTTGTATACTTAAAATAGATTAACGAGAATTCATTTCCTGTAAGAACGGATCGTTCTATCCCATAATCGGTTGAATCATAAATCTGCACAGGTCAGAACATTTCATAAATTTTGATTTTCCACAATTTCATAAATATTGCACAGATTTACAAAGAAATCATTTCATAGATATTGCACAGATGTATGCCTACAGAGATCGATAGATTAAGCCTCACAGACTGACAGATAATTTATCTAAAAAATATTGCACACATTTGCACAGAATTCATTTCATAAATATTGCACAGAGAGAATGCATTTCATAAATATTGCACAGATTTGCAGAGACCATTTCATAAATATTGCACACATTTGCAGAGAATTCATTTCATAAATATTGCACAGATTTGCAGAGAAATGATTTCACAAATACTGCACAATTGTAAAGAATTCATTTCATAAATATTGCACAGATTTGCAGAGAATTATTTCATAAATATGCACAGAATTTAGAGAATTGATTTCAAAAATACTGCACAGATTTACAGAAAATTCATTTCATAAATATTGGACACAACAGTGAGAAGTTCTATTTTGTAATTAGTGTACGCTTCAGTGGGTAACTCGCCTCATAAATATTGCACACTTTCGTGAAAAATTCACTTCATACTAGTGAGGAGCTCATTTCAAAACAAAACTTGTCACTTTAGCCTAACCAACAGTGGATGACACAAGATGAAGCTTTTTCTTGTCTTCGAAAACACTTCTAACTAACTCATACAAACAGTATATATAGACATAAGTTAATTGATTAAATTTAGTGTTTCGGTTTTATTTGTTAGAGGAAAGCTTAGACGCGTTTCTTTAACCCCCACCCCACCCCGCCCTTTAACCTGTGAAGGAAGCACTGTGTTACTTTCTTTCTTTTCCCTTTTAGTGAAAGAAGAGAAAATAGAAATAACACGTAGAAGAAGTGGATTTGGGAGAGAAAGAGGAGAAAGAGATGTCAAGTCTTTGAGTGAATTTTTTCCCCCGTAAAAACCAATGATTGAAACTGATGATTGATCTGTAATCACTCTAACTCATCCCTTTTCTCATTTTCTCTTCGAAGTCTTCCTTTTCTTCGTCTTCTTCAAATCTCTTTCTAAGGAAGGAAGACTTCGTTTCGAGTCCTCGACTCTGCAAAACGTTATTCTTCATTTGTACGAATCGTTTTACTCCCAAATTTCATTCTCTACTCCCTCCAAGGGGAAACATTCAACTTTGGATTTTCTTCTTTGAATCGCGGGAAATAAGCAGGCCGTCAGAAGAGGTTTAGCAACCTGACATCCTTCGTGTCAGCTATCAAAAGAAGATTGGGGAGAAAGATTTTGTTAAAAAATTTAGGTATGCTTTACGAAACGTCAGCCGAGATATCTTCAAAAGTGTTGGATGTAAAACCGGAAACGTTGAATTTTGGGAAAAGGAAAGTTCTTTTGATGGAACATTCACGAGAAGAACACTCGGAAAAGTTAGAAATGATTTTCCTTTTATATTTTTTCCTCCTTTAAGATTTAAAGAGAGAGCGGGAGGCGGCGGAGGTGGTGGTGGTGGTGGAGAGAGAATGAAAATAAATTGGAGTTGACTTTAAAGAGAACGCTTAAGGAAAAAATGTCAAAAATCCTTAAAAGATAAAAAAAGGGAACACAATGTGGTCGACAAACAAGTTGTCTTTAACAAATACCTACTTTCCTTTCTTCTTCTGCCTGCAGCCCTGAGAAGAAAAGAAGCCACGGGATTGACTAGATTGGGTGGAGGAAGAAAATCGTTTTTTTTAAGCTCGGGAAAATTGTTAGGCGCGATCGTGTTGGCTTCGTCTATACCGCGTAGCCGCCTTTTTGTTGGCTTGGATTTGGGTTTTGAATTTTGCTCGTCGTCAAGTTATAATGACTCATAAACGTTATAAATGAAACGGAAATCGGATTTTGATATCAAAGATGGGAGTAGATGGAGGTTACTTATCGAATTAACCTGAGGAGAGAAAGACAAGAACTCCTCTCACACACGTTTATGTTTCCACTTATCCCCCAACGCGAATTTCGTCGAGGTTTTAGTTTTCGATTACTAAAAATTTTAGTCGAAAGTCGTTTTTCATACCAAATTCGTTTGAGTCATGAATTAGTTTCCGGTCTACTGGATGTGTTTGGGATTCTTGGTGTTGTTGTGCTCCGTTTTTAGATGAAAAAGGTTTGCTTGAGCTTCAGGGGGTTGGTCTGGGTACTGTTTTGCTGTTTGGTGTAGACTGTACTTTGGTTTTGGGTTTAGTTTCGGTTCGAATTGCATTGCAAGTTTGGTTTTAGTCTTGATATAGGTCAGAACACGTGTTTGGGTTGTGTTTAGACTCAATTTTGATTCGGATCGAATAGATCTTGAATTCGGTTGATCTGCTGATCAGTTTGGGTGATAAAACGCACAGATTCAAGTGTTTGTCAGTGTCTCTAGTTTTAAGGTTTTCCGGTTGAGCGTGCAATGAGTTAAAACTAAATTGGTTCAGTTCTTTTACTGTTACAACTACCCTCCACCTCTTCTACCCCTTCAGTTCAATCTAGAACGTTCCTCCAAGCCCTACAGAGCCCATACAGCATTTTTAAACCATAAAAACACGACGGAGGACAAACTACTCTAACAGTTCAATACCTTGAAATCACGTGACGAGAAATCATCAAAACCATTTAAAATTAAACACTCAAACAAACCGCTTTTTCAAAAGTAATGCACACTCCCCACACCAATTCATCTCTAATCCACGCGTCTGTGATGAAAGTGTTTTAAAATTAACGAAGTTTCATGACAACGAAATTCGCACACCAGTTACACAACTCCATTTCGTAAATAATCGACATCACTTTGCAAGATAGATGATAGATACTTTCTAGATAAGTGTGCATTAATTATGAAATGGGTTCTTGATTAAATAGTGCAACGTATTGGAAATGTAAACTGGTGTTTTCAAATTTAGAGCGATACGTTTAGAAAATACCTCCATAAAATTTTTAATAAATAATTGTGCGGTATTTATGAAATGGGATTGTCACTAAAGTGTGCATTACTTATGAAATGAAGCTTTTTTGAGAGTGTGATTTTACCGCTATATCGGAAACTGATTAAAACATTTTATTTATGACTACAAAATGTCAATGGGAAGGAGTGAAACTATAACTAGAAGATGTCGTAGTTTGTAAAGTTAAATTTAAATTTAATAAAAGTTTAGTTTTAACTTACTTTTAACTTTAAATGTGAATTCCATTTGTAAGGATTGTGTGGTCGCATGAATGAAGTACTTCCTTCCCGTTAATAATAAATATTGTGACTAATTCAAACCCAGTTGATCGTAACTTATTAAATCGGTTTTTGTGCGACTACCTACAGTATCAAATTAATAACTATTTTTTAATAATTATTATCTGATAATTTGTTATTAATAATCACTGATAACTTTCACCACATCACGGGGGATGATTATCTTTCTGGAATATTTTTATTGAATTATTCCGAACGTATGAAACCGGGTTGCGAATTTTGATTTATTCGTGTGGAAATTTCGAACAAAATTTTTTTGTTACACTATAAATAAATAAATAATAAATTGGAGAACGTGTTTAAAAAACGTAAGCGGAACGGAAGAAATGGAGAAGAACGTTGCGGTTTTTGAACGGTTGCACACGGTAGACTGAGGGAAGTCGCCATAGAGCGACGAACGGGCGCGACGGCGTTCGGGGTTTAGTTGAAAATTCAAACGGGAATGGCGCTGCGTACTCGTGTGAATTGATTATGGATACCTGGATGAAAGTTGAAATTTTGCCTTTGGGCCTTTTTTTTTCGGTGAGGATGAGCCTTTTTCTGCTTTTTTTGGGTTCTGATGTTTTGACTCTTTTTGTAGTGTTTCCTCTTGTTGACTGATGGGATTCCGCCTTTTTAGTTCTAAACTATATACACTAAATCCAAAATGTGATTTTTAACAAATTCAAGTATTTTAGTGCAGTGGCGTACCTAGAACATTTGCCGCCCGGGGCGATCTCCAGTTTGCCGCCCTTTCTATCAATATTATAAGTCAATCAAATAGTGGTTGTAATAAATTATTAAGTTATTTAATAAATATTAATTAATATACAGAGTAAATTTTATTAGATATATTTGTATGCACTCGTAAACATATTTATATAATATCTACTCTTCTAGCTTTCATACTAGAAAAATCGTGTATAATGCTCTCAAAATTTATATTATTTGTAATTTCTTGTTCTATTGACAATATTGCAAGATTTTGTAGTCTTAATTGACTCACTGTAGTAGTAATGAATAAGTTGCTTTTTACAACTATAAGTAAATATAAAAAATGGAGCCCCAGGGTAAGTGCCACCCGGTGCAGACCGCACCCCCCCTAGGTACGCCACTGTTTTAGTGAGTACTTTGGTGAAGAAACAGTGGTATACACTTTTACATGTCTAGGGAAACCAAAATAGCAAGTTGTTTCATCATTTCATCCACAACAGCAAGAGATTAGTGTCATACATTTATTACTAATCACTGAAAAGAAATTAATTGTTCAAAGCAAAATGTTAATAATCATTCTATAACAAAAGTTATTTATGACTTTTGTCACGCAAGAAGAACTGCGAACAGAGCATCAGCCATTATGAAAAAAGTATGGGGCATGGGCAAAAGGTGGTTCCCTCAAGATTTTGCCAAAAGGTACATGCAGTATCTGGTGGAAAGTGTGTTACTGTATGAGGCGGAGGTCTGGGGATGGACGGAACACCCACAATTCGAACAGCTGCAGAGGAAGTTCCTCAGATGGACCTTGGAACTCCATGGTATGTTCCAAACTACGTGATCATGGAGGAAGTAAAGACAACACCAATTATAACCAAGAGCAGCAAAGTTCGAATCAAAAATAATGGCAGGCAATAACGAGCTGCTGAAAGAGTGCCTACGACAAGAATGTAGAAGATAAGCCGAAAAGAGCCTTCTTACAGAAGATTGGTCTCAGCGTAGAGTACGTCAGAAGAAGCTGAAAATCCACGAGGATATAGAAAAGGCGAGTCGGTACCGCAGGATGGAGCAATCCAATATCTGGAAAAGGTATTTGGACTTCATTACTCCAGACCTGAGGCATCCAGGAGAAGATCAAAAGGTTGCAGCTAGAAAGAGAATGGCGGCCCCATTTAGCGTGATCCTATTGTTAATATAAATTATTATACAATATATTATTATTTCTTATTATTAATAATATAATATTTAAAAGCATTAAAAATGCATTCAAAAATTTGGGTTTTTAATGAGCTCCTCCAAAAACTTATCGTTCAAAGTCGAAAGTGCAAAATAAACCACGAATTTTAAAAATTTACGTGAGCAGCAGAACTAAAATTTGGTTTTTAAGTGAATAAACCTTATTAATAAATAAATAACACTCGTTAAAGTAAATAATTCGGAAAATAAAGTAAATTCAATAAATAATTCTTCAAATTCGAATTTTAACGATTTCTAAAGACAAAAATTTTTTCGAAAAAAGCACGAGATTGGAATGACCGTTATTGAAAGAAAAAACGTGGGACTATGAGATTTTGACCCGCCATTTCTCTACGTCCACGAAGTTTCAAAATGGCGGGTTGATTTATAAATTTTATCCGTAAAACGATGAATGTTTTAATCGTTTATCAAGTTTTAGAAATGCTAATTATGTCTTTATCTAATTTTTGACCAGAAATGATGAATGTGTTTCTGGTTGTATAATGATTGTATGGAAAAGAAAGCTTTGGAGGACATTCTGGGACGTAATTAACATAATAAGGACGTGAAACTTGAATGTTGGTGGTGTTAAGATGCTTCAGCTAAATGAACTTTGTCGTTTATGCGCCCAGAAGAAAAGAAATAAACTGGATTTGTTTACAGATAATAACGAGGAACAGTCAAAAATTTTGTTGGATAAAATATCCCTTTGTTTAGCTGTTCGAGTAAGTTTTGTTTATTTCTGGAAGGTGGAAGTTGATGTTAAACATTTTGTTTAAAAAGTGTCATGAAATTGATTTTGTTAATTTTTAGGTATCAAGAGAAGATATGTTACCAAAAATGATTTGTGCTGATTGTCAAAGAAGTGTCGAACAATTCAATGCTTTCAGGGTTAAATGTCACAAGGCTGAGGAAAGACTGAACAAAATGTTATCGTTGATGGTGCCAAACAGACAACCACAACAACAGCCTGTGGTATGTATGAAATGTTTGAACAGACAGAAATTTTTGTTTTGTTATATTCCTTGGAATTAAGTTTTGCTGGGATAGTGTGAATGCATCAAATATTATCTAGTAAGTTTGGTTTAAACTCTTTACAGATAACTGGAATTAAACAAGAGTACTTGGAATCTGATTTTCATGAAAACACAAACATGAGTTTGAAGTTGGACTACCCCAAACTCAACGAACCAGTTTTTTATTCAAATTTGAAATCGGTTAAAAATGTCAAATGTGAAGTGGAAGAAATCGACAATGAGGGTAGTTGGAATCTATGCAACAACTCCACTGGCTCAGATTTGATTCAGATCATTTCTGAAGAAATAGTCGGTCAGCATTGCTCTGAAGATACAAAGCAACCACAAATTGAAGTCATTTCAGAGAACTTCAGCGAAGACTTCAAAAACATAAATTGTTATGATAATGATTATGTATGTGATGTTAAAGTCATTCCCGAAAGTCTCCTTAGAGAGGAAGAAGGTGAAATAAACTTTCAGTGCTTTCAAGAAAATTTTCAAATCCAAGAAGTTCAAGAACCAGAAATCCTTGCCAAGATCGAAGAACCAACAGGTGAGAGTGATCAAAATGCTGGTATGTTGTTAGCTGTTGAGAACACACAATGGAAATCGAGACCTGGGAGAAAGAAGTCTAAATGTGGGAAGGGTGCTAAACGTAAAAAAATGAGCAGTGATGATGAAATTGATGAGAAGTACTTGACATTAGGAGCTGGAGAAACATGTGACATTGATTTAGAGGAGATGGATGCTTTGATTAAGAAGAAACAAGATCCAAATGCAGTGTTTAAGTGTGATAAGTGCAATAAAACTTTTAAGTTTTTTAAATGTTTGAGGAAACACAAACACTGGCATGATTCACAACCTGAAATATTCGTCTGTGATTTCTGCAAAAATGAAAACCTCAAGTGCTTTGAGTTTTCTAGTTTAAAGAGTTTAAATAACCATATTCAGAGAAAACATTTATCAATGAATTTGAATAGATGTTCGTGTGATTTATGCTCTCAGATGTTTCCATCTCAAAGTCAACTGAATGCACATTACAAAAAAGTTCACGATGATTCTGGAGCTGATTGCCAAATATGTGGAAAGAAATTTAAAAATAGGTGAGTGTTATCAAGTTATCTTCTTGATTTCTATTTTTCAAAATGGCTGCCAAATGAAACTATTTATTGTTACTCTTGTTTATAATGTCAACAGCACTCGTTTGAATTGTCACTTAGTAGTACATCAAGACGAGAGGCCTTATATCTGTGATCAGTGTGGACAAACATTCAAGTGGAGCAATGCATTGAAAGTTCATATTCAGTGGCATAAACAAGAGAAGAATTTCCTTTGTTCCGAATGTGGGAAGAAATTTACAGCTAAAAAGAATTTGATTGAGCATTTAAACACTCACACCGGGAAAAGGCCTTATGTGTGTGATGTCTGCAAGGCATCTTTTATCCAGGTATGGAATTAATGTTATAGTTAACAATCTGATAAAAGCTTGCTTGAAATTGGTTAGTGCTGACTGTACAATTTCACTAACCACTGTTTTGTTTAGTTTTCAGCTTATTCGAAACATCTCTACCTTCATAATGAGGGGAAAAGAATCCACAAGTGTGATAAATGTGACAAATCCTACAGTCATGCTTACATGTTGAAGCAACACTTGATCAGGCACACCAATCTTCGGCCACACGAATGTTCGACTTGTCACCGAACCTTCAAATCTCAATCAGATCTTTGGTGTCACGTCAAAGTAAGCTTTGGTTTTTTTAAGGACTCAGTTTTTAAGGACTGTTAGTAATTCTAAAATTCGTTGTAGATCCATCAGGAGAAACAGTACGGGTGTCAAGTTTGTGGGAAAAAATTCGCTCTTTCGAAAACACTTCGAGATCACATGGTTAGACACACGGGAATCAAACATAGGTGTCCAGTTCCGGGTTGTCAGAAAAGTTATACGCAGAGATTCTCACTCACGAAACATTTTTGCAAGCAACATCCTTCGCTAACTATCATTAAAAAGAAAAGTGGGAAGAAAGCTCCTTCGAGTGACAAATCAACAGAGAAAGATGGAGACAACAGCGATTTCATTCAATATGATTTCAAAGCCAAGGAGCTGGAGGAAGGATTGAACATTAATTGATTTGGTGAGACTTATTCACTAGATTTGAAGCTGTGGATGGTATAAACTCTGTTTATGACTAGCTCACGAGTTAACTCGTATCCCACATCTCATCTATAACAAACCGACCACGAGACAACTCTTGTTTTCTATCTGGTACCATTTAAATTTAACTGTTATACAGCCTGTGTGCAGGAAGAACTTCAACAGTTTTATATGAGTCAAATTGGCTCACTTCATTATAAATTTGAATATTCAACACCCACAAATTTTGGTTTAAATATTCGAAACAGTGTGTAATTTGGATCATTTCAGTTAGCATCAGGAATAGATGACGTACGAGTTGCCTCGTTATTCAAACTCCATCCCTTACGAACGAGTCATCGTATCTACTTTATCTAATAGGCGGACCGGAAATCGGTTTTATGTATGTCACGGCAAAAGTGATAAATCCGAAGAATAAATATAATTTTTGGCGATTATTCATAATCACCAACTAACCTTGGTAAACGTGACAAATTACTGAGTGTTTATCACATTCGCCGGTTAGTTTATAAAATCCCAATGGAGAATTTGATAAAAATTTTTGTTCAGATGTTTGGCCTCTCACTTCTCATATTGTCGGGGGGGTTCGTTCATTCGTTCACTGCTATTGGCGAGCAAAGCTGATTTCATATTTTATAAATTATCCGGTAAATGTGATAAATATTCTGTAATTTGTCTCATTTGTCATGCTTGAGTGATGATTATGAGTAATGATCAAGAGTTATGTATATATTCGCCCGATTTATCACTTTTACCGTAACCTATATGTGGTATTACTTTCCGGTTCTCATAATACTTTCAAAAATACTGCACATTTGAAAAGTGGTATATACTTCCAGCGAGACATTTTTAGAAAGATTTATAAATGCTGTACAACCATTGTGAAGTACTCATTCCATAAGTAATGCACACTTATGTGAATTTGTCACATTAACCAAGCGTGATTGGGGATTCGCCCGATTAATCACTTTTACCGGTATTACTTTCAGATTCGCATAATATTTGTACGATCACATTAGTAGTCGGTGTATGAATCACATCAACGACCCGGAATTGCTGTTGAGGTGTGCCGAATCGAGACTCTTGGCTGGAGGAAAATTATTTCGTTGCTGAATAAAAAGTTTTAGGAAGGACGAGAGAATGGGATGGAATAATTGGAGGTAATGACGATTGTGCGTCTCGAATGGGGGGCAGGATAATTTTGGAAAAGTCGGTAGGCCTCGTGGAAAGTCTTTATCGATTAAATTTAGGCGGTCCAATTTTATTTTTTTTCTTTCCTAAACAGAGTTGGTTCGTTTCTTTGAAGCATTTTTAAGTAGGGAACCGTTCGTGTGTCATGCATTATGCATTGAAAATATCTCCCAACTTTTTTAGATCAATCATTTATCTGGGCAACTTGTCATATTATTTAATCTACATCAACTCCCCTTTCTTCCCTTTTTTTTTATTCATTCCTTCGATGCGAACGTATCGATCATACTAGCGTACAGTCGAAAGGGAGTCGTGTTAGAGTGAGTATTTCTTAAAAAAATTTTTTCCACCAAGTTTTTGTCTGCTTAAATCGAGAACAGTTTATAGCACTGTAGGAATTGGATTGATGTGATGTTGTTTGTTTTGTTTGTTCACTTGACACCCTCCCAGTGTATTTGCTTTTTGGCTTGCTGTTGGGGTTGGGACTAAGCAATCGCCGCCATTAGAATTTAATTTAAGAAGTTCTTTATTAATAAGAAAATTTATTGTTGCCAGAAATCAATAATTTATCGATATAAATCAATAATTCGTTTTTATTTGTTTTGGTAATTAACTTCGTTATGTCTAATGAGTTTGTCACACGTGTCGAACGTTTTTGGGGTGGCGTCATAGCCTAACTGGCAACCTTCTCAATTAGTCCACCGATAATCACTAAATAATCACTAAAATGTGTTTTTCCCTTCTTCCCGGACTAATGCTTTTAGTTTTGGTAGTTACCCCTGCCCATCACCACTTCCTCCTCCTCATCGTCATTATCTACTTACTTTAATACGTTTCACACAAAGGGATTGTCTTCCATTTTTTCGATGTCCATGTCGGCTGCCGGTGATGGCGGTTGTTGTGAACCGGATGTTTCCTCTCTAGATTCGATCAGTTTGGGCGAGTCGTCGGATTTGATGATCGGCTTCGTCGGAGTTTGTGCCAGCATACTGTCGCGGTGAGTTTTCACATCTTGCGATTCGGACGATGTCTCGTGGCTCACGCTTCCCGTCTTGGTCATGTCCTTCTCCTTCACTGCTTGGTATAGTTCGTCGTATTTACGTTCCATTCTGGCCACCTGGTTTTTCACCTGATCCATCTTCTCCGCGAGTTGGGTATATCCGTCTTTGATTTTGGTGTTGGTGTCGTTTGTCACATTAGACTTTATGTCATCCATCGTTTGTGTTTTTTAAATTTTTGGTTTTTGGAATTTAAATTTTAAATTTTAACTTGGAATTTTGAGGTGTGAAATTTTTTTTTTGTCGTTTTGTGATGTAAATAATATTTTCAAATTTTTATTTCCTTCTGTAAAAACAAAATAATTTTTTTTTTAGAATTCTATGATTTGATTCAAATTTAAATTTATCTGCGCACAGTGGAAGTGTTTTGAGTGTCACACTCAAAAATTTAAAATTGAGGCTGTTGGGACTTTATTGGAGTCCTGTGACCGGTCTATATCATATCATATCGCCGTCCTTTTCTTTTTATTTTTGAGTCTTCAAAAACTTGCGATAAATTTCCATAAATCATCCGGAGAGACTCACCACATAGTGTGCCATCAGTCACAACACCCTGCTGAACTACAACAGCAAGGACTCTAAACCCCTAAATTAACTCCGAAGCGAATTGAGTGATACAGTTTGACTTCTCTCAACAAAGATTGTTAGACTAACATTTAGACAGTTTTAGGTGTTCAAATGAAACAAGACTATAGCGACTTTGTGCTAGAGTCTTAGAAACTGGGTCACGTGACTAAGACGTAGGACGAAATCGATCCCCTGTTATAGAGGTGGAGTTCGGGGAGTTCCCAGTATCGAAAAGTGAACTCCGACTCTTTCATAAGTAATGCACACTTCACAACAAGCTTGGGAAATGGGTTTTTGACACTGAAACTGAATACTCTTTACAATGTGCAATATTTTTGAGATGAATTTGTGTAGATACTGTACATACTCAGCAACGTTTCCAGTCGCTGCTGACCTTTGGACTAAGGAATATGCTGTAGCTGATTCTAGTCTTCAAAAATGTTTTTATTAATCGAATTAATAATTTATTTATTTATTTATTTTTAGGAGGTATAATGGAATTGTATTACTTCGAGCCTAGCCCGCCTTGTCGAGCTGTTCTGCTCTTCGTTCAGGCTTTGGGTCTGGAGCCGACTCTTAAGAAGATCGACACGTCCAAGGGTGAACATCTGACTCCGGAGTACAAGGAGGTTCGCATAAAATAGTTTGCTGATGTTATCTTTGAATCAGCAGAAAATTATTTATTTTCAATTTTTACAGTTAAATCCTCAGCACACAATACCTGTCATCGTAGACGATGGTTTCGTTCTCTCCGAAAGTCGAGCCATTTTGATCTATTTAGCCGAGCAATATGGCCAGACTTCTACCTTTTATCCGAACCATCCGAAAGCAAGAGGTGTCATCAATCAGAGATTGATGTTCGATATCGGTACTCTTTATCCACGATTCCTGGATGCGTATCTGGTGAGTGACGTCACCGCTTGTTCTATTGCTTTCTGGAAACTCGACCGATTTTCACGGAAATCATATCGTTTCAGCAATTCCTGTCGCCGGATACATCCACCACGTTAGATCCAGTCAAAGTGGATAAATTGAAAGAAAGCTTCGAGTTTCTGGAATCGTTCATGGGTGACTCAGCCTGGATGGCCGGAGATGAGATAACGATTGCTGATTATTCGCTGGTGGCAACTGTCTCCACTATCGAAGTCTGTTAACACTCTAATTGCTGTAGAAAACTTTTTAATTATCTGGTCGAGGGAATCAAATTTTGAACCTTTTGCTTTTCAGGCTTGTGGATTTGATTTGTCTGAGTATAGTAAGGTAGGAGCTTGGTTAGAGAGATGCAAGAACGAAATGGTGGACTACGAAGAAATCAATCAAAAGGGCGCGGATGTTATTGGAGCTGTCGTAGAGAAAAACATGAAGTAGATAATAGGAATCTTAATCAATCCGCCATGTTTTAGATAAATTTTAGATATACAGTATATCGCTCAAGGTTAACTTAATTAATCGACTCTCATGTGAAATAGTGTCAATCATGATACTATTCGTGTCACTAGAATGATTTAGAACTAACCTTTAGGGTTTGTGTTCGAGACTAACTTTATCTAGATTGAGGATTTAGACAAATTCACCCAGTTTTTATATTAAGTTGGTACTCGGTTTAGGCGATAAGTGTAACACAAAATGGTCCAAGTTCAAACCCTGTCGTACCTTAAAAAAGAGATTATAACTCAACAAAACTGATACATATGCCTTGTGTACGGTCTGTATTAGCCTGGAGTTTTGTTAAATTGATTTCCGGTTTTATTTATATTTTTGGTATCGAGTCAAATTGACTCACGTGAGTAGATATTCAATATCCGTTAATTTAGTGTTAATTTAGTGCAATGTTGTGCTTTTCAGACAGAAATTATAATCGTCTCGTTAATGAAGGAGAGTTTCTTTAGTTTTACAGTAACTTTCTGTTGTGTGTTAATTACTAACTGACGGCTAATTGAATTCATGCGAAAGTGTGTTTGTGTATGGATAGTCATTATGGTTAAGCAAGTTGTAAGAATGAGTTGAGAAATATGACACAATGTTGCAGGGAAGTGGTAGAAAAATTTTTGCTAAAACAGAGTTTGGATTTCGCAATGTTCTGCAACATCACAGCAAAGTTTTGAAACGATACCTGGATGAACAACTTGACGCAAAAGTATTTCCCTTCGTTCTGTAGAAACATTCTAAGTTCATTGAATCCCATGAATGAAGGCAAGGAAATTAAATGAGACCATTGGAGTGTGTGAATTGTTGACAGTTAAAGTCAGGTATAGGTATGAGTCAACGGAAACCTTTTGGTTCTCCAAAAGCATTACGTAACTGGGAAACGGGTAAGGCCCGCTGAATGGGTAGCGTGACGACACAAGGTTACTAGTCACATTCATAAGTGCTCCATGAGAATGAGTCACTTCTCTCTGGAATTAGCCAGCTATTGGAGTGTAGATAAGTTAAGTGTAGGGGAATCGAGGCAATGTACTTGACATTCAAGTACCTGCCAAGGGAATTCGCCCATATCATACCTGTACCTATTTCATAATTGCAGAACCACTCGAGTTGTTCATTCAGTGATCTGGATTCGAGCTGTGAACGTCAATAAAAAATAAGTGAGTGATTTTTTTTGTATTTTATTTTTCAAAATTGATTTTTAAAACAAATTGTAGTGGTTTCGTGCCTTTCCGTGAGTATTAACCTAACGATATTCTGATCTCCAACGTTTTTAACATCGATTTTTAAAGCCGCGGGGATTGCGTAACTCGTGAAATTTATTTTAAGAACTGTTTTTGAGTTTCTCGTGCTGATTATTGTGATTTATTCTCCTAAAGAAACCGAAAGAAATCAGCACGGACTTTTCTTATCCCCCAAAAATCGAAAATTATGAAAATTTATTCAAATTTCGTTCGAATTATAACGGTTTCCTTTATTTTTTTTTGAAAATCATAAGATGATGTCTTTTAACCTAAGATCACAATGTGATATTACGTATTCTTAGGTGTGGGAATAAAATAAAATTTTTTTGAGGGGTTAGGAAAAAACATTTCGCCTTGAAATGTCTGCGCATGCGTCGTCGTAACTATAGTACGACCAGAACAACTTTTAGGTGAAGTACTATAATCGGATTCCGACAAGTTAATTTGATTTGTGTAGTGCTTTAAATCAAAAATTTAACCAAGTTAACTTTTCCCAAGGGGATTGGGTGGAAAGGAGCCAAGTTGTTATGAATTAGTTATAGATTGACGTGAGTTCGGCGGCCGATTTCCTTACATAATTTAGTCAACAATTTGCAATCTAGTCTTAAAAGTGGATTGGTGAAAAAGTGAAATTTGAGTTATTTATTTGTAAAAATTTACTAAAACGAAATAAAAGGTATTCCAAGGATTTTTGTGGGTTTTGATTGGTGTTAGTTATGTAGGTTTCCTCCTTGATTCGATTCTGGTATTTCAAGGTTTCTCGGCTACTTTCCAATTTTTCGTTGTTGTAATTGTATGACAGACAGACTAAGTTTGGTTATTGATTGGTATTTATATTTCCTATACTTTTGTCTTAACGGTAAAAATGATTTTGAAGAGAATGCCAGGGTTAGTAAAAAACGAATTGTTGTTGTTATCAAAGTCGGCGGTGGGTTGTCCGATGAGGAGTTTTGAACTGAGGTTGTTAAGCTTTTAAATTTAAGATTCACGTTGGAATTACAACCCAGTTCTTGTCGTAAACCTTGAAAGTTTTAATTTTGATGTGGATGTGATCATTTCCGGGGTGTATAATTAAAATTGAAAAGGATATTTCCGTTGAGATCGTTTTTCTCACTTGTTTAGACTAATCATTGAGTCAGAGCTGAATGAAGATAAGATAATACTATTAAAAGATTGTTTATCAGTTGTTTCATTTTCTCTTTTAGACAAAATGCCCATCGACTTTTACTACATTCCTGGAAGTTCCCCATGCAGAGCTGTCCTCCTCACAGCTAAAGCATTGGGCCTGGATTTGAACTTGAAAATAACCGATTTGATGAAAGGAGAACACATGACTCCGGAATTTATAAAAATGAATCCTCAACACACCGTTCCAACCCTCAATGATAATGGATTCTGTCTGTGGGAAAGGTATGACGACTTCCTACCTGGTTCTGTAGCACTTCCTGAATCGGTCGTTGACATGGTTTTTGAATTTCCTTTTGCAGCCGCGCTATTATGGCTTACCTTGTTAACCAATATGGAAAGAATGACGAGCTGTATCCAAAAGATCCGAAGAGAAGGGCTGTCGTCGACCAGAGACTGTATTTCGATGCCGGAACCCTCTACCAAAGATTCGGAGATCTTTATGTAAGTTAATAGAACACATAAGTCGAATGGAATGACCTTGAGGGTAATAATGTAATGAAAGTCCCGTTGGCAATTAAATAGGCGTGTCTCGAAATGTATTTTGTCACGGAAAGTTGGTAATGACAGTGGGATATGGTAGGAGGATTGGGTTATGCGCTTTCCTTGTTTGCTGATTATGACGATAACCATAGTTTGTGCTTTTCCTTTCCTGTGGTAGCTAAACAACAAATATCGATTTTGCCCCCACTACAGCCTTTTGACGTTTCATTTATATTATTCCAGTACCCAGTCATGTTCGGAGGTGCTCCCATGGACCCAGCTAAAAAAGAAAAACTCGAACAAGCCTTCGAATTCTTCAACACTTTCCTCGAAGGACAAACCTGGGCTGCCGGACCAACGATGACTATCGCTGATTTGAGCCTTGCCGCGTCCGTTTCCACCGTGGAAGCTGTCGGATTTCCCATTAACAACTACCCGAACGTTCAGAAATGGTACTCAAAGTCCAGAAGGAAGCTCCTGGCTACGAAGTTAACGCCAACGGTGCTGAAACCTTCAAACAACTTTTCCTCAACCTCACCGGGAAAAAGTAAATCGAATCCGAGAGGAAACCAGAAGAATTTCTTTCCTCCTCAAAGGTTGTCTCAAGGGCTCTCACGTTTTTGTTGTAGCTGAGCAGACATGGAGACTTATTGAGTTACGGATAATTGTCTGTCGACAAATGTTTACTGGATAATATTTCCTCTAGCCTTACATGGTCGTTTTCATGCCTATACCTGGTCTGCCTTGAAAAATTTTTCTAATTAAAAAAATTTGAAATAGACGTGACATGTATTATTGGTTATTTCTTTTTTAGAAAAATTTAAATTTTTATTATCATCCTTGATTTTTATTAATATAAACACTTTTGATTGTTTCTGATAATTTTTTAACTGTTTCCAAGTTTTTCTCTACCTGATTTTGAAACCTGAATAACATTTCGTTAAATTTGTTGAGTTTTGTCACAGTCATGACGCACAAATCAAGAATTCTAATCCGTTTACCTCCTTAGACTTCCCCTTATTTATACTGACACGAATTCTGCCATCTTTAATGGCCTCCTTTTTTTATCTACTGTCGTCTGTTTATTTGTTGGATGTAAGACGCTGCAATTTTTCTTACTTATACTTAATCCCTAAGTTAATGAACTTTTCTCCTGGGCTTATTTATTACTTTCTTTTGTTTTTCAACCCATTTTCGTTAGGAAACTTAACCTAAATGTTACTTTAAACAAGGACAGTCTTCATTTCAGATGATTTAAGTAAAGTTGAGTGCTGATTTAGCTTTTTGATTACTTTTGTCAGTTAAAGAAAATCTGACACATGATCATAACCTGCGTTTTGATTAATTTGAGTGGATGTCTATGATCTGAACCAGTGTGACACTCATTCTTTTACTCCCCGTCGGGTATTCTTTTGTTTATTATATTCCTAGTTAACCGCCATCTTTAAATTTGAGCTAATAGGTAGTTTGTGGGTCCCCATTGAGGCATTAGATCTGTAGAACAATTCAGAGTCTTCAACAGTGTCAAGGAAGAGAAAACAAGTAAATTAGAGAGAAAATAGAAAAGAAGAAGCAAAGTTATATTAGAAGTAGAGAAGGTAGTTGCTGAAAAAGTGAAACTGGAGAAGCTTATCCCTAAGGAAGTCAGTTGTAGGAGTAAAACTGACTCATTACAGTAGAAGTAGGTGTATCTATTAACCTAGTCTTAGTTTATAAATTCTTTGTGGCTTAAAATCAAAAAGTTTGGGTTGGATCCTAGAACCTGACTGCTACATTCAGCACAATTTCAGGTATTCAAGTGCTGGAGTACTTAGTGGTTTTGTTTATCCTGGAAGACAGTGATGGCAATAATTTCCAGATCCTCGGCTGTGTTAAGTGTTCATGTGTGAGTGTTAGTGTTTACCCATGTTTGTGTAATGTTTTAGGTGTTTTGTTTCTTCTTCTTCCTGGCCTGGCCTTGTCTGGGCCCCTAAGACTTCCCGGCAGTAGTTCGCAAATACTTGACACTTCTCCGGGGAGTCCAGTATATCTGTGATAATGTGTTCCATGTTTAGATTTGGAATGTGTGCTTGCTTGAAATGCTAATATACGGCACTATGTGAATGTGTGTTCTGATGTGTCATTGTCGGTACTGTAAATGTCTCAGCCATGGCCCATGAGTATCTGCGTCATGTGTAAGGTACGATTTCCATGTTTGGGTTTGTTTATCCTACATTCCTGATCGAAGATGAGTCGCGAGATCAGAAAAACTAATTTCGGTTTCAAATTTATTATTATTTGCATGTTTTTCATCAAAAAATCTTCGTAACCGTTCTTCGAGTCAAATAAAAAAGAAAAGAAATCGAAATGAGTGTAAACAACTTTCAAACTTCCCGCCGCCATGTTGGCTAATTTCTTGGCGCTAAAAAGTTGAGAGAAATCAGGAGTGAAAATAACAACAAAACATTTTTGCACATTCTAATACATTTTTAATTATTACAATTATACCTCTGTGTGAAAAATTAGACAAATTTAATACAAATTGAATTGAAACAGTTAAGAAATGAATTATTATTTTAACTAATCCGAAGAATTCAGTTCGTCACTAGTCGATGAGAGTAAACGCTGGTAAAATCTAATTTTGCACGAATGCGGTAAGTTGGCAGAAAATTTGGAAATGATATTTTATTTTTTCACATCTAATAGTGTTCTCATTTTGTTTTATTTTCTTTTCTTCAGATTAAATTTACTGCGTTGGGTTGGGTTACTGCGTTATCACTCATCACTGCTTGAAGATGTAACAAATGTAAGTGCCTACTTCCTCAAATTACTAATTTTTTGTTACCACCTTGGGAGTATGACAAATGACAATCTCAGTCATGACAATTCACAAAACTAGAATTAACACCTAACAGATTTGTTTACCAATAAATTACAGTAAAGTCCTACAAGTAAGCTCGGATTAGAGATACCAAATCAATTCTATTTTCTCATATTCATGTATCTTAATCATTAAGTCGACTACAGCCAAATTTGTTTGAAGCACACTACTGACATAGCTCAAACATGGGTAATTCACATGTTAGTTTATATACAGGAGAACTACAATCCACTACAAATGCCTAGATTACTTCAAATTGTAAATGACAATGAGTTTCTAATGCTTTTAACAAGTTACAATGGGTGACATCATTCTCGAAAAATAATTTCAACATACTACCTTTGTGGGGAGCTTAGAATGTTCGAAATGAATTTAATGAACATTCAAATTTTACCTAATGACATTTGAATCTAGTGTCACCTGTTATGCATCACATAAATTTTAATTGTTATCTCTAAAAATGCATTTCATAGCAAATAAAGTTCAGATCCACTGAACTTAGACAAACTAATTTTTGTATCGAATTACAAAAGCTCATTTTTCAAATTTTTACAAAACTTGTACATAAATATTTCTTTACTCAAAGCATTATTAATACTAATGTAAGTGTGCGTTCTTAAGTAGAACCATTACAAAAATTTGCCTAAAATAATGAAAGTGCTCTCCAAATTCAAATTTCAAATTTGTTTTTTGAAACTGTCTCGATGAAGTAATTATTCGAATATTGACCAAAATGAGATCTGAATCTGTGTGATACAATTTAAACTTTTGTGTTTTGTAATTCAACCAATTTAAAACAAGTTAAATTAAAGACATGAACTCAGGACTGTGAAAATAATGATCTTGTCTTGGAGAGGATCAAAACCTACATACATGACCATCTTATAGTTACAAGTAAGGATCTTGTCATGAAAGTTTTAAATTTATGTCTTAGAAATCTAGGTCAGTGATAGAATATCTTTTTCGAGAAGTGGGTCAAATTTTGTTGAAAATTTTTTATTAGTTCTATCACAAGGGTCATTAGGTGATCTCCAGTTTGAAAGTTGAGGGGAAGGTGTTGTGGAAAGTGTACAGAATCACAAAATGAAAGTTTAAGTTTTCCTTTTTTGTCCAACAACTTTTACTTCTTCAGAATTTGATAAACCCAAAAGTTTTTTCAAAAAGTGTTTTTGAATGAGCCTCTCTCCCCTACCGAACAAATAAAACCAAATTTTCACATTTTTATTCGATGACCATGTCTGTTTTGCTTTTTTGAATCAAGAGCTTCTCCCTTAGTGAACATCACTTCCTTTCATTTATGTATTTCCTTCAATAAATTTCTATTAAACCAACTCAGGAAACAAATTGGATTTATGTCTATCTTGATTGGTGAAAACCAGAATTATTGTCTCACAGGGAGACCAATTTAGAGAACCGTTCACAGAACAAGTGAGTGAGTCAATTCAATAAAAGAAAATTTTTATTAAAATTTAATTAATTAATATTTGGCTGAAATATTGGAAACCAAAACCTTTATTGGTGTAAATTAATTATAGTCAAGATGACTAATTTCTGATGGCCTTCTATTTCTATTTTTTCTAAAATCCTGAATTGAGTAGTCAAACCCTATCCTAGTATCTGAGCTTTAGGGTCACCATATTGAAGCAGGTGGATGATGGTCTCCTACCACCTCTCCAAATTTTTTTGGCAGTTGGGAGTAACATCCACCCACCTTTTGTTCCATGTCTGATAGGTAAAACAATATTATCAGTATTAATATAAACAGAATTTAAGTATAAAATAAAAATTAATTTGGCTAAGTTTGACTGCTTAAAAACAACAGAAATTGTCTGTGGGGGGTCATAGATGAGTATTTATTAAAAATTATTTTCATATACTAAATTATAATATAAATAATTTGTTTGTTATATTTTTGGGTGTTTCTTCTCTTTAAAGATAGTAGTAACAAAAATAGATAATTGCAGAAATGAAAATGTTAAATTGAGAGTCTTGCAGTGTGTCTTTGCTGTATATCAACTGGGCCCTTCAGAGAGTTGCTCAGGGCCTTAGTGCAAGATTTGACTGTTCGTGGTGTTCGTCTGTATATCGTCTGTTAAGTGCTCAGCTGGTTCCCAGTCTCTCAGGCTGGTTTGCTTAAGAGACCCCAGTTAGTGTTATAAATATTAGGTTTGCCCTTTGTTCCTTTTTCGTTTTTACTTTTGTGCTTATGTCAAATTGTTTTGCTGTTGTTGTGAAAAACTCCGATCCACAATCGATCGATATAATTATTATACATATAATGAAGGTGTGTACAATATTCAGGTTCTGTATTGTGGGTGTTATATCACCACTTTAGTTTTGAGTCTAATACAGTGTCTCCCAACCTTTTTTGGGCCCTAATTTTCAGTTCCCCAAATTTTTATACCCCCATTCATACTTTTATACGATATATTTAAATATTTTCGTTAAATCAATCAATTGACGGACACTTATTTCAAATTAACATCAACTATGTGAAACAGAAGTTGAGTTGGGCTAATTAGGTGCGAACAACGGGGTTTGGTGAATTTTAAAACGTCAGGATTTTCCTGCAACAGGAGCCACACTCTGCTGTGATCCTCCGAAGTTTATTTGACGACTAATTACCCCGTCGATATGTTGGTAACGTCAAACATAACATAACCCAAAGCGAAAGAATTAAAGTCGTGTCAAATCCATTTTTTAAATTGCTCTCCTGTTGGGCGTGGGCCCCACGTTGGGAAACACTTGCCTAATTTATAGAAATAAATTACAAAACATAAACACATCATATCAAAATGAAATAAATAAATAAAAGGTCAGTACCGAATCAATATTTTGACATTTCAATTGAACATAAAATTCAAATTGGTCGATTTGTCCTGTGAGCGACTCAATCAATACATAATCACCTCAATCTATGTCGACTTTGATCCACTCCAAAGTGAATAGTATATTTTTATTTAATTATAATATCCATAATTATAATTTCTAGCACAGTCAGATCTCATCCTCACCCATTTCCTGGGTGCTTAATTAAGAGCGCACAAATTTTATTTACAACAACAATGACAAATTTAATTAAATTTTAATCCGACAATTCGAAAACCACAGTTCAATCACCTGTTTCAATAATAATTTTTATTAATCCTTAAAAAAAAGTTTTTCCTTTGTTTATTTATTTGTTTGGGGGGCTGGGGAGTGCGTGTGATTATTTTTGATGGGGAGGTGCTGTTGGGGGGCTGCGCACCAAAGCAAGAAAACGATGCAATATAAATGCAAATCAGTTGAGTGCTTTAGAGAAAGCTTTTGGTTTTCAGATTCGTAAAGGTTTTTAAACTTTAGTCTATGGTTATGATCGCTCCATTTGAACTTGTGACGAGGCTTTCAGCCTAAATGAAAATTATTTTTTCCTTTTCCATCTGCTGGGGCCTTTTCGAAATCGCGAGCTTTTTCAAAAAAATTTGTTTTGGGGGCTTTTTTGTTTCGGTTTCGTTTTTTGATCGTGGAACTGCTCCTTCAGCATTATTTCATTTCTCCTTTTATAAGCTACCTAGAAACTGCAGGAATCTGCGGATCTAACCCATTTTCCAGTTAGCCTAATCTGCAAATACATAGACAATCCACAGATTTCCACGATCTCGATTAGGGCCTAAGTCAAAATTACAAACAACAGCAACGGTTTCTGTACAACTTCATCTCGGAAAACACACACTAACACAAGAAACAACTCATTCCATAAATGATGCACACTTTTCTTTTGAAATTCATTTAAATATCGATAAACTTGGTAAAGCTGGATCGTGATCGCTTAAAAAATTGTTTTGTGTTTGAAGTCTTGAAACTGTGCAATATTTTTGATACTGTGTGTGCATTATTTATGAAATGAGATTTTCATAGGTGTGTGCAGTACTTTTGAAATAAATTCTGGTCTGAAGTATGCTATCTTTTCAAAAATAGACTCTCGACCAAAGTTCGCATTATTTGTGAGTGAGTTCTTAGTAGAAGTGTGCAGTATTTATGATGAGATTTGCTGCAGTACTTTGAAATAATTTATGAAGTGATATTTTTCAAAATAGGGAGGTGTGTGCATTATTTGCATAGGTGTGTGCAATACTTTTGAAATAAATTCTGGTCTGAAGTATGCTATATTTTTCAAAAATAGACTCTCGACCAAATTCACATTATTTGTGAGTGAGTTCTTAGTAGAAGTGTGCAGTATTTATGGGATGAGATTTGCATAGATGTGTGCAGTACTTTTGAAATAAGTTATGGATTGAAATATGCTGTTTTGAGAAGTTAGACTCTTAAGCAAAGTGTGCATTATTTTTGAAATGATTTATTTTTCAACAGCAATGTTTCTGTAGTTCTAAATCAGAGGTTCCCAAACCTTTTTTATGTCGCAGACCCCCTGCCATGTTTTTCCGTTTTGGGCAGACCCCCTACTGACCTGATATTGATTTTTGTAAATTTCTGACTGTAGTGAAGTAAATATGTCTTTATATTATAAGATAGTATAATGTAAGTAAATAGGTACTAGCAGTGTATGTTGACATCCACTATCGTGGACCCCCTAAATTTTTGTCGCTGACGTAGACCCCTTGGGTTGTCATAGACCCCTGGGGTCGAATCACTGTTTTAAACGAAAGTTTTGAGCTGTACAGAAACCGTCAATTTGCACACCACCGGAAATCTGTCGATGTGTCTGATCGTCTTGAGATTCCGTACATAGTATCAGAATTTCGTTACTTTAGCGCTAACGTATATATTTATTGACGGGAGAGGGTGAAGGGGAGGACATATCTCCAAATTTCAGTATATAAAATATAGTTTACTATTTTTCGTTTTAATGGATCCAGGCAAAAGTCAGGAGGAAGTTAATGGTTTGGAAAAATCAATTACCAGTTTTAAAACCAGGGTTTGAAAAAGATATAAAAAAGGGAAAAAGTTTTCGGACTCGATAAAAATTATTTCGTTCACGCGATTTAGAAAGTGTGTGCTTTGGAGGGAATTTAATTTATATTTTGGTCATAAAGTTTTCTTTTATTGTTTCGGTTATGCTACTCGATGTACGATGTGCGTTTCCAGAAGCATAATTCTTATTTTTGTGATTTTGTTCTCTCTCTCTCTCTCACTCGCTTTTGTTTCTGTTATTTATTTATTTTTTGCTGTTGTTTTTGTTCTTGGTTTATGGGTTAGCAGAAAAAAAATGAAAGATATGATAATTGAGATTAAGTCATAGATAATCTCTCTCCACTCCCACGAGTATAAAATATCTTCTGAACAAAATTCCCGGTCAGGTATTATTAGTACATTGACTAGTAAGACTTAAATAGATAAAGTCAATACAGCGAATCAACAGCTGTAGATGTTTAAAAATTGTTATGTCGTGGTTCATGGACTGCTATTTATACGAGAAAACTCGTGGGTGGTATGGGTTAAAAAAATAATTCAACGTTTAAATGATTCATTGTTCTGTGAGTGTCAAAGGCCTTCAGTTTCTTAGCTGGGATAATATTAACACGTACGGATGCGAGATAACTCGTGTTTACATTCATATTGATATTGTCGAGTAATCTTTCTCATTCCCACGAGTATAAGATATCTTGTGAACAAAATTCCGGGTCAGCTTTGTATAATACATAGTAAGACTAAATAACATCAACAGCTGTAGGTATTTACAGACAGGCTGTAGAAAAATTTGAATTATCTATTGGTTGATGGACTGCTATTAATACGAGAAAACTCGTAGGTGATGTGTTAAAAATTAATTTAACGTTTAAATGATTCATTGTTCTGTGAGTGTCGAAGGACTTCAGTTTGTTAGCTGGGTTGAGTATTAACACGAGATAACTCGTGTAAGGGTGGGGGCCTTCTGTATAGAGTGTAGATAAAATAAGAAGCGTTAGAAAACAACTGGGTGCCTATGACACAATCCAGGTGATGAAAACTGACAGAAGATGGATAAAGGAACCGAACCGACCCTATGGACCCCATCTCTAGGTTACCGGAACAGGGGCAAGCAAAGGAGGAGGTGGGAAGACGACCTGGTCGCCTTTGTGGGCCCTCAATGGTACAAGATAGCAGCCAAAAAAATGTTTTGGAAAAGCGCGGAAGGGAGGGGGCCTTTGCCCAAGCTGGACCTGGTTAACTCGTGTGTACACGCACGTTAATATTATCCAGTGTCGTGAGATGGGCTTTGCCCAAAATTGTGTTGATACTAACACCTAAAGACAGAAGTTAGGTATCAAAGTAGACGACATCTAAGGATGGGAGGTTGAAAACACGAGTTATCTCGTGACGTGCCGTGGAATCTTTCATAAATTTAATGGAGAAGATTCTATTAAAGATGGGTTTATATGATAGATAATTGATTTTTGACAAACAAAATTTCCAGTCAGCAGTGTGTTGATACCACTTGAAACAGATACAAAGTGAGCGATGTCTAAAGAAAAGTTGTAGTGAAGAGCTGTGTTGTGGTTGAGAGGATACTCCTTCCCCTCCTTATCCGCTCTAGTAGTGTCTAGTCTCTTTATCTATCCGGTATCTAGGTAGCAATACTCTTTACTAAGAATTGTTTAAAACTCCCACAGCTTCTATAAAAATCTGGTTAATAGATAATTTTTGAAAGGGTTTGAAAGATAAAAAAAAATTTGACAACAGCTTTACTGTGGGGGCTCATATTTCAAAAACAAATCCCCTCCAAATCTCAGCACACTTCTACCAACATTTTGAAATCATTCATTCAGTCTTACTCTTAAATCAAACCCCGGTTATTCGGAAATCATTCTCCAAACTGGTTATCTAATTAAGGCAGATAAAAAATTATTCTCATTGCAAATTAATGAAAGCTTGACTGGAAAAACTTTTTTTTTGACTTCGTAACAGTCTTACATAACTCGCCATCATTATTATTAATTATCCGAATCAGATAAATATTATATATTTTCTCATGGCGTTGTGTAAACCTGTTTTGTTTCATTCACAAAATATACTTTATACAAAAATCTTCTTTTTTTTTCGTTTTATATTATTATCCCACCAATTCTGGTTAATATATAGTCAACAAATAATATCAAATTATTATCATATCATATTATAAATAAAATCCGATTATCCCTCGGGATCACTATAATATCAATTGCCATAAACAAATAGAGTATTTATCTATGTGTTCACTTTTTAGTAATTCCACAATAACAATTTTATTTAATCAACACGCTAAGATATACTGTATATATATATATACTTTAATTATTTATTTTTTGTTTAGATTTAAGCCTAATTTGTGCCGTTAATATCAAAACGAATATATCTGAGCCAACAAATTTTGTTAATGAAGCTTCTCTCGCGTTTGTTATTAATGACTTCATTTGACATTTTTTGTTTTAGCTACTTGAGCACATTAGCAAAACGACAGCGGAAATGTTTTTTTTGGCGGTCTCTTGGATGAAAGATGATTTATGGAAGCTGCTGCGATGTGTAAGTCTGATTTTGCTGGTTTTTGGGTGGAGGGGCGCAAGGAATTGGTTTTGTTAAGAGTTTGAGACTGGCGGATGACTTGGGTGTGCAGTGGTGGGATGCTCGTAGATAAAGAGAGCAGTCGCTGCTATGTATTTATCTAATACATATGTTACTGTTAATAGTTTATCTAAAAGTATAGGATTCCGGTAGGTTGTTTACTCTATAATAAGCCCTCGGAGTGGGGTGTATGTTTCCTAGATAAAACCCAAGTAGACGGTCTATCTACTCCCGCGACCTTAGTGAAAAGTAGCAGTTAACTAAATAAAAAAAAAAAGTAGAATTATCTACTTCCTTTAATTTTTATCTATTTTATGAATATTTTTATGCAAACAGCTTTCCGTTCATTAAATATCACCCCACGCGTTCAGGTATAACTTCCACTGAATAATCAACACACCCAGTCACGCCAGGAGAAACTTTCATCAAACCAGTAACAGGTTAAGGGAAGTCAAGGAATCAGAAATTCAGATGTCTTGAAGGTGATAGAAACAGGAAGTAGATAATAAAGGAAAGAGGAAACTGTTAAGAGATGCGTTCGATGACAGAATGCACTCGGGTTCGTACATAGAAAGGGTTTTACGAGTCGATTGCCTGAGGGGCTTCAAGCTGTGAAGGAAATTCGACGGAAACTCTTGTGGGAAAAGTCGAATAAGAAAATTTTAGCTGTGAAACCGGAAACGGAAGTTGGGTACAGATTTAAGGCCTGGATGACTTTATTGAGTATGGAACTGTTAAGATCGCCTATTTACCGGAAACTCTTGAACTTTTCGACTGGATAAAAAATTTGTAGGACGTAGACTAAATTTTATATTATATATTTTGTTATACTATGTAATTTTCTAGTATAGGATTGAAAGGCGTTCTCGTCTAGGGTCAAAAGTCCTAAAATCGGTCTAGTCTGAGGGGTAAGAGCTGTAGATAAGGTCATCGTATAAATTGGTAGTCGAATAGAACAAAATAGGCTGCTATGGAAATAAAATAGACACATAAATAAATAAATAGATAATAAAAGGCATGCAAGTAAGCATGTTGATAACAAAAATAAGTCAATAAATAAGTAAAACAAAATATACAAATAAATAAATAGATAAAATAGAAAAGACAAGAAATTAGTGAATATAATGAAAATGGATCGATAAATAAAGTAAGAGAGACAGAAAATAAATAAATAAGACCACAAAACAAAATATACAAAGATATAAGTAGATAATATAAAGAAGACTGATTAGGGAATAGGTACAACGTGTCGGGATTATTAGACGACCGGGCTACGCCTTTATGTGTTTAGTATAAAACTTCTAATCTCGATCCCCAAGAAACAAATACATAGATAGATGTATAAATAAAATTTTAAAACAAGACTAATTCAAATATAATTATAGATTTGTATAGAATACATAACTTCAAACAGTTTCCTCTTTCCAGAAGAGGGATGATAAAAAATTCTTTTAGTCGTGAGAGAGGAACTAGATTAGATTTGATTGATTAGAAAAGGAAACTGGATAAGCATAAGGCTGTAGTGGAAACTCCTCAGGTTCAATAACCTTTGGGGGTTGGAATATTGCTAAAATCTCAAAAAATAGGGGTTGTAAAGTGATTTCCATCAAAATATTTGAGAAACATCTGTTGAACTGTACCAAAGCAAAAATCTCATCAGATTTGGGTGAGGGAAGGTGTGTGTGGGGGCAGAAATTAATTATCAGGTTTTTGTCTTTCAACCTTTTTGTTATTTAAAGGTTCCCTCCGCTCCCTCTTCGAACCCAAAACCGGGGCGTAAAGCCTTTAAAAGTTTTTGAATTTTTGGAATGCCTTACCCATAATTTATTACACCGGAGGTGGAATCAATAACTTTTAAAAAGAATTTCATTTAATTTTGAACGGTTATTCATTAATCCCGTGAAAGATAATTAAAATGGCGTGATGGTTTCCTTTGGGTCACGTGACTCTCAAATATGTGACGCGCCATCATCTGCAGCAGCTTCGGAGATGGATTCCCACCAAAGAAAACAGAGCCAAGAGGGAATTTAATCACAAACAAAGCAAAGACTCGTTAAACTATTTCATAGATTATATCTAAACAATTTAATTTGTAGATAAATAATTAATTTTTCAATTGATTCGAGTTTTGGAAACCCGTTTCGGGGCCCATACAGAACCTAAAAAAAAATTTTTTTTGTTTCTCGCACACAACATTGACTAGCTTTTCAATACCATTTAATTAACGTTTATTTACTCTATGCTTTAATTCAATTTCTAATTTATCTTTGTCACAATTTATTTTTTAAATTAGTCACAATCCAAGTTCATGAAAGACAAACCGTAAAGGGAACAAAGTAGGAAACGGAAGTGAATTTATATTAGTTTTAGTATAAACTCGTGGTCAGATGGGTCTTAGAGAAAGCTCATAAATCCAGGGACAATAAAATTGATGGATAGCAGTCCGGGTGTTGAAATATAATTTAAAATATTTGGAACGAGGAAAGAGATAAAGAGAGGAGAAGATGGAGGAGGAGGAGGAGGAGGAGAGATCGAGGTTCGTTTATCACCAAGCAGAACTCCCTAACAAATCCAACACTTATTGCTTGTAATGTGAGTGCATTCTTCTTTTATTGCACTTATTTACATTTTTATTGAAAAAGCTTTTTCAGATTATTCACAGCTTCCTTAATTTATTTACTTTTTTATCTGAGGAGAAGGAAAAGAAAGAGAGAGAGAGAAATATTGATCTGAGAGAGAGAGAGATCTCTTTGTAATTCTCTAACGCTAGACAATAAGAAAGATCGTCTAATACGAATGTCAGCAGCATCTCAAACTGTTGTTTTGTTTCACGGATTCAAAAATAAATTTTTGAGTATGTCAGTGCCTAGAGTTAGATCAGAAGTCTTATTTTTAGACTATCTAATAGATCGTGTAATCATTTCATGTTCACCTGAATAAATTTTATGGGTCCAGGTTAGGTTAGGATTTAAATTTAACCCCTAACGACACCAAAAATTTAGAGTTTAGGGGTTGTTTCTTGACTCTGGTGAGGAGTTTGAGATCAGGAACCAAGAGTCTGTTGTATAAAATTAAAAAAAATTTGAGATTTAGAGTTACGCGAATTTTCTCAACCAGTCTGGTCTTAAAACCATCAAAGAATTAGTAACAGTATGCCAGGGAAAGGATTTGCGCTTTAGAGTAAAATTCGTTTTTCAAAACAGTGTGCATTACTTATGAAATAAATAAACAGGCTGTAAAACCTTATATTAATTGATAGAAATAAATTTGAGAGGGAGGTCAAAAACTACAAAGCCGTTAATAAAAAATTGTGCAGTAGTTATGAAATAAATTTTTTGCCGAAAGTGTGCATTATTTATGAAATGAATTATTTCTTAAAGAGGGAGACTCGAGTTGTAAAAAAAAGGTTACGTTATTTTGGAGAGGTTTCTGTCTTGGGGTGTTCAATATTTATGAAATTAATTCCTGTGCATTATTTTTGAAAGATAATCGGAGTTGCAATTTGTAGTTCTTGTTAGACTTTCGAATTTTAATTTTTTGTTAAGAGTCTCTCTCTCAGTGTACATTATTTTTCGAAAGGCTTTTGTCTCTGGGTGTGCATTATTTATGAAATTAATTCTTGTTGAAAGTGTGCATTATTTTTTGAAATGAATTATTTCTATAAAAAAGGGGGCTCGATTTGTAAAATAAAGGGTTCACAAAAGGAGGTCTTATTTTTGTAGAGGTTTCTGTCTCAGAGTGTGCAATATTTATGAAATTAATTCATGTCATAATTGTGCATTATTTTTGAAAGATAATTGCAGTCGGATTGTGTAGTTATTGTTAAATGTTTGCATTTTTAATTTGTAGTATGGACTCTCTCCCTCTCAGTGTATTTTTGAAAAAGCTCCTCTCTGGATGTGCATTATTTATGAAATTAATACCTGCCATAAGTGTGCATTATTTATGAGAGATAAGCGGGGTCAAAATTTGAAGTACGACCTCTAAGTGTGCAATATTTTCGAAATCGGCTCTCAATTTAAAGCGTAAATCATCTAATCAGCGTTCTCTGTTCAATACTGTTTATTAGTTTTAAAATTAATACAAATTTGAGACTTAGAGTTACGCGAATTTTCTCAACCAACTCATTTGCGTTTACAGTGTCACCAGAGTGAAGGTCTTGTCTTAAAACCATCAGAAAAAAATTTTTGTTTGAGAAAGAATTTGTTTTACAAGATTATAGATAAATTTACACGTGCAAGAAGGTGTGGATAACAGAATGTGTCAAGGAGTTGTGAATCTGTTAACGTTATCCTTCACAAATTAGTTAGAGTGGTCAAATCAATCTCTACAGAGAATAGCTATTGTAGATAACGGACTCATTAACGGTTTTCGAGTGTCAATTGCTTAATCATTTGGACTGTGGAAATCAGCAAAACAAATTTTTCGAATCGCTGAATTATTTAAGCTCAGGTGATGTGAATTCCCTTTTCAGATGTTAAATATTCAGCTTGTAGCTTTCAATTAAAACGAAATTGAATTAATTAAATTTTTCCCTTTCCTGTTGAAAACCTTTCAGGCATGAACTTGGATTGTCGAAACCAATTACGAGACACCAAAAAGACAAAACCTCAGCTCTGCTGAGTATAATTATCTTTTATCTAAGACAAAAATTTCTCTAAAACTTTTTTTTTCCTTTTGTACAATTAAAGCAATTAACAATTATCGAATACAAAAAAAAGGGAGGAGGAAAATCTTTCGTGACATTCCTCGACAAAATTTCCTCTATCAAGATCATTTTGTTAAAAAGTGCACTTAAACGTTCACCCCCCCCTCTTTCGCCATTTTGAAAGCTTTCCGACGATTTGCTAAATTTTAGTACGAAGCTTTTGTCCAAATTAATAACGCAAATGAGACTGACTATTGACTTTGGGTAGCCTTAACGCGACTTTTGTGTCCCGGAAAAATTTTGTTAAGAGGCCATTTTAATTGTTAGTAACTACAAATATAGTCAACAGGAATTGCTGTTGGGTTAGTATTAACAAAATTCCCCTAATGAATGCAATATTGCTTATATAAATACTACGCTCTGTTTTAAAATAAGACTAACAAAAAATAATTGTTATCATTATTTATTTATTTTTCTCTTAATCACCCTGTAAATTTGTTTTAATCATCCCAAAATAGCGAAAATTTTTTTTATTTACGTTCGTTTGTATATATATAAATATTATTTGGCTTTAAATAAATAAAAAAAAACAATTTTGGTCTCTTTTAGTTAACAAAGACCATTTCAATAATGAAATCGTTATATATACAAATCAATGCCGTAGTCGCCGGCGACCAAATTTTACCCAAAAAAATACAAATTTTTAAAAATTTCCCGATCCGGTTTGGAAAACCTCTTCCCGAAGTCTTTTCAAAAGACTTTCTCATTGGGAAAACAAAAAGGTTTTGTCAACCGATTTGAAAAATTTGTTTCGACAATCAAGAGAAAAAGCCCGAAAATTCCGTGGGGCCCTTTAAACGCCGAAATTGTTAAAAATGTAGGAGACGGAAGTGTCTTGAGGTGGAGCCTTCCGAGTGGATGAGTTGTTGTTGTTGTTTATGTAGTAGGATGACTTGTTGCGCATGCTCGATGATGAGCCCATCATGGCGACCGTTTCGTAGTAGCGAAGCCTCCCGCAGCATTTCTTCGATTTGATTATGGCGACGAATCCGCGACGGTATTTCTTGTTGAAGAAAGCGTATCTGTAATGAGAATGGACTTATACAATTAATTTGTGGTTGGAACTATCCACTACAGAGATACTAAAGCTAATCATCGACAAACTGAGCCAATTTGACGCTTCGAAACGCTGTTTTTTTAGTATAACTGTCGAATTTATCGAATACAGTTGTACTTATACTAATTACAGTTAATTTTAAAAGCACCAGGCCGAATTCTAATCCATGTGAAAGTGACTATAATATGAGAAGTGTAGTGATGACTTTGAAACTATACTCATGTATTAGGTCCTTGTTTTTTTATACATGACAGTAGCAGTTCTCTAACACATATACTGTATCTAATCTTGAATTTCAGTGTGTGGTTGTGTCACTTTAGTCCAAAATAATTTTTTGTCAGTACTGAAAATGTTCATTTCCGGGGGATTTTTAGTAAAAATGACTTTTTATACTAATTAGAGTTAGTTATAATCATTTTTAATATTTTTCGAAGATATAACTCAGCATTTCACCTCGCATTTTTGACATATACATAAAAAATTCCCTCCGGTTAACATTCTCCTACTCATCATTATATAATCGAAATATTTTGCTTGAGTTAGAAACCCGTGAGAATAATTATACGATAATATACTAAAATAGTATACGAATTTACATTCAAAACGTCTAATTAGGTCATTGTTTACATGACGCCATATGTCTTAACTACACACCATCGAAGCTTTTTGATGGTTTCGATTCGACTTATCGTAAGAAGACCGATAAGAACATAAGACATATATAGTATAGACTGATTTATAATTTCTCTCATGCCAAACTGTCTCATTTCCATAAAAGTGGATACATAATTGACAGCCTTAAATTTATAAACAAATATAAACTCAGGGAAAACCCGATCCGCTAATGTTTATATCTAAATATAGAGATTGAACCACTCCTTGTATATTATACTACTTCAAGTATCAATAAATAATTCTTTAATAAGGTGCCCTTCATTTAAATTGATTTTTATGTAATTTAGGGGAATATAGAGTCAAATTGACTCGCATAACTGACTAACTGTAGATATGTCATCAATAAGTATAACTATACAGTGAAGCCGATAAGCTAATTATGTGAAAGACTGAATTTTGATACTGAGCCACTCGAGTATAATTTTATTTTTATATTTATTATAAATGTGTCAGAAGTTTTGTGGTTTACCAAACAAGTTACCGGAAGTGCGATGATCGGTAATTGGTAGAGGTTGAGTATCAAAATGGCGACTGCAAATTTGAGATTTGAAAAATAGAACCGAGAGCTTTGGTACTGGATGATGTTCCTATGGTTCTCAGACATTTGAGACTAGAGTTTGAACTTCTAACACCAAGGTGGATTAAAATTAATATAATTCAGTAGATATGAGTCATTTTGACTCATGTAAACATCCTAAAATTTTAGAGCTGCCTATGTAGAAAATATTTATAAACTTAATTTTGGATCGGTTCATTGGTTTATTACCAAATCTTTGGTTTCTTGTATGAGTCAAATTGACTCACTAGAGCCTTGGTACTCAAGCTTTCTTTCTTCATGGGCCGAAATTCCATTGTGACCATTGCGACTGGACCACACAACTTACAAAAAGCTTTTACAGCAAATCGGGATTAAGACGTGTCGTGCAGACCACCCTGTATCATCTGTATGTACATCTGCCAGTCTGTTTCTGTATGCATTTTCTGTATATTGTCTTATATGTTGAGGGAAACAATGCTAGCAGTTTCTGGACACAGGCTAGTAAGACACTATGATCCAGAATTCAGACTTAACAATGAGCAATCGACCTCTCACGAATTTTCACTCAATTTCCACTGGACCACTCCATAAGTTTGGTGGGGCGCATGTGACCCACGGACCACAGTTTGAGTACCAAGACACTAGCTTTAAAATCAACATCTATAAATCTTTATTAAAGACACAACAGATATTCTGTAGGATACTGAATTTTGAGAAAAATTTTTGTTTAGTTTCGTTAAAGTGATAAGAAGTCAGCAATCAGTATCGAGTCAAATTGACTCACTTGACTATGAAAAATAGCTATACAATCAATATCCGTAGATTCAGTATTGAGTTTAAGGCGCGTTTCGTTTAAAATTTGTAGATTAACAAAACAAATGATGCAGATTATCTACAATATCAGAACGACCGAGTGTAGAGGAGGGATGAGAGATCATTTCTAACAATAAGACCACTCTCTCCATAATACAGCAGCAACAGCTCTCAGAACTATAAATTTAAAAATGGTAGTAAAAATTTCCTTTCACATCTATTCTTTTGTTTCCGTTCCAACCCCAGTCTTCTCTCTTATTTGTCATCTATTTTCTTTTAATGTTATCTTTTCTCTAGTCTAACTTTGATAATTTGTTGCTGTATTATTCTTTATCTATCTCTCTCTGTTTGGTAATAATTGCTTCTATAAGAATACTTATTTATTCTCCTCTCAAACAAAAACTCTTTCGGGTGACATAGTAGATAATCGATTCTCATTGGTAATCTATGTTCCTTCTATTTTATTGCTCATCTTCCCATTTCGTTTAAGTTATTGTTGTGCTATCTCCATAAATGATTCAAGTCAGCAATTCGAGTTTGAAGTCTGATAAATAATTCACTTACAGTATCGGATTGATGCAGGAATTGGAACATCCCATCCACTGTGCGATCGGTGTTAGGAAAGGAAGAAGGTTCTCCTCCCACTGGTTAAACTCTCCTCCGAATTTGATTCTTGCGAAGATTATGTACAAAGGCATCCAAGACACGACGAAAATGATGACAACAACGACTAGCATTTTGACGACCTTGATCTTGACAATGAGAAATTCGAGTTAATGTTTTGGACAGTGACCGGTCGGGGGGGTAGAGAAGGTTTGTGAGGTTACCTTAGACTTCTGTTGCATTCTCTCCATCTGAACATCCTTGGTGTCGGTGGGTATGGTCCTTTTCCAGACTCGTATCCATATTAATATGTAGCAGAGGGATATCAGTATGAGGGGTAGGATGTAGCAGAGAACTAAATTCACTACGAGGAAATAGAGAGAACCGCTTCTTGATTCCGGCCAGACTTCTAGACACAGCCAGACATCCGGAGCTTCGTCGAATATGACCAGGTCGAAGTATATAGCCCAGGGGATGGTTGCGGTGCAGGCTACCACCCAAATGACAACGATGATGACCCTGGCCCGTCGTTTTGTTATCTGACATTTGAGTGGCCACCAAATCGCCAGGAATCTGAAACAAAAATATCTCGTCAGAAAGGTTTTGGTTTCGCACCCCAACAGCGAACCTTCTGGAAATTTTTTTCTTTACTTATAAAAGGGAGCAAATAGTTTAGCTTACAAAAAGGTTTTTTATTTTTTATTTTTTGTTTTTCTCCTCCTCTTTTCCGAGAAAATGAAACATTGTTTATTTTCCGAGAGGATCATAAATTTCCTCGGGTGGTTGTTCTTGTAGATTTCACGGTTCTTTCACGGATCGGTTCCTCGAACGCTTTCTCCCATGGCCTCCCATCGCCACACTCAAATTTATTATTTCCGCAAAGGCGATAACTATTAAATTTCGTTTTGGAAGCTTTTAAAACTTGAGGGAACTCGTTGTCCTTAATTAAATGTTATTTACCCTCTTTCAACCCCCTCCCCCGCGCCATCTTGTCTCTCCAAAACAGACTTCGCTCATAGTTTCCTCTCTTCGGAGAGTGTAATACCGATAAAACGTTTTTGACGTCAATTATTGATCATCACAACCTTGAATTCGTTCCAAATGATGAGGGGGTAGGTGGGGGATGGGGGTGGGACCGGGGTGCCAAAAAATTGAATCCTCCATCTGAGGTTTTAATTAATAATTTTAATACCGAAATCAAAAAGAAACTAAAAGCTTTTTATAGCTTTCTGACACATTTTTACTGCCTCCTCGGAGGTTTTTCTTTGCTTTCTTTCTTTCTTCTCAAGTGTTTCTGAAACCGGTTGCTGTTTCTAAATTGTTTTGATATAAAAAAAAGGAAAAATATCATATTTCATCAAGATTACAAGATGAGCCGTCTTCTCTGAGTAAGAGTTAATCCGGGATTATCGAGGATAGACAAGGAATGGATCTGAATTGGAAATGTGAAGCGAAGCTTTTCCGTCCAGGATCTCTAATCCGATTTTTAGGGGGGAGCGGGGTCGATGAGAACTATCTTAGTTATTTTATTTATTATTAGTCTGCTGAGCAGTAGCCTCGATTGGTAGGGTAGTCAACTGTAGGCTCGTTAATAGTCAGTGAGTGTGAACGCTATGATTATGAGAACGGTGCGAGTTGTACTAACTGTTAAAAAGTGATTTGTATAGACGTGTGCATTATTTATGAAATGATGTCTAACAATTTGCGATTAAAGAATTTTTATTATACAAGACCGGGATTAGGTGTGTTGATGCGACAAAGCAAACAAATTTGGAACGAAATAGGTCGTTCCGATAGCCGTTCGAGTTTTGTCGCCGATTTTTGGTCGCGTGTTTCGTTATTTAGCAAGCCTAAACGCGTCTTCATGCAAGTTTGTTTGGAGTGCTTGGAGTGCTTCATTTCATAAATATTGCACACTAAGGAGGAACTCATTTCCCAAATATTGCAGTGTGGGGAGTTGATTTCAAAAATATTGCACACTAGCCAGGGATTCATTTTACAAATTTTGCAGTTTTTGGAAGTCGAAATGCTTTTTCATAAATATTGCACACTGATAGAGGAATTGAACTGCTTATGTTTAACTTTTGTGTTGTTGGTGTTTTGTGATTTGTCTTCATGCAAGTTTCTAGATGTCTTTGTGACTTGCTTCAAGTTTGATCGTGTTGGTTTGATCGTCACAATAAACAATTTCACGATTTTACGAGTATTTCATTTCATAAGTATTGCACACTAAGGAGTAATTCAATTTGCAGTGTGGGGAGTTGATTTCAAAAATATTGCACACAAGCGAGGAATTATTTACACAAATTTTGCAGTTGTTTGGAGGCTTTTTTCATAAATATTGCACACTTTTAGAGGAAGTCTCTATATAGAAAGTGATGAACATTGAACTGTTCATGTTTAACTTTTGTGTTGTTAGTGTTTTGTGATTTGCCTTCATGCAAGTTTCTAGATGTCTTTGTGACTTGCTTTAAGTTTGATCGTGTTGCTTTGATCGTCACAATAAACAATTTCACGATTTCATTTCATAAATATTGCACACAAAGGAGGAATTCAATTCCCAAATATTGCACACCAACGAGGAATTTATTTCATAAATTTTGCAGTTCTCTGAAGGTCAAAAGCCTTTTTTTCATAAATATTGCACACTTTTAGAGGAAATTTATTTAGAAAGTGACCAACAACGTACTGCTTATGTTTAACTTTTGTGTGGTTAGTGTTTTTTGATTGTGGCTCTTAAACGGACACCGTTTTTAAAAATTCGTCTCGAATTGATGTCATACACCAATTTTCAAAAAGAATTTTTGAGTTCCGAAAGAACTTTTGAAATTTTAGTTATTATACTTTTATCACATTTATCTAGCAGATATCTGAATGTATAAACTCTTGGAGTGTGTAGATAATAGACCTGTATCTCAGATCCAGGAGTAGGCAGAGGAATTAAACGCGAATTCGGAGCTACGAGGAGGTGTATGAAATAATAGTGATCATAAAAATATATTATAATAATATAAATAACAAAGGAAACAGAGGATAGAGGGGTATGAACTGATAGATAAACCCGAGAAGGAAGAGTTAAGGGAAACGAATAAACGGTAGCCTTAAATACAAAACGCCGTGAACACATGTGAAAGCTCACAAATTTGTTGTTCCAATTTCCACCATCAAACTCGAAGTTCTGGTTGTCTCGCGAGCGAGTAATTTTGGTAGAAATAATTGATGCTTGTTATCTAATCGATTAACCGATGAATTAATATTCGATATTCGAGTACAAGGCTTTCCTTTAATCCGCTCATCCCTTTATCATCTCCTTCGGGTTATTGAACCGATTATAAAGGTGTCGGAAGAGAGCCTAAACTAGGAAGTGACGCCATTTTGATGATCCCTCTATTTCTATTCAAAAGACACCTGAGTTTTCCTATTTCCCGAGCTGGGGTGAATGGAAAAAAAGCTCCGTTTTTGTATCACCGTGTAAAAAGCTAACGTTTTCATAGCAGGGAACAAAACTTTTCCTTTTAATTTGAATTTTTTCCCATCCGGAACTCATAAATAAACAACGAATATTGATCCGCATTTAGTAACAGCGAATCAAAAAACGAGTCGAAACAAATTCAAAGCTCTGAATATGTTGACTAAGGATCCGGATTTTCCGTCGTTAATTGCTGACAGTCTAATAGAATTAATAAATAAAATAGGAGTCCATGGGTGGTGGAAAAATAAATAAAACTGAAATTGAAAGTCGTTCCGTTTGGAAATGTAAAGCGGAATTATGTCGGTCACTGATCTGCAGCGAGAGCTGTTGCGAAGAGCAGGTGGAGAGGGAATCCAGGGCTGTGCGGGGAGGAACAGGGCATATTGCGTGAATCCGTCTGCAAGGGTTGAACCGATAGTAAACAGCCCACGCTTTATAGTAAACGTAGCCTTCCAATCTGCGTCTGTCTGTCTTCCTCTCTCTCTCTCTCTTCTGCTTTCCTTGTCTTCCTGCTTTACGAGTTTAGATAAAAATTGTCCAGTTTGTCTTATCGCTGTTTTATACTGAAGACCTAACCCCCCAGTTTTTTCTGTCGTTCCCCCCAATCCCCTCAGATTCTGTCTCCTGTGGTTCGAAACCCGGAAACGGATTATTATATAACGAAACAACTCCATCATCCCTCCATTTTCCTTCAGAACATCTTAATCACCCAAATTCTGATTTTGAAAAAAAAAAGAAAGATGGCGGCTCTGTTTTCATTCCTCTGCGATAAAAACATTAAAATACATTTTCTCCGTTTCTAATATCTTTTATCTACGCTGGAAAATATCCATAAATAACTCTGCGAGTGGTGGTGGCGTCGGGGGTGAGAAACCAAAAAATTTTCGATTCGAACGGGTTGAAAACACCGTTTGTCATCGGCCGTTCGAATGTGATGGCGCTTTTTTGAGAGATAGTGAAAGCGCCGGGGAGAGGATGAAAGGAAATTTTAATTTAATTTTATAATCAGATCGTAGAGTTAAGGTTGACGTAGTCATACTAAAAACTACGTGGTCGTCGAATTCCGCCATTTTCTTTTTTTTGGTTGAGTCGATAATTTAATTAAGTTTACAAGAGAACGGGATTGAAAGAGGCGGAAGTCTTATTGTGATTTTCAATGTTTGAAGTTCGTTTCCTGTCCTCTCTCTCTCTCTCTGGGAATACTCATCACAAATTGAGAAGTTTTTCGCTTGGAAAATGGCGACCTCAGATCCTGTTTTATCTGGGATAGATAATTATTCTCACTATTTTTGCCCTTTTCTCTGATATTATACAAAAATTTAGAGAGATGAAGGGAATTATATATTTTATATTAAGTTTACGGATGTTGATTGTGTATCTGTTGTGATGTATTAGGTTGGCAATCCTGCGAGTGTGTCGTTGTTTTTGTATATAACTTCCTCACTTGATATAACTAAGGAAAAATAATATTAATATATTATAGAATATATATCGCTGTAATTTAGTACACCACAACTGTTGGTAAAGTGAGCCAATTTGACTCGCAACGAAATTTGTGATTCTTTTGGATGAGCAAATTGTTGAGCTTCAAAACATCAAGTATACCATTTAGGCTCTTGGTACTCAAACTGTGGACCGTGGGCCACATGCAGCCCACCAAGCTCTACTAAGTGGAAATTTGTGAAAGATCGATTGCTCACTGTTAAGCCTGAATTCTGGAACATAGTGTCTGACCAGAACTAAAATGTTTGGGCCTCTGAAACTGTTTGCCTTTATGAGGCAATATACAGAAAATGAATACAGACTGACAGATGTACATACAGATGATGCCCTGAGGGTGGACTGTATGCGGACTTGTAAAATCTTTTTTTTTTGGGTAAGTCGTCTGGCCCAGTTGTAATGGTGACAATGGAAATTTGGCCTGGGAAGGGAAAAGCTTAAGTACCAAGGATTTTGACTTTGACAATTTGTCGTGATCATTTCATAAATAATGCACACCTGAAGTAAGACATAAATAACACAAACGCCTGTGTGACTGACTTCACTTTATACCAAACACACACTCTCCTCGAAAACTTGACTTCAATAAGCCAAACAACACGGAATAAATTTATAAACGAGTCATTTTGACTCGGATCTGTAAATACAACTTACACGAATGTTAGTTTAATATTTAAACGTTAATAAATAAAGGCCAGAAAAACAAAATAAATAAATAAATAAAAGGGAAATGGGAGTTTGGTAGCGAGTCGTAACGTTAGAATGATGGACGTCGCTGATATCGTAACTAACGTCTCGAGGGATTTCCTCCAGTAGGGATTCGCTATAAAAGATTAATTGGCAAAACCTCAAAAAAGATGGAAAACAAGAAACGAATTCATTCCAATTCGGTCGACTACATAAAAACTTATTAATTAATAATGTGAGAGTGTAGCACACATCAATCCGGTATTCTGATATACGTCTGACTCATTACATAATTTATTTATCGATTAATTGTAATAAACTTTTGATGTATCATTTTATAGAATAAGGAAAACTGAATATTTCTATATATAAAATAAGTGTGCATTACTTTTGAAATGACTTCGTTCTATAGATATTAATGAAAGTAAGTAGGGCTCGTAAGCGTACTTATGAAATTCACATCAGTGTGCATTATTTATGACATAAAACCCTGGTGCAAGTGAGGTAAATTGTGTGTGCATTACTTTTGGAATGAAATCACCATCAGACTGTGCAGTATTTATGAAATAAACCATTTCTTAACCCGTTCAGAATTCATTTTAAAAATTCCTTCGAAGTGTGCGTTATTTATGAAATTGATTTTTTTAAGTGTGTGCATTATTTTTGGAATGAAATTTATGTGCGAGTGTGCACTACTTTTGAAATAAAACCTTCATTAAAGTGAACGGAATTTAGAAATAACGATTTCTGTTTAAAATGTGCATCATTTATGAAATGGATTTCTCACCAAAGCGTGCTTGTTTCACTCTCAAAATGATATTTGTGTGGGAGTGTGCATTAATTTTGAAATGAAGGTTTACCCCACAGTTGGCTGTAGTGATGAAATGAAGTCTGGCTGTATGTGTGCATTACTTATGAATTTGTACCGCTTTCCTTTGATTTATTTATTTACGTTGAAAGAATTTTTCTTGGATATTTTAATTACCAGAGAAAAATGACTCTGAGTCAATTTGACTCTTTTAAAATTTAATTTTTGCTATTTATCTATGTATAACGCGTTTATGAAATAATATATAATTTATACTGCTCACTAATTTCTGAATTATGGTCATAAACACCGTAAATTCGTATTTGTTGAAAATTTAAATTTGACGGTTTAGATTTATTTCCCACTGTTTTGTCAGTAGTATATGAGTCATATTGACTCAGTTCTATAGTTAACATTTGTAGTATATGTATGTGTTTAAATTTTCCCAAACGAGTAGCTTAGATGAAACGTTACTAAAATTATGGCGACCTGTAGGTTGCATGATTCGAACTGAACGTATCTAACGTATCTCTCAGAACTCGAGTTAGACGTGTATAACGTATCGCTAACTTTTAAAATGGCGTCTGGATATAACTTTCCATTTGATATCGTTTTCGGGAGAAAAAAAAATTTCTCAAGACGGCGTCTAGAAAATTCCTTAATCTCCAAATCAAAACAAGTTCAAACAAACAAGGGTTTGTTTTGAGCTGAGTAAGCAGTTAGCTTTTTCAAAATGGCGGAGGGGGAAAACAAAAACAAAAAACAAATAAAAGGTAGAATAATTTATTTTTTAAAATTTACATGGCGCCGAGGTGATCGACACCAAACTACAAAAATTTTTACAAAAAGTTAACGTTGACTAGGAACTCTAATGATGGTAGGTCTTGAGGACTGGGGCAGCATGGACTACAGATACAGCTGGAGCAGCGTGTACGACTGGAACAATTGGAACAGATTTAACGACTGGTACAACTGGAACAGACTTGACAACGACTGGGGCGGGTTTGTAAACGACTGGAGCAGCTTTGACGACGACTGGAGCGGGCTTGTAAACGATTGGGGCGGCTTTAACAGCTACGACTGGAGCCGAGTGAATAACTGGGGTGTGGACAATGGCTGGAGCAGAATAGGCGACTGGGCCAATGACTCCGGCGGCGGCTACGGCCAAGAAAGCAGCGAAAACCATCTACGGATACACAAAATCTTTTAGCTTTGTACCGACTAAACCCCCCAACCAACCGAACTTCCATAGATAAATAAAAACGTTTAAATAGATAATCTGAATGAGAAATAGATAAATACTCACCAATTTATACATGTTTGGTTTTTGATTTTTGTTTTTCTTAAAAAGAAGAAATCGAATTCAGTTATTCACTTAATACCGTGAAAGACTAAATGATGCCGATGATAGATGATACTCGAGCTTATATACAAGATAACGGTTGTAGCGGTTCACACGCGGTGTTCAAGTTCTGGAAGGACACAACTCCATAAGTTATCCATAGATGTAAGTCATCCGCGGTAGAGGTGGACTGGAGTTTGCCTTGTATCGGTATACCCCTCCCTTAAATTCAAGGTGTAACCTAACAGTATTGACTACGTAAGGGCAAAAATCGGTCCTCATTGTTTTCCTCATGTCGGTGTAACGTTTAACTTTCGGAAAAATTTTTCTCTATACCCGTCCGCCATTTTTGTTTTGATCGAACGCTGACTGAAACGACCTGGAAGCTTGACACGGAAATGAGTGTGAAAATGTTTTTTGGTTTTGTATCTCCAGTTAACTTCCAATCGTCTTCAGGTACGAGAGTAGTTCGTGGATTTGTTTAGGTTGTCGTTAGGAAAAGGCTAGTTTTAGCTTCAGGAGCGGATTAAGGAAAACGAAAGCAATTAATTTTAGGAGAGTAAGAGATACTTAAATAAATAAAAATATGACAACAATAATTTTTAAATATAAATTGTGAGGGATCATAATATTTTAATAAGTTGGCAGTATCTAATTGTGATAAATTATCTACATGGATAATCTCTACAAGCAGTTAATAAATAAATTTTTATTAACCCATTAAATGAAGTTGTTGGACGTTTCTTCTGATTGTCATTCTAATCCAATTTACTAGAAAATCTGGGTCTGAGGCAAAAGGTTACGATAAGGTATCTGGGTGTAATCAATTTGTGTTGGTACCTCTGATGCGTTGAAGTATGTCGGGATGTGATGGTTGTATGATTAATGGTATCATCGATGATTATGTGATCGATTTCCATACACTTCATTTCCGCTCTATAATCCCTTTCAGGTTGTGTGCTCAGATAAGGCACTGTTTAGTGGAAATTTAGGTTGAGAATAAATTATCTGGAAGTCATAATGAGATGTCTAGATAATGAAATCTAGCCGCTACCTGAAGAAGGAGACTGGAAGGGCTGTTTGCAGTTGTTGTTTAGTATTATTGCGAGTGATTCGAATTTATTCGAAGATTTCTATCAAAAGGTTGATGTCATGGAGAGTAGGTGGACATAATTTATTAATTTGTTGTTTAATAAAAATTTAATAAATTTAATTTATGTAAAAATAAAAATAAAATAAACGTCACGGCGTGTAATAGAAAGACAGGTCGGTGTTAATCGTCAGGTCTAAAAGTTTCACAACAACCGCAGACAGGCACATTATTTAATTACAATCAAGGTATTCTTTCACAAGAACCTTGTCGTAACAGATTAAACCTAAATCCCTCGTCGATCTTACATCCTCCGACCTGAACCTGATCTCTAGCTGGGCGGAAAAGGAAAAAGTCTTCCGATTTGACTTTTTCAAAGTTAACCGCTATAGTCGACCGACTTGGAAAATGTCACGACGACGACGATGGCGACTTTTCCGAGTTCGAGAAATTTCTTTTCCCGCTCTGGAGAAAAAGCCCGAGGGAAAAGTCCAACTGGGTTTGTGGGGGTGGATGGATGGGGATGAAACCACCAAACGTAAGAGGACATTTCCTTGTCTTTGTCTTCTTGTTTGAGGGCACGGGAGGTAAGGGAAGGAAATGTCAGTGCCGATTTTCTTCTTACAGATCGAGCGGGAAGTTCAAGTCTGATGTTGACCTTGACCTCCCACCACCTCCCAAGGAAAGAGGAAAAGAAAAAGGTCGTTTGACTGGATACCCAGAGTCGAAAGAGTAATTTCGTTTTGTAATTTTCGAGTAATGATGACTTTAATCGATTTCTCTTTATCTTAGATCTTTTTTCTTTGAACTTTAAAAAGCAAATCGTGTGGAACATGCAAGGCCCAGAGACCTATTTTAGTTATTATTAAGAGGAAAGGGAAATCAAATTGCCGCCATGATTTTTCCCTTTCCTCCTCCTCCTCCTCCTACTAACACTACTCTACCTTCACCTCTTATTTAATTCCGAGCTTTTCTCTCACCCGGAAACCTAGCTTCTGGGAATTGGTTTTTCCAATCCTCATCTTTTCATTTTCTTATATTCCAACAATTTTTGTTAATTTGATTCCCTCCTCCTCCTCCACCTCCTCCCACAACTCATCTTCAATCTTTTTCTCTTCTCTCGTAACCTGTTGTCTTCGATTTCACTTCCAATTTTTTTTTGTTGTCCTCTCTAATCTGTCTCAAACTCTCGTTTTCAAGACTTTTTGTTGTTGTTGTTGCCTTGATTTCAGTTTTTTTGTTCTTTCGGCGAGAGAGTTGGAGGAGGAGGAGGAGGAGGAGAAGACGTTGTTATCTCTGATGTTATAATGAAATTTTTCATTTTCTTCATCTCTTTATCTTCCATCTTTGACTTTTGTCGAGAAGTTTTCTTGAGTTGCCTCCTCTTCTTTCCCAAACCCCCACCCCCGCTGACTACCCTCCTCCGCCTCTGTTGGAATTTTATTAAAAAACTTTTATTCCTTACCTTTTGTGTTCGTTTTTCTTTAATTTTATTATTTATGTAAATTGAGGTTAATAATTTTATTTAAATAATTTTTCCTCCTCCTCCTCTTTTATCTTTTTCTCTTTTTTTTGTTTAAAGATGCTTCCACACTTTACATTCCATCCTCCTCCGGCCCTGCTCTCCTCCTCCTCCCACGAGAAGTGAAACTTATTATTGAGTTTTTGGAACTGACCCTGATTTGAAAGTTAAATTTTTGAAATGTTGTTTATTGGTTTATTTATTTATTTATTTTTGACTTTTTGTTTGTTTGTTTGTTTGTTTCGGTCATGTAAGAAGGACCCGTTGTCTCCGACTAGTTTTTTAAAAATTCGGTCTGGCTGGCTTGGAAAGGTGAAAGGTGGTGTGTGGTTGGATGAGAGTTCTCTGTGACCTTGACGTTGGTCTTGTTCTTCGTTAGTTAAGATCTTCCTAGTCGTTAGCCGTATTCATTTCGTAAATAACGCACACTGCTAGTAGGAATTAAAATCGATGGATAATGGTTGTTGCACGCGTTTTGTGAAATTTGTGTCTCTTTCAAAAGTAGTGCACACTTTCACACTCCCAAAAATCGATTTCGAAAGTGATTCTCTCTTTGATGAAGAGTTTATTTCAAAAGTAATGCACATTTTTAGGTGCAATTTAAATGTACACATTTGAAGAAGCATTTCATAAATAATGCACACTCTTAAACCGTATTTGAAGTAGACGTTTCTGGTTTGCTTTTGTAGAAGGAACTTGTATATCCAATTTTCCGGGGTCGATTTTAGCCAAATATCTAGAAGGTGGAGGATGGTCATAGTAGTGTTGTTTCCACTTCCGGTTTGCGTTATTCCCACACATGAAGTCCCGTATATTATTTATTTTTAAATTAATTAAAATGAAAAATATTTATTCAGTTCAGGGCCAAGGGTTGAGATTGTAGTATCGCCGTGAAACGATTACAAAGGCTACGCTATTACCAAAACAGGAAATTACAACGTATCGGAAAACTACCATCGAAGCTCGAAGACAGTCGAATCCGACAAAGATAATTAATTAAAAAAAAAAAAAAATGGCAACAAAAGATTTAATTAAAAAGAAGGAAGACAGATTATCGGGGATAGTAACGAACATAGTAATGGCGACCTTCATCGTTCACCGATTCAAAGGAAGCGACATTGAAATTCATTTTAACATCTCACGCATCGTGAGATAGCTAGAACTCTCCATTGTAAGCCTTTCTAAGCGACACATTTATTCATGGTTACTCTATGACTTTTAATATCCTCGCTCTCTATGACACAACTTCCTACTAAAGTCCCATTTCATACTCTATGACTCCCCGTCGACACCTCGCATTGTAAACAGGAAAGTGTGCGTTCGGTGTTTAAATTTAAAATTTGAAAAATAAGAAAATGGAGGAATGAAATTTGTTTTTGGGCTTTATTTATTATTTGTTTACAATTTTTCTTCTCTTATGAAAATAACTCGATGACGTAATTGATGCAATAAAATGTCGGAATGTAATAATGATGATAGTAAAAGCAACTTTTTATTCTTGCGGATTTATGTATCCATTTATGGAATTTCTCGCCGTGGGTTTCAGCTACTGAGTTTCATCTTTTATTGTTGTCAATAAAAATGTGAAGTGATAGATAAATAAGTTAAATAGGTAAACAGATAAATTCTTGAATGGTTTTGAATTTGAGTTTAGTGTTGGGTTGGTGGATAGGTGACTAAGAAGTTTGCATTAGACTATGGAAGTTGGGGTTTGTTGCAAAGGTTGGGGAGAACATACAGATACAAACGCATACTGTAGTATAAGTAGGAATCTGTAGCATATACGTTTGTTGGTATCGCTGTAATTTTTAATTTTATCAATCCTGCCGTTTAGCTTCTGAAACAGTCGCTGGTGATAGGTGACTAAGTACTATAAATGTTGAGGATTTGTAGGGAAACCTGGGGAAAACATACAGATACAAACACATACTGTAGTATAAGTAGCAATCTGTAGCACATACGATTGTTGGTATTGCTGTAAATTTTTTTTCTTAATTTTACAAATCCTGCCGTTGAGCTTTTGGAACACTCGCCGGTGATAGGTGACTAAGTACTATAAATGTTGAGGATTTGTAGGGAAACCCTGGGAAAACATACAGATACAAACGCATACTGTACGAGTAGCAATCTGTAACACGTACTTTCGGAGGTATCGCTGTAATTTTTAATTTTACCAATCCTGCCGTTGAGCTTCTGGAACACTCACCGGTGAAGGCAATACTTTCCAGAAGTCTTCAACTTAGGGTCCTTCTTGACTCTTCCGTGGTTCTGTCTCTGTTTGGGTTTATGTACCCAGTAGGAGAGGTAGATTCTCTTCTACCAAGGTTGTCCCTAGGGCTTCTAGGACTCGTATCAGCATCACCGTATAAACCAAAATCAGTGGTAGTTTGATTGACTCAAAATTTTGACCGTTGGGATTAGCGTCCGCATAAAAGAAAAACCACCGCCTTGTCTGCTTTGTAATAATCAGAACGTATCATTAAAGTCGTCTTTCGCAGAGATTCGAAATGACGGTCATTATCCGTTTCGAAACTCAACAACCAATTTCTAGAACTTCGTAGAAGTAATCTGACAAAATATTTTCGGTCATTATTGTTCGGGGGCTACTAAATCTCCTCCGGTAGTAAACAAATTACAGGACAACATTCTCATCATTACAAATATGACTTTACCAACAGCTTATGTATGTCCTAAGTTTTGGGAGCTGCCCCAACTATATTATACAGAGTGTTCATTTTGTTTTTATCAATTTATATTCATATCTTATATTATTTTATTAATTTACTGTTTATGTATATATGTATTCAGGTTTAGTTTACACTTTTTATGGTCGCTTGTGGTTTAGTTGTTTTGCTTTTGCTGTTGACAAATTTCTGTGGGGTTAAACATTATAACACAATAAGATATATAATATAATATATATTTAATTAAATTAGACTAGGAGGAGGAGTTATAAAATTTTTTGTGAGCAATTCGAGTGTGTGAGTAAATTGTTGGAAATGGTTCATTCATTTCACGAGAAAAGTTTTCCCGGAAAAGGGGGAAAATTTTGGCAAATCAGTTGAAACTAATATTAGGAAAGTTTGTTTGGCTGAAAACGGAAAAGCGGGTGGTAGAAGGTTGGGGGATGAAAAAATTATTAAGAGATTGAGCTTTTGTCTGGTGTAAGAAATGAAAAAGATTCTTCCACAGTTTGTAATACAGCAGCAAAAAATTCGGATGAGAGTGTATACAATAGAAATTTGGAAATCGAGGTTTTGGAGAAGTCTGTTCTCTCCTTCCACTTCCTTCTTTCCCGTAAATTTCTTGTTACAGTTCGCTGCAGGGGATGCACATGCTGCCGAGATTCGGCTGTCATCAACTGTTTTCTCATTTGAACATCAGACACGGGTTTCCCTGTTTACGTGGATTGAGTTCTAAGACGAAATTTTGTTTTAGGGGCATTTGTCTTGGCTCTGCCATTTTGTTTCTGACCCTGCCTTGATGGAGGATTAGTGAGTGATATTTTACGGGTTGATTAGTGTAATAAAAACGTTTGCGTAAATATGTTCGTGATAACAACAGGTGACTTGATTTTCCCGCCATATTTCTCTCCTTCTTTTGAAATACTTTCGCTTTCAAGAATTTGATTACCATTTTTTAAAATAACTTTTGTAGAAGAGAGCCAATTTGTTTGGTTGTTTTGTTTGTTAACAAACCAAACAACAACAAGACTCTTAGACGGAATGAGGTTGTCTGGCCAATTATTGGCCTCCTTCCCAAAGTTTATCACTTTTGGATGAAGAAGGAAAAAAACCCGGGCACCATAACCCCTGATAATTAGCGGCAATTAATTTCGACATCGGGCCCCGATTTCTTTTTGTAAAATCGTGAGGAAGGCTCGAGGCGCGGGGTTGCTCCAAATATCAAATGGGACGACGTGTTCGATATGATCAAATACTGAGAATTACTTTGATTTAATTAGCGTGTAATTGCAATTTAATTATTCTCTCATTAAGAATCGTTTTCTTTAATTATTTTTGTTCTGATTTAATTATTTATGTTGGCAGTCCGGAAACGTAACGTAATTTTAAACGTTCGGAAACAAATTCGCAAAATAAATCTTTGGACGTATTTAGTGACGTCATTGTGTGGTAGTAACCATCATATATTTGTCTCTATTTCGCTCGAGGGTGTTGGAGGTAAAAGTCGTTGTGTATTTGTATTGAAATAAACAGTTGGGTCTTTTTTTATGCGAATCTTGATTTGGAATCGCGTTAAAGAAATCTTGTGTGGGAGATGAGGGGATCGGTTGGCTAATCTCACTGCCAGGCGACACAGTAATAGATCGAAAGATGTGAGGAGATGCTTTCTAAAAGTGTGCATTATTTATGAAATAAGAGTTTGTTTCGTTTTTTATACATTTTGTGTTATTGTTTCTATACTCAAAAATTTAGAACCGTACCCGAGGATTCTCTCTCTCTTTAAATATTCACGAAGATGTCAGTCAGTCAATCAATCACTCCCGTTTGAGGTTTCACCGAGTTAACATGGCAGAAAAACATGGCGTAGCCATAACCGGACTGAGTTTTGGGTTGTCTCATCTCAAAAACTTGGCCCTTAATCCAAACAATCCATTTAAAAGGAACACGAGGAGAGTAAACAAACATGAGAAGAAGACCTCGAAGCGTAATATTGACAGACAGACAGATAGGCAGACGGAAAGGAACGTACAAAGTAACTGTTCAAGGATTTTAATCAAGTCATCTCCAAACCAGTCATTGTTCTTTGTATCACGAGACAAGGCCCTGTCCCTCTCTCTTTCGCTTAATATGGAATCCGTTTCCTGATGATTTCCCCGCCAAAATTCAAATTTCAAGAACCCGTATTGGGCTATTGATCAAACGGCTAATTAGTGTCTGGAGTTTTGTTTTTATAAATATACCCATTCGACGATGGATTATAGAGGTTTTATCGAATCGATTGCCTTTTATTAACCTTCGATTGATCAATAAGTTCAATAAAAATTGTTTTTCTCATTTTACAGCTGTTCTGTCCGCCTCTTGCCAGTCACGGCTTGCGCAAATCCACTCGAAGACGTATCATTGACACACATTAAAACGGTGTTGTTTGGAAAGAGTTCCTCCACTTTACGAAAATCCGCTTGCGTATTTTTGTATCATTTAATCGAGATACATATAATAAATAAACAAATGATGCAAGAATTATAGTTAGGACGCATAAAAATAAGTTTCGAATAATTATGTCGATTTCCTCTTATAAACAAACGTCATTGATGGGTTTCTATTTTAGCCAACACTCGATGTTAATTGATTTTGATTTGTTACGTGAACTTGTTACATTGAACACTTGCACGACCACTTTATTTCATAAATAATGCACACTTTCTTTACTATCCTTAGGCCTCACAACTCCTTCCTGACTAATGGAAACTTTTGAGAGTAGATGATTCTATAAATAGGGGATTACCGTATGTAAAGTTTCTTTCATAAATATTGCACACGTTTATGAAATTATAAGACTAATCTATAAAGTATTAGGTTGTATTATTGAAACGGTTTCTCTGTGCATTTCTTTTGAAATGAGTTTCTCTTAAACGCTTACCAGAACAGTCTTGACAGCAAATGACTTTGAGGCTTGTTCAGACAGCACTCCGGCGGTTTCAGAAGAGAATATAAAGACCTATGGGATGTGTCATCATGATGATAGACTTTTATACAGTATATATGGATACGAAGTTTATTTATCAATAACCTTACAGACTGTGATATTTTTCAATAAAACGACGACGACGTCTGTAGCACGATTGTGTATGAATAGAAGCATGACGATGAGTGTCTGCCGCCACGTATTTTCACCGCAAATCTTTAAAACTGTGCATTATTTATGAAAAATGATCAAAATATAGTATATATCACGCTTGATTTGAATTCTTCTGAGAAGCGTACAATTTATGTATTGAAGTCTTCGGTGAAGTGTGCAAATTTATGAAATATACACCAATCACAAGTGTCCAAATGAGTCCTTCAAAAGTGTGCATTACTTTGAAATGGATTTTCGGAAAGCGTGCACAATTATAAATTAAAGTCTTCAGCAAACTGTGCAATACTTATGAAATATACACCACCTACAAGTTCCTGAAATTTATCAAAAGAACCTTCAACTTTTAAAATGGATTGAAATCGCACAATTTATGAATTGAAGTCTTCAGCGAAATGTGCAATATTTATGAAATATGTGTCTCCTAAAAGTGTGCGGTGTGTATCAAATGATTTCTTTATAAAAGTGTGCATCACTTTTGAAACGAATCCTCGGTGCGAAATTTATGAATTAAAGTCTTCGGTGAAGTGTGCAATACTTATGAAATATACACCATCTACAAGTGTCCGGTATTTATCAAATGAGTCCTTTCAAAAAGTGTGCAATACTTTTGAAATGGATTCTTTGAAAGCGTCACAATTTCGGAGTCTTCGGCGAAGTGTACGGTGTTTATGAAATGATTTCCTTTCAAATGTGTGCATTACTTTTGGAATGGATTCTATTAAAACATGACGAGGACCTTTATTTATTAGGAAATGAGTTTTCCAGCAATATTTTGAAACGGTTTCTCTCCCAATCAAGGAATCAAATCGGATGAGCCGGAATAATTTGGTTGTAATCACTGCCAACAGCACAGTTACGGTTTGAAGCGTAATTCGATTTCGAATTTTGATGATCAAAAATGGCGCTTGACCCCCAAAATAATTGCAAAGGAAACGTTTCAAATGTTCAAATGGGCAAGAATGGCGCATTACGGACTTTTGACGCAAATTGAACTTCCCCGATTTTGAGATTTTTGGTTGTAAAGAACCCATTTGCGCCGTTGGATTTCCGCCATTTTCGATTTGATGTGAAATTTCTTTCTCTCTCTCTCTCTCTTCTATTTATTTATTTTCTTTTCTTTTCTTTGTTATTCAGGTTCCGAAATATTTTTGATTTCATAAAAAGGAATATTTCTGGAAGAAAGGGGAATATTCGCAATAAAAATTCGACGAAACCGGATACGGAAAGTTGCTGCGAATCGTTTTTCGAGAGTTTATTTATTTTTTTGATTTCTCTTTTAAAAAGAAAATTTTTTTTTCTCTTCTTTTCCTCCTCTCGAAAATACGGCAGGAATCCCCGGGATAAAGGGATGTTTTCTGTGGGGGGTGGGTTCGGGGAACGGGTAAGGAGACAGGTTCCCGGAATGCGACGTTTAAAAAATTCTTTCCATTTTTATTTCTTGTTGTCACAATGGAAGGAAAATTCTTTTTCCCCGCTTTTATTGCTGTCGGGATTATTATTTGTTGAGGATGCGAGATAAGAAAGAAGTAAGCGAAGGTGCTGGATTAAATGTTGACGTATGAGTATAATGAGAGGACATTGGAGATGGGTGGAAGAGATTGGTTTTCGGTGTATCGTCCTTGAGTTCTTGTACTTGCACTCTTCCGTGTGATTTAGACGATTTATTGCCATCTTTTGAAATGATTCGCTCGGGGAAGCATGATCTCCGGTGATCTGTCACGTGATTTTATGGTTGGTTGTGTGGGAGATCTCTAAAATGTAATCTACTCGAACTGTGCGTTACTTATGAAAGGATTCTCACCACTTACAAAGCCATGTCAGCTTTACTTTGTTCGTTTCTTTTTGGATTTGATTTGATTTTGAGAGTGTGCAGTACTTTTGAAAGTTTACTATCATCAGTGTGCATTATTTATGAAAGAAACCTCTCTACAAAGTGTGCATTTACTTCTGAAAAAAAATTCTCACCACTTAAAAAGCCATCTCATCTTTAAATTGTTTGTTCGTTAAGGACTGGATTTTCAGAGTGTGCAATACTTTTGAAATGTAACCATCATTCATCAGAGAAATTCCTCCTCAAACTGTGCATTACTTATGAATTAATTTTACTTCAAAACCCATGTCTTCTCTTCTTTAAATTGTTTGTTTCTTTTTGGATTTGATTTCCTTTTGAGAGTGTGCAGTATTTTTGAAAGTTCTCTAACTGTGTGCATTACTTTTGAATTTAATTTCTAAATACCCATGTCATCCCTAAATTTGTGAGTTTGATTTTCTTTTGAGTGTGTGTACAATATTTTGTTTACTATCATCAGTGTGCATTATTTATGATAGAAACCTCTCTACAGAGTGTGCAATATTTTTGAAATGTAACCATCATTCATCAGAGAAATTCCTCCTCAAACTGTGCATTACTTATAAAATAATTTTACTCAAAATCCATGTCTTCCAATTGGATTTGATTTTCAGAGTGTGCAGTATTTTTGAAAGCCAACCGTGTGTGCATTTCTAAAAAGACTTAGAACTATTACTTTTGAAATAATTTTAACTACGTAAATAATTTTTGTCATCCTCATTTGTGAATTTGATTTGCTTTTCAGTGTGTGTGTAGTATTTTTGAAAGTTTACTATGATCAGTGTGCATTACTTTGGAAAAAATTTTCACTACTCAAAAACTCATGTCATCCTTAAATTGGAAATTAGGTTTTCCTTTCGGTTTTGTGAATTTAATGTGGTTTAGAGAATGTGCAGATGAAAATTCACTCTCAAAGTGTGTTATTTATGAAAAATTTCACTGTGCATTACTTTTGAAATAATTTCAAAACCCACAAACCCATTCCATCTTTAAATTGTTCGTTTCTTGTGAGTTTGATTTGCTTTTAAGAGTCTGCTGTATTTTTAAAATGTTTATTCTCAGCACTGTGCATTATTTATGAAAGAAGCTCTAAGAACTGTGCATTACTTTTGAAATATTTTCACAGCCACAGAAATTCACGTCATCCTTAAATTATTCGTCCGTTTTGTTTGTAATTTAATTTCTTTTTGAGAGTGTGCAGTATTTTTGAAAGTATACTTCCTTCATTGTGCATTATTTATGAAAGAAACATTTCTACAAACTGTGCATTATTTTTGAAATAAAGAGGAATTCGCTTGAAACCTTCTGAAACATATTTCTCACTCGTGAAGGAACAGGTTTGTTGACAATCCAACAAATTTCGATTTGCTTGCTGACTAGAATATAAATTTGAAAATATAATATAATAATATAATATATAATCCTTATTTCGTTAATAGGCATTAGGGGTTTTGAAGTAATTCGAACAATGTGAACAATACATGGACAGACTAATCAGGGAGTAAATACACTGGCACATCCCAGGTCTGAAGCCCTATATAAAAAGTTTAAGATTATATAAAACCAGAGAAATACAAGGATTAATAAATAAATAAATAAATAAATTATAAATAAATAAATAAATTATAAATAAATAAATAAATTAATTAATAATTAACTTCCTGGAATTTTCCACAGGCATTGTCTTCATTCGTTCAATAAAAACTTCGAGTTTTAAGGCTGCACCAGTGTATTTATAAATCTCTATAATCTTTGCCGTGTTTAGATTCTTCAATAGGTGAACGACTTGGTCCTCCGGCAGACCCAGGTTCGGCAGTGTAGAAAAGCTCCTTCATCCTGAGGGCCGGTACTGGGGGCATCTAAGTAGAAAATGCGCCAGTGTTTCCGGCTCCTTCAGGGTTGCACACCTGGCACATTGCTGCTGGTTCCACGTATGTGTTGTCCCATCGACTGTGATCCCAGTTGGAATGGCAACCCTCATCTGGCTAATTGTTCTCTGGATGGGGAAAGGGATTTTTTGTTTAAGGTAGTGTTCAGGATTCATATAGGATAGGTGACATGAGGATTCAGAAAGGAGGCCGTAGGATTTTCTTTGGATGGAAAGGATATACTTGTTGAGGATGGAGGCGATGGAGGGTTAGTTAGGTTTTCAGGGTTTAGCCAAGTCGGTTCAACGTCGAGGATTGGAGGAAGGTTTTAACTTGAGTCACCCAGTTGAATTTCTCGATGGAGGGTGGGTTCTCCTGTCCAAGTCCAGCAGTCTTTTATAACAGGAGCTGGTGAGCATCCTTTTCTTTTCTTGTGTAGTTGCCTCCACCATTTCAGGATTCTGGTGGATTGCATGGGGCCCAGCAGATTGTGTCCTGTTTCTGTCCTGATTACATAGTGGGGTGTACATCTTGCCAATTATAGATAGATTATAAAATCTGTCCTAATAATTTTAATTTATCCACATGTCTAGAGCCCAAACCGCCCTGACAGAGGGTGAAAATGATTGAGTTAAATAGGTGTTCCCTCGTACCCCACGCCTGTATTTTTGATTTCATCATGAGTTCCCTGACTCTGGGAAAGGGCTATGTTGGCTTTGAGAGTGGCGTGCTTGACGGCCCTGTTGAACGTGCAGCCGGAAGAAAAATTACCCTAGATAGTTGTATTCATTTACAATTTCCAGTTGTTCACCATCCAAGTTGAACTTCAGATCTTAGCCTGCCCCCGTTCTAAATACCATTATTTAGTTTTCCTTTTTATTTACTAATTCATTTTCCCGACAGTATTTACTCAAGGCTAGAAGAGCTTTCTTAGCCATCAAGGGGTAGCCGTTAATAAAACCAGGTCGTCTGCATATAGATAGCTAAAATGTTTGTGAGGCAGTCAATATCCAAACCTCTGATTCCTCCTTGTAGAGAAATGTAGTCAGATCGTTGATAAATAGGTTGAATAAAAGGGACGCGGATTCACCCTGAAGAACTCCTTTTATTATGCGTTGGCTCTCTTCTCCGTTTAGCGTAAAGGTGAAGGTTGCATTTTCGTAGAGTGATCTGAATATGTTGATTATTTTGGAGCCTCCTGTGGAGAGAGTTTGTCAAAGGCGACCATGTTGGACAGAGTCGAACGCTTTTTCAAAATCAACAAAGATGGCATAGACTTTACGATTTGGTAATCTTGTATTTATCACCAGGGCGGAATAGAGGCAAAGATTGCCTCAGCGCTTTCCTTTCCCAAATCCAAATTCTGGCCAGGAAGTTCACATTTTCAGACCATTTCATCAACCTTCCTGTGATTATAGACGTGAGAGTTTGTCATGTTGTTTGCAAGAGTCATGCCTCTGTAATTTTTGGATTTTCTCTATCTCCTTTTTATGAATCAGCCGAAGATTCAGTCTGCACCAGTTTTT
>JADMLL010000009.1:5956203-6051117 GCA_016920875.1 Columbicola columbae | reverse complement strand
ACGTTGGTCTTGTTCTTCGTTAGTTAAGATCTTCCTAGTCGTTAGCCGTATTCATTTCGTAAATAACACACTGTTATAGGAATTAAAATCGATGGATAATGGTTGTTGCACGCGTTTTGTGAAATTTGTGTCTTTTTCAAAAGTAGTGCACAGTTTCACCTCCCAAAAATCGATTTCGAAAGTGATTCTCTCTTTGGTGAAGAGTTTATTTCAAAAGTAATGCACATTTTAGGTGCAATTTAAATGTACACATTTGAAGAAGCATTTCATAAATAATGCACTCTTAAACCGTATCTGAAGTAGACGTTTCTGGTTTGCTTTTGTAGAAGGAACTTGTATATCCAATTTTCCGGGGTCGATTTTAGCCAAATATCTAGAAGGTGGAGGATGGTCATAGTAGTGTTGTTTCACTTCCGGTTTGAGTTATTCCCACATGAAGTCCTACATTATTTATTTTTAAATTAATTAAAATGAAAAATATTTATTCAGTTCAGGGCCAAGGTTGAAAGTCGCCGTGAAACGATTACAAAGGCTACATTACCAAAACAGGAAATTACAACGTATCGGAAAACTACCATCGAAGCTCGAAGACAGTCGAATCCGAGATAAAATTAAAAATGGCAAAACAAAAGATTTAATTAAAAAGAAGGAAGACAGATTATCGGGGATAGTAACGCATTGTAATGGCGACCTTCATCGTTCACCGATTCAAAGGAAGCGACATTGAAATTCATTTTAACATCTCACATGTGAGATAGCTAGAACTCTCCATTGTAAGCCTTTCTAAGCGACATTTATTCATGGTTACTCTAACTTTATCCTTTCCTCTATGACACAACTTCCTACTATTATTTCATACTCTATACTGACTTCCGTCGACACCTCTATTGTTAAAACAGGAAAGTGTGCGTTGGGTGTTTAAATTTAAAATAAAAATATGAAAATAGTGAAATTTTGGGCTTTATTTATTATTTGTTTATTTTCTTCTGAAAATAACTCGATGACGTAATTGATGCAATAAAATGTCGGAATGTAATAATGGTGATAGTAAAAGCAACTTTTTATTCTTGCGGATTTATGTATCCATTTATGGAATTTCTCGCCGTGGGTTTCAGCTACCGAGTTTCATCTTTTATTGTTGTCAATAAAAATGTGAAATAGATAAATAAGTTAAATAGGTAAACAGATAAATTATTGAATGGTTTTGAATTTGAGTTTAGTGTTGGGTTGGTGGATAGGTGACTAAGAAGTTTGCATTAGGACTATGGAAGTTGAGGGTTTGTTGCAAAGGTTGGGGAGAACATACAGATACAAACCCATACTGTAGTATAAGTAGCAATCTGTAGCACATACGTTTGTTGGTATCGCTGTAAATTTTTAATTTTACAATCCTGCGTTTAAAACTGGAACAGTCATGGTGATTGGTGACTAATTATAAATGTTTGAGATTTGTAGGAAACGGAAAACATACGATACAAACGCATACTAGTATAAGTAGCAATCTGTACACATACGATTGTTGGTATTGCTGTAATTTTTAATTTTAACAATCCTGACGTTGAGCTTTTGGAACACTCAGGTGATGGGAGGTGACTAAGTACTATAAATGTTGAGGATTTGTAGGGAAACCTGGGGAAAACATACAGATACAAACGCATACTGTAGTGTAGCAATCTGTAACACTGTACTTTGGAATTATCGCTGTAATTTTTAATTTTACCAATCCTGCCGTTGAGCTTCTGGAACACTCGCCGGTGATAGGTGACTAATGTACTATAAATGTTGAGGATTTAGGAAACCTGGGAAAACATACAGATACAAACACATACTGTAGTAGTAGCAATCTAGCACATACGATTGTTGGTATTGCTGTAATTTTTAATTTACAAATCCTGCCGTTGAGCTTCAGTCACTGGTGATTGACTAAGTACTATAAATGTTGAGGATTGTAGGGAAACCTGGGAAAACATACAGATACAAACGCATACTGTAGAGTAGCAATCTAACACGTACTTGGAGGTATCTGTAATTTTTAATTTTACCAATCCTGCCGCTTCTGGACACTCACCGGTGGAGATACTTTCCAGAAGTCTCAACTTAGGGTCTTCTGACTCTTCCGTGGTTCTGTCTCTGGGTTTATGTACCCAGTAGGTTCCCTCCTACCAAGGTTATCCCTAGGGCTTCTAGGACTCGTATCAGCATCACCGTATAAACCAAAATCAGTGGTAGTTTGATTGACTCAAAATTTTGACCGTTGGGATCCGCATAAAAGAAAAACCACCGCCTTGTCTGCTTTGTAATAATCAGAACGTATCATTAAAGTCGTCTTTCGCAGAGATTCGAAATGACGGTCATTATCCGTTTCGAAACTCAACAACCAATTTCTAGAACTTCGTAGTAATCTGACAAAATATTTTCGGTCATTATTGTTCGGGGGCTACTAAATCTCCTCCGGTAGTAAACAAATTACAGGACAACATTCTCATCATTACAAATATGACTTTACCAACAGCTTATGTATGTCCTAAGTTTTGGGAGCTGCCCCAACTATATTATACAGAGTGTTCATTTTGTTTTTATCAATTTATATTCATATCTTATATTATTTATTAATTTACTGTTTATGTATATATGTATTCAGGTTTAGTTTACACTTTTTATGGTCGCTTGTGGTTTAGTTGTTTTGCTTTTGCTGTTGACAAATTTCTGTGGGGTTAAACATTATGACACCCGAAAAGGGTAAACAATAAGATATATAATATATATTTAATTAAATTAGACTAGGAGGAGGAGTTATAAAATTTTTTGTGAGCAATTCGAGTGTGTGAGTAAATTGTTGGAAATGGTTCATTCATTTCACGAGAAAAGTTTTCCCGGAAAAGGGGGAAAATTTTGGCAAATCAGTTGAAACTAATATTAGGAAAGTTTGTTTGGCTGAAAACGGAAAAGCGGGTGGCAGAAGGTTGGGGGATGAAAAAATTATTAAGAGATTGAGCTTTTGTCTGGTGTAAGAAATGAAAAAGATTCTTCCACAGTTTGCAATACAGCAGCAAAAAATTCGGATGAGAGTGTATACAATAGAAATTTGGAAATCGAGGTTTTGGAGGAGTCTGTTCTCTCCTTCCACTTCCTTCTTTCCCGTAAATTTCTTGTTACAGTTCGCTGCAGGGGATGCACATGCTGCCGAGATTCGGCTGTCATCAACTGTTTTCTCATTTGAACATCAGACACGGGTTTCCCTGTTTACGTGGATTGAGTTCTAAGACGAAATTTTGTTTTAAGGGCATTTGTCTTGGCTCTGCCATTTTGTTTCTGACCCTGCCTTGATGGAGGATTAGTGAGTGATATTTTACGGGTTGATTAGTGTAATAAAAACGTTTGCGTAAATATGTTCGTGATAACAACAGGTGACTTGATTTTCCCGCCATATTTCCTCTCCTTCTTTTGAAATACTTTCGCTTTCAAGAATTTGATTACCATTTTTTAAAATAACTTTTGTAGAAGAGAGCCAATTTGTTTGGTTGTTTTGTTTGTTAACAAACCAAACAACAAGACTCTTAGACGGAATGAGGTTGTCTGGCCAATTATTGGCCTCCTTCCCAAAGTTTATCACTTTTGGATGAAGAAGGAAAAAAACCCGGGCACCATAACCCCTGATAATTAGCGGCAATTAATTTCGACATCGGGCCCCGATTTCTTTTTGTAAAATCGTGAGGAAGGCTCGAGGCGCGGGGTTGCTCCAAATATCAAATGGGACGACGTGTTCGATATGATCAAATACTGAGAATTACTTTGATTTAATTAGCGTGTAATTGCAATTTAATTATTCTCTCATTAAGAATCGTTTTCTTTAATTATTTTTGTTCTGATTTAATTATTTATGTTGGCAGTCCGGAAACGTAACGTAATTTTAAACGTCCGGAAACAAATTCGCAAAATAAATCTTTGGACGTATTTAGTGACGTCATTGTGTGGTAGTAACCATCATATATTTGTCTCTATTTCGCTCGAGGGTGTTGGAGGTAAAAGTCGTTGTGTATTTGTATTGAAATAAACAGTTGGGTCTTTTTTTATGCGAATCTTGATTTGGAATCGCGTTAAAGAAATCTTGTGTGGGAGATGAGGGGATCGGTTGGCTAATCTCACTGCCAGGCGACACAGTAATAGATCGAAAGATGTGAGGAGATGCTTTCTAAAAGTGTGCATTATTTATGAAATAAGAGTTTGTTTCGTTTTTTATACATTTCGTGTTATTGTTTCTATACTCAAAAATTTAGAACCGTACCCGAGGATTCTCTCTCTCTTTAAATATTCACGAAGGTGTCAGTCAGTCAATCAATCACTCCCGTTTGAGGTTTCACCGAGTTAACATGGCAGAAAAACATGGCGTAGCCATAACCGGACTGAGTTTTGGGTTGTCTCATCTCAAAAACTTGGCCCTTAATCCAAACAATCCATTTAAAAGGAACACGAGGAGAGTAAACAAACATGAGAAGAAGACCTCGAAGCGTAATATTGACAGACAGACAGATAGGCAGACGGAAAGGAACGTACAAAGTAACTGTTCAAGGATTTTAATCAAGTCATCCCAAACCAGTCATTGTTCTTTGTATCACGAGACAAGGCCCTGTCCCTCTCTCTTTCGCTTAATATGGAATCCGTTTCCTGATGATTTCCCCGCCAAAATTCAAATTTCAAGAACCCGTATTGGGCTATTGATCAAACGGCTAATTAGTGTCTGGAGTTTTGTTTTTATAAATATACCCGACGATGGATTATAGAGGTTTTATCGAATCGATTGCCTTTTATTAACCTTCGATTGATCAATAAGTTCAATAAAAATTGTTTTTCTCATTTTACAGCTGTTCTGTCCGCCTCTTGCCAGTCACGGCTTGCGCAAATCCACTCGAAGACGTATCATTGACACACATTAAAACGGTGTTGTTTGGAAAGAGTTCCTCCACTTTACGAAAATCCGCTTGCGTATTTTTGTATCATTTAATCGAGATACATATAATAAATAAACAAATGATGCAAGAATTATAGTTAGGACGCATAAAAATAAGTTTCGAATAATTATGTCGATTTCCTCTTATAAACAAACGTCATTGATGGGTTTCTATTTTAGCCAACACTCGATGTTAATTGATTTTGATTTGTTACGTGAACTTGTTACATTGAACACTTGCACGACCACTTTATTTCATAAATAATGCACACTTTCTTTTACTATCCCTTAGGCCTCACAACTCCTTCCTGACTAATGGAAACTTTTGAGAGTAGATGATTCTATAAATAGGGGATTACCGTATGTAAAGTTTCTTTCATAAATATTGCACACGTTTATGAAATTATAAGACTAATCTATAAAGTATTAGGTTGTATTATTGAAACGGTTTCTCTGTGCATTTCTTTTGAAATGAGTTTCTCTTAAACCTTACCAGAACAGTCTTGACAGCAAATGACTTTGAGGCTTGTTCAGACAGCACTCCGGCGGTTTCAGAAGAAAATTTAAAGACCTATGGAATGTGTCGTCAGCAATGATAGACTTTTATACAGTATATATGGATACGAAGTTTATTTATCAATAACCTTACAGACTGTGATATTTTTCAATAAAACGACGACGACGTCTGTAGCACGATTGTGTATGAATAGAAGCATGACGATGAGTGTCTGCCGCCACGTATTTTCACCGCAAGTCGTTAAAACTGTGCATTATTTATGAAAAATGATCGTATTCAAAGTATATATCACGCTTGATTTGAATTCTTTCTGAAAGCGTGCACAATTTATGTATTGAAGTCTTCGGTGAAGTGTGCAATATTTAATGAAATATACACCACCTCCAAGTGTCTTTATCAAATGAGTTCCTTCAAAAAGTGTGCATTACTTTTGAAATGGATTTTTCGGAAAGCGTGCACAATTATAAATTAAAGTCTTCAGCAAACTGTGCAATACTTATGAAATATATGTACTTCCTAAAAGTGTGCATTACTTTTAAAATGAATTCTTGGTGAAAACGTGCAAAATTTATGAGTGATAAGTGTATCTTGTACAATATTTAATGAAATATACACCACCAAGTGTGAGGTATTTATCAAATGAGTCCCTCAAAAAGTGTGCATTACTTTTGAAATGGATTCTTTTTGAAATTGTGCACAATTTATGAATTGAAGTCTTCAGCGAAATGTGCAATATTTATGAAATTTTTACCTCCTAAAAGTATGCGTGTTTATCAAATGATTCTCCTTCAAAGTGTGCATCACTTTTGAAACGAATCTCGGTGCAAATTTATGAATTAAAGTCTTCGGTGAAATGTGCAATACTAACAGAAAATCGTCACAATTCAAGTCTTCGGCGAAGTGTACGGTGTTTATGAAATGATTTCCTTTCAAATGTGTGCATTACTTTTGGAATGGATTCTATTAAAAACATGACGGGGCCTTTATTTATTAGGAAATGAGTTTCTCTAGAAGCAATATTTTTGAAACGGTTTCTCTCCCCAATCAAGGAATCAAATCGGATGAGCCGGAATAATTTGGTTGTAATCACTGCCAACAGCACAGTTACGGTTTGAAGCGTAATTCGATTTCGAATTTTGATGATCAAAAATGGCGCTTGACCCCCAAAATAATTGCAAAGGAAACGTTTCAAATGTTCAAATGGGCAAGAATAAATGGCGCATTACGGACTTTGCTGACGCAAATTGAACTTCCCCCCGATTTTGAGATTTTTGGGTTGTAAAGAACCCATTTGCGCCGTTGGATTTCCGCCATTTTCGATTTGATGTGAAATTTCGTTTCTCTCTCTCTCTCTTTCTATTTATTTATTTTCTTTTCTTTTCTTTGTTATTCAGGTTCCGAAATATTTTTTTGATTTCATAAAAAAAGGAATATTTCTGGAAGAAAGGGGAGGAAATATTTTCGCAATAAAAAATTCGACGAAAACCGGATACGGAAAGTTGCTGCGAATCGTTTTTCGAGAGTTTATTTATTTTTTTGATTTCTCTTTTAAAAAGAAAATTTTTTTTCTCTTCTTTTCCTCCTCTCGAAAATACGGCAGGAATCCCCGGGATAAAGGGATGTTTTCTGTGGGGGGTGGGTTCGGGGAACGGGTAGGAGACAGGTTCCCGGAATGCGACGTTTAAAAAATTCTTTCCATTTTTATTTCTTGTTGTCACAATGGAAGGAAAATTCTTTTTCCCGCTTTTCTTTTATTGCTGTCGGGATTATTATTTGTTGCGGATGCGAGATAAGAAAGAAGTAAGCGAAGGTGCTGGATTAAATGTTGACGTATGAGTATAATGAGAGGACATTGGAGATGGGTGGAAGAGATTGGTTTTCGGTGTATCGTCCTTGAGTTCTTGTACTTGCACTCTTCCGTGTGATTTAGACGATTTATTGCCATCTTTTGAAATGATTCGCTCGGGGAAGCATGATCTCCGGTGATCTGTCACGTGATTTTATGGTTGGTTGTGTGGGAGATCTCTAAAATGTAATCTACTCGAACTGTGCGTTACTTATGAAAGGATTCTCACCACTTACAAAGCCATGTCAGCTTTACTTTGTTCGTTTCTTTTTGGATTTGATTTGATTTTGAGAGTGTGCAGTACTTTTGAAAGTTTACTATCATCAGTGTGCATTATTTATGAAAGAAACCTCTCTACAAAGTGTGCATTTACTTCTGAAAAAAAATTCTCGCCACTTAAAAAGCCATCTCATCTTTAAATTGTTTGTTCGTTAAGGATTGGCTTTTCAGAGTGTGCAATACTTTTGAAATGTAACCATCATTCATCAGAAATTCCTCCTCAAACTGTGCATTACTTATAAATAATTTTACTTCAAAACCATGTCTCTCTTAAATTGTTTGTTTCGTTTTGGATTTGGTTTCCTTTTGAGAGTGTGCAGTATTTTTGAAAGTTCACTCTCAACTGTGTGCATTACTTTTGAATTTAATTTTGCACTACGTAAATACCCATGTCATCCCTAAATTTGTGAGTTTGATTTGCTTTTTCAGTGTGTGTACAGTATTTTTGAAAGTTTACTATCATCAGTGTGCATTATTTATGAAAGAAACCTCTCTACAGAGTGTGCAATATTTTTGAAATGTAACCATCATTCATCAGAGAAATTCCTCCTAAACTGTGCATTACTTATGAAATAATTTTACTTCAAAACCCATGTCTTCCTTAAATTGGATTTGATTTCCTTTTGAGAGTGTGCAGTATTTTTGAAAGTTTACTCTCAACCGTGTGCATTACTTTTGAATTTAATTTTGCACTACGTAAATACTCATGTCATCCCTAAATTTGTGAGTTTGATTTGCTTTTCAGTGTGTGTACTATTTTTGAAAGTGTGCATTATTTATGATAGAAACCTCTCTACAGAGTGTGCAATATTTTTGAAATGTAACCATCATTCATCAGAGAAATTCCTCCTTAAACTGTGCATTACTTATGAAATAATTTCACTTCAAAACCAATGTCTTCCTTAACGGATTTGATTTCCTTTGGAGAGTGTGCAGTATTTTTGAAAGTTTACTCTCAACCGTGTGCATTACTAAAGACTAAAAACTGTGTGCATTACTTTTGAAATAATTTTCACTACGTAAATACTCATGTCATCCTTAAATTGGAAATTAGGTTTTCCTTACGGTTTTGTGAATTTAATGTGGTTTAGAGAATGTGCAGTATTTTTGAAAATTCACTCTCAATAGTGTGCGTTATTTATGAAAAAAAATATTCTCGAAACTGTGCACTACTTTTGAAAACATTTCAAAAACCCACAAACCCACGTCATCCGTAAATGGTTCGTTTCTTTTGAATTTATTTTCCTTTGGAAAGTGTGCAATAGTTTTGAAAATTCATTCCCAACACTGTGCATTATTTATGAAAGAACCTCTTCTAGAAACTGTGCATTACTTTTGAAATAATGTCAATACCCCACAAACCCATTCCATCTGTAAATTGTTCGTTCCTTGTGAGTTTGATTTGCTTTTAAGAGTCTGCTGTATTTTTGAATGTTTATTCTCAGCACTGTGCATTATTTATGAAAGAAGCTCTTCTAAGAACTGTGCATTACTTTTGAAATAATTTTCACAGCCACAGAAATTCACGTCATCCTTAAATTGTTCGTTCGTTTTGTTTGTAATTTAATTTCTTTTGGAGAGTGTGCAGTATTTTTGAAAGTATACTTCCTTCATTGTGCATTATTTATGAAAGAAACTTCTACAAACTGTGCATTATTTTTGAAATAAAGAGGAATTCGCTTGAAACCTTTCTGAAACATATTTCTCACCTCGTGAAGGAAACAGGTTTGTTAGGCAATTCCAACAAATTTCGATTTGCTTGCTGACTAGAATTACAAATTTGAAAATGGTGGAACTTATTAAATAAAAGAGATGAAAATTTATAACGATAACAAAAGGACAGGAACAACAGGAAAACATTCACTAACAAGCATCAAAATGGTGGAAACACTTTGAACGTTATTTATTTATTAAATAGAGAAATGTTTGAGAGTGTAAAGGCTGGTGACCCGTGAAGTGAAACGCTTGGAAGTGGAAAGCACACCTGAACAAAAAGGGGAAAAAGGTTGAGAAAGGAAGGAAAAATGAAAAGAAAGGTCAAATCGGCCTTTCCCTTAATAGTGGCGGCAAAAGTTCTTCGGTTGAATTATTCAGAATTTGGGGAAAAAGAAAAGCGGGGAAAGAGAGAGAGAGTTGCACTGTAGTGGTATGTCTTGCCCCAATCACGAACCTTTTAACATTCCGTTGAAAAACATTTTCCTGTCAGCGATTTCCCAACGAATATTATAATTTTATGAATTTTCCAAAACTGTTTTCCTGCCGTTTCTGGATCCTTTTCCCCCAAGTTCCAGAGAGAGAGAGGAAAATGTCGATGGGGAAAAAGCCTAAAAACGTAAACCTCAAAACCGATTAAATGTGTTGCTGCTGCTGCTGCTTTTGATTAGCAATTCATCGTGGAAATGTCTTAAGCGTTCGGGTTCGGGAGCACCAGGAGCAGGCGTTCGCTTCGAACATTTCCCCCCATTAATCTGGGAGAAATGGAATTTTCTGAGAATTTTAACGATCAACTGGTGATTTTCGCCTGCTCACGAACGTCCTTGAGTGCAACCTTATTACGCAAAAGCGAATCTGGGAATTCTTCAGAAGCTGGGAAAACTATGGCTGAGACCTTTTTTCCATCCCCCTTTTCGAGAGAGGTGGGAGGCAACAGGAAAAAAAGGTTCGTGTGCACTTTTCATACTCGGGAAAATTTAATCTCTTTACTAGTCGGCCATCTTTTTTTCTTGCCTTTCTTTTGTACAAGTTGAAGTTACAAGATGACTTTTCAGTCCGTTAGTTTCTCGAAAGTTTACTTTCTTTGTATATGAGAATTACTTTTTCAAAAATCTCCTTTTTTTTCCTTTGTGAAAAGTTTTTTTTTTGTGCTTTTGCTGTTATTGTTGTTCCTGCTGAATTTTCTCGTGAGGATCTTTTTTTTCCTGTTAAACTCAGTTAAAAAGCTGTTGTGGAGGTCCTCGTTATTTCTACGCTTTTGAAGGCTCCATATATATCCCGAATTTTGTAGTGTTTGTGAAAATTATCTCCTCCTCCTTCAAAAGCGATAAAATGAATTCTGGTTGATAGTGTGCAGTAATTTTGAAACAAATTGTTTTCTCTTATATAGCCCGGAATGTATTAATTATATATATAACTCCCAGCGATTATTCTTAATCACCAACTAAGCTTAATTACCAACAAATCACTGAATATTTATCACATTTACCGGGTAGTTTACAAAACATCAAACTCGTAATTTCAGTAAAATTTGATTAAATCTCTCATTACATTTTGAATATTTTATAAACTAGCCGGTAAATGTGATAAATATTCAATAATTGGTCACATTTACTGAGCTTGGTTGGTGAGAAATCATCGGGAACTATATACTGTATATTTACCCGCCAGATTTAATCACTTTTACTGTAACATATATTTATGACTTTACTTTCCGCTTCACAAAATATCAAAAGAAACTACATATTAATATAATATCCCGGCGATTATTCATAATCACCAATCAAGCTTGGTATATGTGACAAATTACTGAGTATATATCACATTGACCGGCTACTTTATAATAATGACTCAAATATAATTTGAATATTTTATAAAATAGCCGGTAAATGTGATAAATATTTAGTTTAATAATGTATATATTAAATACATTATTTACAGTGAAAGTGATAAAGGCTTATAAACATATATAATTTCCGGGGATTGCTCAAAATCACCAGCTAAGCTTGGTATAAGTGACAAATCACTAAATATTTATCACATTTACCGGGTATTTTGTAAAATATTCAAATTGTAATGAGAGATTTAATAAAATTTTCCTGAAAATACGAGTTTGGTATTTTGTAAATTACCCGGTAAAGGTGATAAATATTCAGTGATTTGTCACATTTACCAAGCTTAGTTGGTGGTTATGAGTAATCACGGGAAGTATATATCAATACATAGTGTTCTTTAATATTATGTGAACCAGAGAGTAAAATCGTATGTATGTATATATACATATACATACATATATAATATTTAATTTTTAATATATATATAATAATTTTATTAAATCTCTCATTACAATTTGAATATTTACAAAATACCCGGTAAATGTGATAAATATTTAGTGATTTGTCACTTATACCAAGCTTAGCTGGTGATTTTGAGCAATCCTCGGAATTTATATATGTTTATAAGCCTGATTTATCACTTTCACTGTAATATGTATTATTAAACTATAAATTTATCACATTTACCGGCTATTTTATAAAATATTCAAATTGTAATGAGAGATTTAATAAAATCTTTCGAAAATTACGAATTTTATATTTTGCAAAATACCCGGTGAATGTGATAAATACTCGCTACTTAGTTCGCGGTTTTGAGTAACCCCCGTAAATAATATATATTAGACCGATTCATCACTTTTACTGTAATGTAGACTGTTAAATGTCGACACGGGAAGATCTTAACAGTATAAAATGTATCACATTTATCACATTCACTAGTTAGTTTATAAAATATCCAACTCAAAATCGGGGTAATCTTTTATCAAATTCCCACTCCGAGTTGAAGATTTTATGAACTAGCCGGTAAATATGATAAACATTCAGTAATTTGTCTAAATTAGTATGCTTGGTTGGTGATTATGAATAATCGCCGGGAATTATATATGTTTATGCGCTAGATTTATCACTTTTTTACGTTTATTCATACTCACCAATTAAGCTTGCTTTATCACATTTACCGGTAAATGTGATAAGTATTCAATAATCTGTTAATTTTACTAAAATTAGTTGGTCATTATGAATAATCTCGAATTGTACATATACTCGCCGGATCTGTCTCTACCGTGACCTGTATATTAGGTGTGGACCACTGAACCGATATTATTTTCCGGTTTACCTAATAAAACCGTGCATTATTTATGAAAGATAATCTTTTTAAACGTTTGGAGTTTTTGTTCAGTGAGGTTAAGATGGATGTGTACAGCACATGTAAGAATGGCTTTGTGTGAAAGTGTGCAGTATTTTTGAACGGAGTTCTTATTTAAAGTGTGCGGAATTTATTTATGGAACGAAGGTTTTATTGAAGCTCTCTCATTTATTGTCTTAAGCTGAAATCATTAGAATCACTAATTAAAATTTATTCGAAATGATTCCTTGAACGAGATAGGATTTTGCTACTTCTCCAGCACCCACCTCCGCCCCTGACTGCCCACACATCCCTTAACCTTTTATACGGGAGCAAAAAAATTTCCTATTAAGGCCATTAACGGTTTTACTTTCTCCGAGCAATTTATTTAAAATAAAAACAACACGAGTTTGAGGGCGGAGAAAAGCTGTAGGGCCCCATTTTTTTGGCTGAGAATCAAAAATTAAAAGATTTTTAGAGTGTACACGCTTTTTAGTAGCCCCCCATACCTCGTAACATGAACTTTTATAACATGATGATATGGTTGGCACCTTGCCCAAGCCGCCTTTTCTCCTCTCAAAAATGAAGGCCAAGAGCTCCGGAGGCTGGGTGGGAATGGATGACACGACGCATTATCCAGATAATTAATTTAAGGTTTCGGTTGTCGTGACTCATATACCTTACCGTTGTCACCAGGTATGAGGGTGTTAGTGCTTTTAACGTCTGTCAGGTGATAGTTCAAAAGGATAGTTTAGCACGTCATTAGGGTGACCCTTGTTGAAAGGTTATTAGTCCTTGTTGAGGAGGTCCTGTTATGGATTTATTTATTGACCTAGTTTACACCTTAACGTCAAAACAATTTTTCGATTTGACAAGTTGGTAGCGCGATTCTTTGATAATGACGGACACGGTCAGAATTTGAGTTGGGATTTGAACAAAAAGGTCGCTTAGTTTCTCATGCGTGTGTGTGTGGGTCTAGACTGTGTGTGTCGTTCGAAAGGTCAGGAGTCAGTGATATTTTTGTGACATTTCGAATGACACGTGTAACTTTGCACGAGTACAGTTTGGAGTAACAAATAACATTCGTCAGCACTGTTTCCGGAGCATTTCGTGCGGGCGTGTATTTGGAATTTTACTTCCAGCGCCACTTACTCCCGAAATCCTTAGTTCTAATCGGTGAGAACCTAAAATGAATTCAGTTCCAGCCCGTGACTTTGATTTCCCGCCAAAATTTAAAAAACTCGTCGACATCTCGAATGCGTTTCTGGTGTTTCTTTCTAAACCGGTTGTTATTAGCGCCCTTTATAAGGACTTTCTTGAGAGTTGCTTATTTCAAAAGTAATGCACAGTTGAGACAGTATTTCGTAAATAAAACACAAAGGTCCCAAGCCTTTCACCTTAATTTGCCGCCAAAATTTAAAAAACTCGTCGATATATCGAATGACTTCACGGGGTTGCTTTCTAAATCGTTTGACATTAGCCCCCCGACTCTAAATAGCGTCCTTACTTCCTGTCAGACACTTTTTGAAGATCCCTTATTTCATAAATAATGCACAGTCGAGACAGGGTTTCATTTCATAAATAATGCACAGTCGAGACAGGGTTTCATTTCATAAATAATGCACAGTCAGGGTTTCATTTCATAAATAATGCACAGTCGAGACAGGGTTTCATAAATAATGCACAGTCAAGACAGGGTTTCATTTCATAAATAATGCACAGTCGAGACAGGGTTTCATTTCATAAATAATGCACAGTCATGGGGTTCATTTCATAAATAATGCACAGTCAAGACAGGGTTTCATTTCATAAATAATGCAATAAGTCGAGACAAGGTTTCATTTCATAAATATAATAGTCGAGACAGAGTTTCATTTCATAAATTGCCGTACAAGGGTTTCATTTCATAAATAATGCACAGTCGAGACAGGTTTCATTTCATAAATAATGCACAGTTCAGACAGGGTTTCAATTCATAAATAATGCACAGCATCGGAGTCTTAAAATCATATTTGATGCACAATTTCATGCGTCATCAATAATTTATTTCATAAGTAATGCACACTTCATATAAAGATTTGAATTGGCTCGTCTGATAACGATTTTAACAAAAATTCATCCCAAAAGTAATGCACACATTGATTTCATAAATACTGCACGCATTTAGCAACAACTTAACTCGCGAATCATGAAAGTTCTTCGACTGATTATTCAAAACTTATCCTTAGTTTCATTGAATATTTATTTCAAAAGTAATGCACACTTTTAAGGGGAATTATTTGCATCTGTTTATCAGAAAGGAATTTGCTGGAGGTGATTTCTTTTGTTTAGTTAATCGTTGCCAGGTCTCGTTTTACGCGTGTAATGGAAACTTCTGTCGGGGACATAGCTCATAAATAGAACACATTTATTTTATTTATTTATTTATTTTTTATTTACTGACGGAATCCCCGGTCTTTCTATTTATTTACTTATTCGTCGTCATGTATCACTTTACGCTTGTCATTTTTGGTCCTTTTCAAAGTCGAGCGTTTTGCTGTTGAATAGAAAAAGATTTATGCTTGCAGACTGCCAGCTACGAGTTATCTCGTAGTCGTATCGTATGACTCAATTCAATTGGCTTCTTAGACATTTGTTTTTGGACGAGTCTTTTATATACAGTCTCCACTTCCAACTTATGCCGTTTTATTAAAATTACGGAACATTTATACTATAACAGTATATGTTGTATATTATTATGTGATACTGTATGAAATTTTATTTCAGTAATTTATTTTTTGGTTTATTTATAAATTATAATAAATATTTGAGCATTAATTATGACATGGATACTTTTGCAAAACGTCTGAAGTGCAAAATGTATCAAATCAGTTTTTCATAAAAGTGTGCAATATTTTTGAAATGGGTTCTTTATTCAAGGGTTTAATGAAATTAAATTTACTTAAAGGCGTGCAGTACTTATGGAATGATGCCTTTATAGTTTGTGAAATGGATTCTCTCTCAAAGTGTGCAGTATTTATGAAACAGATGGTTTATGAAATCCTGCGTTACTTTTTGAGCAAAATTCACGAATAGTGTGCAATATTTTGAATGAATGTACATAAAATATGCGTTACTTATAGATTGATTCCTTAACAATTTCTAGAATGGATTCTCTCTAAAAGTGTGCAGTATTTATGAAACAGATGGTTTAATAAAGCCTGCGTTTATTTTTGGTGCAAAAGATTCACGAATAGTGTGCAATATTTTTGAAATGGATCCTTTATTCAAGATGTATGAAACGAAATTCTACATTGCGATGGTTAGGTCCATGAAATGGCTCCTTTATACTTTGTAAAATGGATTCTCTTTAAAAGTGTGCAGTATTTATGAAATAGATGGTTAAAAAGCTTGAATTATTTTTTTGAACGAAAGATTCACGGATAGTGTGCAATATTTTTGAAATGAACTCCACGTAAAGATGTCCATTACTTATGGAATGATTTCTTTATTTACAAAATATTACCTCTGAAAGTGTGCAGTATTTATGAAATAGGCGGTTCAAAAAGTTTGCGTTGTTTTTTCCTTACGAAAGATTCACGAATAGTGTGCAATATTTTTGAGATGGTTGTTTTAAAGGATTTACGAAGTCAAATCTACTTAAAGATGTGCATTACTTATGAAATGATTCTTTGATTATTTATAAAATGGATTCTGTCTAGAAGTGTGCAATATTTTTGATATAGATTCTTCATCGAGTGCAAGATTTATGAAATGAAATCCTCATTAGTGTGCAATATTTTTGAAATGAAATGTACATAAATATGTGCGTTACTTATAGAATGATTCAACATAACAATTTATAGAATGGATTCTCTCTAAAAGTGTGCAGTATTTATGAAACAGATGGTTTATAAAAGCCTGCGTTATTTTTGGTGCAAAAGATTCACGAATAGTGTGCAATATTTTTGAAATGGATCCTTTATTAAAGATGTATGAAACGAAATTCTACATTCGATGGTTAGATTTACGAAATGGTTCCTTCATACTTTGTAAAATGGATTCTCTTTAAAAGTGTGCAGTATTTATGAAATAGATGGTTAAAAAGCTTGAAATATTTTTGAACGAAAGATTCACGGATAGTGTGCAATATTTTTGAAATGAACTCCACGTAAAGATGTCCATTACTTATGGAATGATGCCTTTATAATTTGTGAAATGTATTCCCTCTAAAAGTGTGCAGTATTTATGAAGTAGGCGGTTCAAAAGTTTGATTATTTATAAAATGGATTCTGTCTAGAAGTGTGCAATATTTTTGATATAGATTCTTCATCGAGTGCAAGATTTATGAAATGGCTCCTTTGTACTCTGTAAAATTGATTCTCTTTAAAAGTGTGCAGTATATACGATGTGCATTATTTTTGAAAAAGCCGAAAGTTTTGAAACGTTTTAATAAAGTCTCGGGAAGCGTTTGAAATTAATTTCTCACAAGTGTGCAATATTTATGAACCAAATTCTTCGTCGACCTGTTTACTCGAATCAACAAACGTTAGAACGGTGTGCATTATTTACGAAACAAGACTTGGGCCGTGTTTGAAAGAGAATTTGTGAGGAGCACGAGAGGACTTAAAATTCCGTGAAAAGGGTTGAAACGACCGAGGAAGGGGGTGACTAGGTGACCGGAACAACCCTTATCAAGGACACGCAAGGACGGGAAATTCATAAATAAATAAAGTGAGTGCGAGGAATAAAGGAGTGTTTGAAGATGAATTGTGAAAAGGACCTTGGTCCCAATCCGGAGGAACATTAGTCGCGGGATCCTTCTATAGGACATTAGTACCAGTTTATAATAGTATTAAAAACAAATAAATAAATAAATAAGTAAAGAGATAAACAAAAACATAATTTTCAATTAATTCCATAGCCGGGATTTTTATAACTGAGTTAAGGAAGAGAGAAGGGTGTCCTTTTGTGTCAGACCTTCCTTTCCTTTGACCCTAATGCGGTTTCACCATCGGCGAAATTGTTTAGTCCTTTAAAGCCTTTATAAGGCGCGATTATCTCTTTTCAGTTTTTCAAAGATCCTCGTAATCGTTTTTCTGGTTACAATCCAAAAAAAGACCGGTTTCTAGTCGAACTAAATGAAATATTGGTGACAAATCCCGGAATGAAAAGCGGGATTCTGGGAATACCGTGAAAATCTCTGGTTGGTAGGAAAAGTAGTCCTTTGAGGCGACAAACAAGGTTCTCGTTCGCGCGCAAAAATGATTTTTATCTATGAGGCTGTCAACGTTTCTAATGGCTAGAGGCCGTTCTCTCTTTGGTCTCCACTTTCAGGAACGGACGCCATTCAAACCTGAATGTCCGGCCAAGGAGACTCGTTTTAATTAATTCGTCTTCCCGTTATTCTGGTTGTATCGATTCCTTGTTCTTAAAAAAAATCTTTTCGTAACTTCCTTCCGATTGACTAATCCCACGTTCCGCTGTTTCAAATTTTCTCTGCTGGATTTATTGGGTCAAGGCCTGATTTCACACCCCAAAAGGCAAATTTTTAAAAGCGGTTCTCAACTCAGTTTCCTCTGAAATTCGAAATTTTTGAATCCTCCGTCAGAGCCATTTCATTTCGTATCTCCTACTACCAGAAGCGTGGAATATTTATGAAAGGACTCCTAAAAATGTGCAAAACTTTTGAAATGACTTCCTGACGAAATGTTGCTTCATACGCGAAATAAAATCTCCCTTAAAAGTGTGCATTATTTTTGAAATAACCTCTTCATTCTACAGTGCTAATGATGACATGAAAGTGTGCAATACTTTTGAAATGACTTCCTGACGAAATTGTGCTTCATACACGAAATAAAATCTCCCTTTAAAAGTGTGCATTATTTTTGAAATAACCTCTTCATTCTACAGTGCTAATGATGACATGAAAGTGTGCAATACTTTTGAAATGACCACCAAGTTAGATCTGTATTAGAGTCGGCAATCGTTTTAAAATGACTTATGTGTTGGTGTATGGAATAATTTTTTAAAAGTTTTTCCTGAGTGTGCATTATTTATGAAAAATATCTTTGTCCGTGCACCAGTTAAACAGGTTCTATGTCAAAGTGTGCAAGATGTCTGAATTTTTTATCTATCAATCTCTCCATCTATGAGTTATCTATCAAATGAGATCTACACTCAAGTGTGCATTATTTTTGAAATAACATTCTTATCCTACACTGATAATGATGACACGAAAGTGTGCAATATTTTTGAATTGGGGTTTTAAGACGTGCATTATTCATATTATAGAAAATGTGCGTCACTTAGACAAGATGCTATTCGTAAATGTGTGCATTATTTATGAAATTAAATCTCGTCAAAACGCATCAAATGGATCCTCACTTCAGTGTGCATTATTTTTGAAAGAACCTCTTCATTCTACAGTGCTAATGATGACATGAAAGTGTGCAATACTTTTGGAATGATGTGCATAATTTACAAAGTTTGACCTGCATTAGAGTCGGCAGTGGTTTAAAATGACTTAGGTGTTGCTGTATGGAGTATTTTTTAAAAGTTTTTCGTGAGTGTGCATTATTTATGAAAAATATTTTTGTCTAAACGGGTTCTATGTCAAAGTGTGCAAGATGTCTGAATTTTTTATCTATCAATCTCTCCATCTATGAGTTATCTATCAAATGAGATCTACACTCAAGTGTGCATTATTTTTGAAATAACATTCTCACTCTACAGTGATAATGATGGAACGAAAGTGTGCGATATTTTTGAAGTGGTTCTCAAGACGTGCATTATTTATGAAATGAAATTTTGTCAAAACGTATGAAATGAATCCTCACTTAAGTGTGCATTATTTTTGAAATAACCCTCCTCATTCTACTACACCAATAAAAGGACATACTTTTGAAGTGGTTCTAAAGACGTGAACCATTTCCATAATTTTCCTTACGTATACAAAATATTATTCGTATGTGTGCATTATTTATGAAATGAAATCTCGTCAAAAACGCATCAAATGGATCCTCATTAAAAGTGTGCATTATTTTTGAAATAACCCTCCTCATTCTCCCACGCTAATGAAATGACGTAGTGTAAGACACTTAAGACGTGTATTATTTATATAAATTTACATAACTTATACAAAATGTTATATTATTCATAAATGTGTGCATTATTTATGAAATTTGACCTGCATTTGACTCCGCAATAGTTTTAAAACGACTTAAGTGTTGAATTGTGGAAAATTTTTTTTCCCCCCTGGCTGTGCATTATTTATGAAAAATATTCCTTGGGTGGAGAGGTATCTATATCAAATCGTGCAATATTTATGAAATGAGATCTACACTCATTACTCATGTGTGCATTACTTATGAAAGATCCTTCCTCCTGTTAGAAATGTTTTTAAAAATTCAAAACGCAAAAACGGTTTCATTTTAATCGTAAATTTAATGACTGAGTCATTTTGACTCCATTATAACTTCATCGTTATACAGTATATAAGAGACTTAAACGTTACATAATTATTAATAATTACATAATTTATTTATTATTATTATTAATAAGAGTGGATTTCGTTTATTTCAAATTGATTACCAGCGATTACGTTTGTAAAAAAATAAAATTTTATGAGTCAAATTGACTCACTTAAGGAAAGACATGAATCACATGAATAAATTGTCTCTTAAATGTAGTGTTGTGATGTAGGGATTGTAAGCGAAGGGTGATGGAGACGAAAGGAGGTTAGGAAATGGGGATGTTGAATGCTGTTGTAGTACAAGCGAAGTCTTAATTAGAAATAAGTTCGCGTAACTTGGGATTCGGAGATTTCGACAAAATGATTTCCATCTTCTAACATTTCCGATTTTAAAATTAGGTCGCACAAGTGACAGTTTAATAGTTTTTCGGATGGTTGGAGGCGGCGGTGGGGGGGTTGAAAACTTTTCCTCTCATCCGGATATCTCTTCCACTTTTGATGGTGTTTATTTTGGGGTGTGGGGGTTGGGGTGGGGTTGGGTTGGGGCTCTAGGGCCTTGTTCTAATACGAGTTTGACCCGAAAAAACAAAGTTGCAATCTTCTAGATGCAAATTCCTCGCAGCTTTTGTCCTCGATTAACTCCGACGATTCGAAAACTTGTTTTCTCTCATGTCTCTTGACAGATGAACTTGTTATTCGAGGCGGTTCGAGATTTATTAAGTTAGCGAAACCTTCGGTTATTTATTTATTGATTTCGACGAAGGTCACAAACATCATTATCATTAAATTATTTTTAAATAACAACAACTTGATAGATTTTGATTTCTAGATTTCTAAATTTCATTCATTCATTCCCTTTGATTGATTGAGTCTGATTGAACTAGTTTCAACCGTCTGGTTTTGTTTTGTGCGATATAGAAAAAAAAATTAATTTCATAAATTTAACGCACTATTAGAGACCCCATTTTATACAACAGATTTCTGATTCTGTCCCCTTTTTCAAAGTTTATTGACTAAAGTCTCGTTTTACGCGATAAATGAGAATCATCGTGATTCGCGATAAACGGATCACTAAATAATATGCTGTTATTAATTTTATTTATTGAAGTTGTCTTTGTTTTTATTTCGTTCCCTTATAATTAATTCGCGGGTTTGTTGAAGACTCATTTCATAAATATTGCACACGTATGAAGGTTTTAATTATAAAAATTTTGTGGAGGTTTGTTGAATTTGTTTCACGATTGGTGCGAAGTTCTTATTATAATCGATTTATGGACTTTAATAAAACCGCATAACTTCAAGTACAGACTCAAATCAACGCGTTAAAAGTTATCAGTAGTGTGCAATATTTATGAAAGAAATCTTCGGTAGTGCGGGATGAAAGGAAGTCGGTCTTGATTGAGGTAAAACCGCATAACTTCAAGTACATATTCAAATCAACGCGTTACAGTTATAACTAGTGTGCAGTATTTATGAAAGAAATTGTCGGTAGTGCGGGATTAAAGGAATTCGGTCTTGATTGAGATAGAACCGCATAACTTCAAGTACAGACTCAAATCAACGCGTTACAAACCTATCAGCAGTGTGCAGTATTTATGAAAGAAATTTCGGTAGTGTGGATGAAAGAAGTCGGTCTTGATTGAGATAGAACCGCATAACTTCAAGTACAGACTCAAATCAACGCGTTACAAAGCTATCAGCAGTGTGCAGTATTTATGAAACGAATTTTTCGGTAGTGTGGTATGAAAGGAAGTCGGTCGTGGTGGAGGTACGAGCGCTCTTTTGAAGTGACTCATCAACTTACTTAAAAATTATGTATCAATAAAAGCGAGTCAAGGTAGTAGTTAATAAATTGTAGTGTTTCATGGAAAAGGGAAAAAGAAAAATGTCGGGGAGGAAGGATAATTAGGAGAATGAAATGCTGTAGCGAAACATTTTGGAGACAAGCAGATGCAGTATAAGTGGTCAATAAAAGCTCGGGAGTCGAGGCACCCAACTGAGTCACATCCCCACTGTTTGGCTGTTGATGCCGCCATTTTAAATCATCTCTAATTATCGCCAAAGTTTTGTCGGAAAATTTTTAATTGTGATTATTTCCCATGAAAAAAAAAGAAAAGTTTTTCCTCTTGAATTTATTTAACACAAAATGGCGGGATGGGGGTGCTTTTAACGGAATCACGAAAGGAAGGAAGGAAGGACGGTAAAGAAAGAAAGAAGGACGAAGATGAAGGAAATGCTTTAACAATGGTCAAGGACAAATAATCGTCACTCAGCAAAAATGGCGGAAAGGAAAAGTTTTCCTTCAATCTGAACAAAGGGAAGTGACGAAAAATTTTTCTCTGTCGTTTCGTTTTGTTATACAAAAAAAAAGGGAAAAGCAAATTAAAATTTTTTATACGATTTTATAAGAAGCTTATTATATATTTCGCAGTATTCAAAGTCTAATTAAAAGAGATTGTTCCCATAATGATATTAAAACCGTAAAGAGGACTTAGAAAACAAATTTTCACTTTTAAGGGTTTTAATTTATGCGATGGTTACGGTTTTAGTATATCGCTATAAGATCGTTTTGAGTCATTCTGACTCCAAGTTGTCAATATTTCTTCAACATAGATAGATATTTATAATTGAGTTTTCACCAGACTTCTGATTCTGTCCCCCTTTTTTCAAAGTTTATAGACCAAAGTCTCGTTTTACGCGATAAATGAGAATCATCGTGATTCGCGATAAACGGATCACTAAATATGTTATTAATTTTATTTATTGAAGATGTCTAGTTTTCCTTTCTTTTCCTTATAAACAATTCGTGGGTTTGTTGAAGACTCATTTCATAAATATTGCACACGTATGAAGGTTTTAATTTAAAAATTTTGTGGAGGTTTGCTGGATTTGTTTCACGATTGACGCGAAGTTCTTATTATAATCGATTTATGGACTTTATAAAACCGCGTAACGTGGGAGAGCTTTCCTCTATCAGTCTAGTTTAACTTGTTCCAGTTGCATTAAAATCATTTCAAAAGTGTGCAATATTTATGAAATAAATTCTACGTACAAAATTGTGCAGTATTTTTGAAATGAGTCCCGTATGAAAATTTGAATTATTAATAAAAAGAGTTTACCGCTAAAACGTGCAGTATTTTTGAAATGAATCACACAAGAATTCGCCGCATTTTTAAAAAAGAATGTCTGTTATTAGTGTGCAATATTTTTGGAAAAAGTTCCTCACAAAAGTGCGCAGTATTTTTAAAATTAATGACTCTTTAAAGTGTGCAATATTTTTGAAATCAATTCCTTGTAAAAATTTGGATTAGTGTGCTGCAGTATTTCTAAAACGAATGACTGCTAAGAGTGTGCAATATTTTTGGAAGAATCCCTCATCAGTGTGCATTATTTTTGAAATAAATCCCTTGTGAACGTTTGGGTTGTTAACAAGTTTTTCGTTAGAGTGTGCAAGAATTTTTGAAGTACTTCGAATGCTGCAGTATTTTTAAACCGAATGACTGCTAAGACCGTGCACTATTTTTGAAATCAATAGCTTTTAAAAGTGTGCAATATTTATGAAATTAAACATTTGTTGAAATTTGGATCATTTATTTAAAAAATTTGTTCGCTAAAATGTGCAAGAATTTTTGAAATAAATCGCCTACAACAGTGTCCAGTACTTTTAAAACGAATGACTGCTAAGAGTGTGCAATATTTTTGGAAGAATCCTCATCAGTGTGCATTATTTTTGAAATAAATCCCTTGTGAACGTTTGGGTTGTTAACAAGTTTTTCGTTAGAGCGTGCAAGAATTTTTGAATTCGCCTATGACAGTGTTCTGCAGTATTTCTAAACGGAATGACTCCTAAGAGTGTGCAATATTTTTGAAATAAATAGCTCCCAAGTGTGTGGACTGATTTTATAAGTCAAATTCTATCTAAATATCGTGGAAAATGAGGCTTAAGGATGAAGAAAATGAATTAAAATTGGAAAACACGATTTCGTCTAAACACTCACAACTATTTCATTCTGACTCAATTTTCTTTTCCTCCCTCCTTCCCTCCTCTTCCTCCTCCTCTCTCTCTCTCACTCTCAGCTATCCCATTCTCATCATTTTTCTTTCTTCTTTTTAATTCCCCGTTTCCCTTAAGTGCTCTCGTAATATTTCTCTACTTAAATGTGCATCCGCTTGTTAAGTTTCTGTCCTTAATTCTGCCCCGTCTACCTATTTGGCAATTCCCCAAAGACCTCGACCCAAAACTAAATATTTCTCAAATCTTACCGTCGATATAAATATTTGGTCTATTTTTACAAATTTCCCTTTCCTTTCCCATTTTAACGGAGAGCTTAATGACGTCTCATCTTCTCCCATGAAATAGACCCAAGGCACCGATCATCTCTCTTTTCAATCTCCCTCACCTTCCCGATAACCTCTCCCATCTCTCCTTCACACTTTATCCCACCGAAATCTCTTCCCTGAATCGTTTATCCTCGTAATGGCGATATTTTCGACTTATTATGTCGTCCTTCTCTTAACTTCCGTTTCCGCACTGCATCCATTTTCACGCGACCTCTTATCCTTGTCGTATGCTACGTGCTAAACAAACGCCATCTATCGATTCGTTTCGGATTTATTAACTTGAATGTCTTTGTTTATATCATTTCATAAATGCTGCACAAATTAAAAAAGTGGCAGTGGAAGGGGAGAATGATATTTAAGAACCGTACTGTAAAAAGGGAAGACCAAAGGAGCCATAATTACAGTAGGTAGCTGTTGGTTGTTGAGAAGGAGTACTCGTGTTAGACTTTGATTGAAGAGACAGTGAAGTGTCTAGCCTCCATTTATTGTTTATGTAGCTACTTACTTAGTATATATATACTTTTAACAGTTTTTAGTATATTTATTTATATACAGCTATTTAGAAGAATTGGTTGTTAATTTCGTTGTCTACAAATTGTTTGTTAGTCTATATCCTGGGTACTCAAACTGCGGCCCACCAAGCTCTATTGAGGGCCCAGTGACCCAGTGGAAACCCATTGAAAGGTGTATGGCTCATTGTTAAGTCTGAACTATAGTGCCTGACCAGTACGAAAATGTTCGAACTTGTGCCCAGAAACTGCTGACATTGTTTACCTCAACATATTTTTATGAGGCAATATACAGAAAGTGTATACAGAAACAGACTAACAGATGTACATACAGATGATGCCCTGAGGGTGGCCTATACGAAGAGTCTTAATCCGGATTTGTAAGTTGTGTGGCCCAGTCACAATTGAAATTTGGCTCGGGAAGGAAATAGTTTGGGTACCAAGGGCCTATAGAATTATTTATGGGTTACTAACCTAATTATATTGTTATTTATTTATATATATATTTTAATATGGCGAATTATTGATTTTTGAGGTTGTTTAATAAGTTTTCTGGTTTACGGCTTATTTATTTATCGGTTCGTTTAATGTTTAACGTTTATTGCATATTATTTATGTAATTGGGGAAACCGTTGTATATCGTTATTGTATAATTCCTTTAGGTTATATAAAAGGAAATATTATAAAACCCGAATAGGGTACACTCAAACCTGTTTTTATGCGGTGGATAAGGACCGCGTAAAAATTGCACAGAACTTCACAAATAACTATTAAGTATAGTTTTTCGAACACAAAGAAAACGCATAAAAAAAATCGCACTATTCGTGAAACAAATCCTTCACAAACCTTTAAATAAAAGCTTCATAAGTGATAGTCATCATCTTTGAGTATTGTAAGGTTAATTAAAGAATTTGAGAAAGTTATTTCATAAATAATGCACATCCTAGACAGGAATTTACTTCATGATTTAAACACACTACCGTGAGTTACTCATTTCAAAAGTTTTGCACACCGTCATAATTTATTCACATCACAAACACCGCTATTATGAATTTAATACAGACTTCAGAGTTAATTTCATAAATTCTGCACATTTTCATGGAGAAGAAATGCATATTTCAAAAATAATGCACAATTTTATAAAGAATTCATATCATAAACGATGCACATTTCTGAAGAATCCATATTTCAAATGTTGAAAGATATTTCATAAGTAATGCACACTTCCATGACAGAAATCCATACGAACTCATTATGTTTGAGTATTGTAAGGTTAATTAAAGAATTTGAGGAAGTTATTTCATAAATAATGCACAGTATTATCGCGACTAAGATTTGCGTATGTGTGTTTGTATGTAAGAAAAAAAGGACGAAGAAAATATACTGTATGAAAGTTTTCACCCTTAATCCACTCTGAGAGGTATAAGAGATGAATATATTATATAATATTATATTATCAGAACTTAGATCTTAAGATAAACGAAATACTAAGAGAATTATACCCTGTCTTGCCGTTCACGTTTAGTTATACAAAAACGTTTATTATAAGATGACGTATCCACATATTAAATTACAATATAACACCAAGTCATCTTACAATTACAAATCGACCCAAAAAAGATTTCTAATACCCGTACAACGTTCTTCATGAAGCTAGGCTTTGACAAAACTGTGCATTATTATTGAAATGAAGGAAAAGGCCAGGAGATGTAGCAAAAAGTCGGAAGCACAGGTTTAATTACAGGCACAGGAAAACAAGACGCATAAAAGGAGACCCGGTGAAATTTATCAAATTCATATGACATAAAAAGGATTTTGAAGGAGAAGAAGAGGAGGAAAGGAAAGGAAGGAGGTTCAATTAATAAGTTGGAGAGTAAAAGGAAAAGAAAACTTTTGGTTTTGAAGTAGCTCGAGCTTTTGAGAGTTTCAAGGAGAAGGATTATTCTCCCGTTTTTGAGAGCTTGTATAAGGTAGCCTTCTAAAATTGGATGAGAGCAGAAAATAATTGACAAAGGGGGTGAAAAACACAGAGGAAGACCGGATTCTTTTCAAATTGCTATAGCAACCACGAATCCTTTTCATGGAAATTAGACTTATAATGTAAACGGATGGTGGAAAACCCAGGGGAAGGAGTGGGGGCAGGAGAAAAAGAGGAAAAGGATGAAGAAGCAAGAACGGAGATGATGGCAGAGAGATGATGTTAAAAATTTTAGCTGCAATATAATTGTAGAATGGTTTTGTTTCGACTTTGGCCACGATCCAGACGCGGATTTGTCGACTTCCCTGGCTGTGGTGCTGATTGTAGTGTTCACACTACATTTGAGCTCCACAAATGATTTAGGAAAATTTTATACGGAAAACTCCACGTCTTGCCAATTTTTATTTATTGGTGTAGTCTCCAACAGTGTAATTAAAGACAATAACAGTTGGTAGACTTATCAACATTTTTGGACACTCTCCACCCTCTTATAGTGCGGTTAATCATTTCATAAAACACCAGTCTTGAGTGGGGTTACACTACACAAATATTCTTGTGCATTATTTATGAAATAACTTCCTCAAAATCTTTAATTAACCTTACAATACTCAAACATAATGAATTCGTATGGATTTTTGTCACGGAAGTGTGCATTACTTATGAAATAAAATATCTTTCAAAGGGGTCAACATTTGGGACAAGGATTCTTGAGAAAATGTGCATTATTTTTGAAAAATGCATTTCTTCTGCATGAAAGTGTGCAGAACTTATGAAACTAGTACCTCGCTGAAGTCTGCATTGTCTATTAAATTCATAATAGCAGTGTTTGTGATGTGAATAAATTATGACGGTGTGCAAAACTTTTGAAATGAGTAACTCACGGTAGTGTGTTTAAATCATGAAGCATTCCTGTGCATTATTTATGAAATAACTTCCTCAAAATCTTTAATTTACCTTACAATACTCAAACATAATGAATTCGTATGGATTTTTGTCACGGAAGTGTGCATTACTTATGAAATAAAATATCTTTCAAAGAGGTCAACATTTGGGACAAGGATTCTTCAGAAAATGTGCATTATTTTTGAAACTAGTACCTCACTGAAGTCTGCATTGTCTATTAAATTCATAATAGCTTTGTTTGTGATGTGAATAAATTATGACGGTGTGCAAAACTTTTGAAATGAATAATTCACGATAGTGTGTGTTTAGATTATGAAGTGCATTCCTTTCTAGTTTGTGCATTATTTATGAAATACGTGGGAGGAGAGTTAAGGATATTTTCCACTGCACTCTTCTGGTTTTGTTTATAGTTGGGAGAAGTGGTTTTGGGATGTTCAAACCTCCCTCTCCTCTTACAGTCAAGGGTCTGAACGGCCTGAACTCAAAAGGTTATTAAAGAGGTCAACTTGTTCTTACCTGTCAAGGGAAACAGCAATCAAACTGTAGACTGAAGCAGCGACAGAGACGCCTTGCACGTAAGGAACCGTTTTGCACATCCACCAACCGAGAACCCAAGCTGAAATAGAAAACGAAAAAAAATTTCAAATTCAAATTCGAACAGTACAATAACCAATCAGAGAAAGCCTTTTTTATTAATCAATAACTTATGTACGTGGAAATTGTTTCGAGAATTTGTCTTTGTGCCATCCGTTGAAATGACAACGTTTAAAAGAAAATTGAGTCTGTATAATTAACAAGGAGTTGGCGAAAACCGTTTTCGGGCTTTGAAAATTCATTTCCGATAAAATTAAAGGCGAAACTCCGCCTCACATCCCTCCTCCCTCATCCTCTTTCATCTCCTCCATCTCTCTTCCTCTCTGCGAAATTTCGGATTTCCCGTCCTTTGTTTCGCAGCTTGTCTTCAACAAGAAGGTAATAGGGAAATTTGAAAGGACTTTGTTGAAAGCTCCAGCTACTGTATATATATGCGTGGATGCTGTATACAGACCCGGGAACCAATCATCGTGTCGATCCTTCGACAATTGAATTTCAGTTCCACGATTTGAACTTTATGGCCAGTTAAGGGTTCCGCCATTTCCCCTTTTTGGGTCTCTTAACATTTTCCTTTTTGCTTTCGCGTAAAATTTATGGCTTCGAAAGCAGTTTTGTTAAGAATCGATCGTTATCCGTTTTTCGCCCAGATGTTCATTCCATTTTCTTTTATGGTTGCCGACTCAGTCTTTGAAGATGGGTTTCATTTTATATTTTAATACTTCTGAATTTGCGAGGGAAAACGGATTTCTCTCGAAGGGTGGCCTCGGGGGAAAGGAAAAGCGATTTTCCTTTTTGGGGAAATTTGAGACTCCCTCACGCACATTCACTGATAACAGAGTCATTCACTCTCTCCTGTATGTGGGAATGTCACATCTTGTAAATGTGTCAGCTTAACACTACAACGGTATGAATCGATAACAGTAAAAGTTTGTGCTAAACGAGGTGAAGGAGACAAAAGTTGTATGTCAGAATAATTTTTAGTTGAAATGTGAAGTGATATTGTTGTTCATAAGGGTGATCGTCTTCTAAGGATTTCGCCTCTCAACAAATACTCCAGGCTCAGGAGGGTAGTTAATAAATTTTGGGAATCATTTAGGGATTTTGTTATCGGTGTGCATTATTTATGAAACGAGTTCATTTCAGATTTATAAAGTGAATTTAATGAGGCGTTCATTTCATAAATAATGCACACCACAAAGAAGAATTCCCAATCCCCTAAAGGAAGCTAGAACTCCATAATTCTCTAGCTCCCTTAAAGAAGGAACTCCATATTTTATGCACATTTTAATAAGGCAATCATTTCATAAATAGTGCACACTACCAAAAATGATTCACACAGTAATTAATAATCTATTTCACAAATATTGCACACTTCGGCAAAGAACTACTTTCAAAAGTATTGCACACTGAAAAAAAGAACCTGTAAGTAATGTACATTCTCTGATGTAATCGTTTCATAAATAATGCACACTACCAAGAAGAATTCATGACAAAATACTGTGCATTTTGGCAAAGTACTTTCAAAAGTATTGCACACTAGTGTGAAATATCCATTTCATAAATAATGCACAGTGCTTTCTAAAAGAAAGAACTCCATAATTGAGGCACATTTTAATGAGGCAATCATTTCATAAATAATGCACACTAAAAAATGATTCACACTGTAATTGGTAATCTATTTCACAAATATTGCACACTTTGGCGAAGAAGTAATTTCAATGAAATGAATAATTCACACTAGTGTGCAATACTTTTGAAAGTAGTTCTTTACCAAAGTGTGCAGTATTTTTGTTGTGAATTCTTTATGGTGGTGTGCATTATTTATGAAACGAATAACCCCTTTAAATGTGCATTACTTGTAGATTTCTTCTTCTTCAAACTAGTGTGCAATACTTTTGAAAGTAGTTCTTTCGCCAAAGCGTCCAATATTTATGAAATAGATTACCAATTACAGTGTGAATCGTTTTTGGTAGTGTGCATTATTTATGAAATGATCGCCTCATTAAAATGTGCGTAAATAATGTAGTTCTTTCTTTTAGGGGAACGCTGTGCATTATTTATGAAATGAATAATTCACACTAGTGTGCAATACTTTTGAAATTAGTTTGCCAAAATGTGCAGTATTTTTGTTGTGAATTCTTTATGGTGGTGTGCATTATTTATGAAACGAATAACCCCTTTAAATGTGCATTACTTGTAGACTTCTTCCTCTCAAACTAGTGTGCAATACTTTTGAAAGTAGTTGCCAAAATGCAGTATTTTTGTCATGAATCCTTCTTGGCAGTGTGCATTATTTGTGAAACGATTACATCAGAGAATGTGCATTACTTATAGGTTCTTTCTTTCATACTAGTGTGCAATACTTTTGAAATTAGTCCTTCGCCAAAGCGTGCAATATTTATAGAATAGATTACCAATCGCTGTGTGTAATACTCATGATTTTAATAATTCGTGACATGGTTTATAGTAAAGAAGGCCGTGAAATCTGGGAAGAGAGAGAGCAGCGGCGGCGGCGGTGGAAACGTAATTTCATCTTAATTAGACAAGACAAAAGAGCGATTAATGAGGAGGAGGAGGAGGAGAATCCACCGGACGGGAAACAAAAGTGAGAAGAGTCGTTACCACGAAGACCTTACCCAAAATGGAACCGTGAAGAGGAAGACGTGAGGTTCTGGTTTGGGAGAGCCATCAAAGGTATAATCAATCATAAGAGAGTTGAAATCCTTGTAATAAATTACAGGAAAAAGCGTTCATGTCACTTTCATTTATTCTCGGACTCAATCTGCTTCTTGACCGGGTCGAACGCCCTCTTTAAACGCTTCCTACCTCCCATGTTTGACTTACGGAGAGATGGTAAACGTCCGCAATTAAAACTCGAATCATTCATGTTTATGCCTTTTGGACCGTTTTTCCGGATTTTGGAATTTTTGGTGGTGGGGGGTTGGCTGACGAGAGGATGGATGATCCTTTTAGATGAAGATGGTACTATATGCGTAATTTATCATCTTTATTTCTTAATAAGACAGTCATTTCTAGATAAAAATAATTTTTAATGTTGACGTTTTCATTTTTCCCTGTTTTGTCTTTTACGTTCCGACTTTTGTCTTCGGCTCCTTGTTTATTACTCACATTTGCTCATTAGAAATTATCTTTTGTTTATCTATTTCTTTGTCTGGCTAGCTTATCTCTGCTTATTGGGTGGGGATTTCAGTTTGAGTTTGGTTGAGCCGTCCACCCTTCCCCTAATCCTGCTCTACTGTCTCCTCGGTGGTTTTGACTACAGAAGAAGCCATTTTGAGTAAGACTTTCGAATATTTTCGAATAGAAACAAATTCAAGATGACCCATTTTGTCATAGTCACTCTTAGGTTAAATAAATAAATAATGTGCATTACTTTTGAAATAGTCTGTATACAAAGGCGTACCATACTTTTGATTTGAATTATTTATACCGTGTGCATTACTTTTGAAAAGGTTTAAGTGATTTCTAGTGTGCATTATTTATGAATTCGATTCTTTGTAACAGTGTGCATTACTTTTGAAATGAGCTTTTAATATCATCAGCAGATTATATTGATGGTGGTAGTTGAGAAGGGGAAGTAGGCGTTAGTTGTGGGTTAAAATTGAGGTCTCGCTCAGAGTGTGCATCATTTATGAAATGATTTTGCGGTAGTGTTGTGCCTTATTCACTTCCGCTATTCTTCCCAGCTGCTCTTCTTTCTCCGGGGCGAAATTTCGAACTCAGCTCGGGGAAATTTTATTTAAAGTTTCACTCGAGAAAGAGTGAGAAAGGGGGCAGAGGGGAGGCGGGGGGCGAGAGAGAAGAGTACCCAAAGCGCCCCAACTTTCAAACTTGAATTTAAGCTTTCTTATTTATTACCCACTTGGAAAAGTTTTCAAGAATATTGATCTTCGGATTTGTTACCTTTTCCATTCTCCGACCGCACAATTCTCTAACAAAGTCTATTCAAAAGGAGCCATTGTCAGGATTGCGACCCGGTAACAATTTGGCTTTCCTCCTCCTCCTCTGGCTTTCCTCTCGCCTCTGGCCCTGCCTCTTTTGCAAAATTTTCACGGGAAATCGAAAAATTTTTGGGGGAGAAGTTGTGTTATACAGTTTCTCGTTTGGTTGGTGAGGGTTTTTGTGTGTGTGTTCCTTTCAAAAGTTTTCCTTTCTTCCCACTCCTTCCGATCTCACCGTATCATTTGCCTATGATTCTATGAAAATAATTTTCTATTCTCCTCCCGGTTTCCCAGCTCCTCCGGGGCGGGGGCGGGGGGTTTCCTTTCTTTCCTCTTTCGCCTTCCTCGAGTTTTTCTTATCGACTTATTTCCATAATTTATTAAGTTTAGTTTGCATAAAGGAAGCAAATGGCGTTTCAATTTAATTTTATAATAACATCTTGCTGTTCTTTTGGACGAACGAACGAAGAGGAGGAAGGAAGGAGTAGAGGGGAGAGGTGGGAGGGAACAAACTTTCCTCAAAATGTTTTTATTTGCCTTAAATCCAACTTTTTTTTTCATTCCTCCGGATTTTCCGCTTCCTTTTTTTTTATAAAATTAACGCCTAAAGCAGTTTGAGGTTTTACAAAAAGCCAACATTTTTTTAATACTCCTCTCCTCCTCCTCCTCCTCTTCTGTATAACAATTTTTCTGTTAAAAATCCTCTTTAATAATTTCCCCAAGCCCCCTTCTCCTCTGGATCGCTTGATTCTAATTTAATTACACACTCCTCTCCTCCTCTCTTCTCCTCCTGAGTTATATTTCATTAAAAAGTCTCGGAGTAAGGCCGAGAATGAGGCTGAGGGGCTGAGGGGGCCTCTCCTTCTCCAAACTACGCCTTCTTACACCATCTACCGCAATTTCGGCCTTTCCCTAAATTACATCCTCCTCCTTTCCCTTCTCCTCCTACCCTCTTCCTCATTTATGCTTTCACCTAAAGTGTTTTTGTTTTCCCTCGGGAGTTCTAATGTTGGGCCTATCACGTGACATGTTCTTTCCAAAGGTATTGCCTCGTTCAAAGGCATTTTGTCAAAATCGATTTTATACAGAAATCGGATTCGTGGCTTCATCGTTTTCGGGGAAACAATGGAAAGGGTTGGAGGGTTGGAGGCTCTATCCTCATTCCTTTACTCTGATTTCTAGTTTGGTAAGTTTGACAACACTGCATTATAACATATTTACGACATAAAAAGGCCTGGTTGCCTGGTTTGAGCGAACGTTCTGTACAGTTTTACTTGAGATTAGGATTGTTATTCGTTCTACATGATTCTGGTTGATACTCTGTCGTTGTTCTACTACTAATTTCATAAATAATGCACACTTTTAGTCGGAAGTAATAGAATTTTTACAACCATTTTTGTGTCTGTTTATTATATTTAAATTTTTAATATACTCCTAAACTTTAATATACTACGGTCTCTTAGTATAAAATTATATTAATTCAATCTTTGTTCTGAGTAGTATAAGAAGACACCCTCACACTATTAAAATCACATTTAAAGGCTTGTCATCTTACTTTTCTATTTTTCAATTTAACTACCCTCGTGAAATGTAAGAAGAATGGTTATCCCATTGTTATAACATTGGTGTCTTTTTAATAACGACGAAGCTATGGATAGGAGACACTACAGACTATACTACAATTTTTTGATAGAACTAATAGTTGTTTTGATTCGATTTATGCGTTTTGGAGTTATGCTAACTAAATAAGTTAACAATAACTATCATCTCTGGGAAAGAAAGATTTTTCTTTTCTTTTGATTCTTCAGTTAAAGATGAAGACGTGAAGTGATTAGAAGATTGATTGACAAGATAAACTCGAAAACATGGTAGCTCTCTCTTTCCGGGTTGAAATCTTGAAGAAATCACGTGAGTGAGTTTAAGGGATTCTTTCTCTTTTCACTTTCCTTTCCTGTCGTCTTTGGGAAAATCGAAAAGGGCGGGGAGGGGGCTAAACACCCAAAAGCAATTTATAAAAAAAGCAAAAAGATTCCCCCAGAACCTGCCAGTTGTCAGTTTGATGCGTGAGAACAAAACAAAACAAAAATTTATGGGAAAGAATTAGTTGGGAAATGGCAACCAATGAAACAAACGATCTGCCGGAAAAAGGAAAAACGCCCTGTCCCCCGCCACCACCATTCCGTCTTCCAAAAAGGAAAACTTTTCCGAAAACAAAACAAAAAAGAAGTTTGTAATTTCCTTCGTGCAGTTAAACTTTGAAAAATTTCTTCTTAAAGATAACGATAAAATTTAAATTAAATATTTAAAGGAGCTCAACAAAAAGAAAAACATGGCAACGAAGGAAGTGAAAGGAGTAGGGGAAAGCGGGGCGAGGGGGCTCAGGGAAAAATCTTTAAAGAGGTGGCAAGCGGGAGAGTGCTGAAAGTGAGCTCATGGCTCTCCGGATAAACGTTTCTCTGAAGAAAGAACACAACAGCAAAAAAAAAGGGAAAATACCGAGACCGTTTTTGTTTCTTTGTCTTTCTTTTTCTACCTCTGCCATCTATTCCTCTTCTTCTTTTTTCCCTCATCTACTTGTTCCCCGCAATTTTATCTGTGCACTACTACTATTACCTTTTTTTTGATCCCTTGAAATTCTTTTCCTCCGTTTATTTTTCTATCTTTCCTCTTTTTTATCTTTTCTCTTTGTGCTCGGGGCTAAAAAAATTATTATTATTATTATTACATAAATATAAAGCGACCTAGAGATGTTTGTAAATGTATACAGAGTCAGAGATACTGTATTTGTGTGGACTTTGAGTTATGCGAAATTCTTAAACTAGATTCTTGTACCTATTAGAAAGTTATTGGGGGTGTTCAAAGTGACATCTCCTTTAACTCAAACCCCAGCCGGTGGAAACTAGCGTAACTTCAAGCCCGCATAAAAACAAGACTCGCAACTAAAGACTAAATCGCTGAAATAAATTAAAAACTTATTTCGTGAGTTTCGCGGGAAACTCAAGACCAATTTGGATTACGATGCCGATTTACGATTTAATATTTTATTAAAATGTCTCATTTAGCTTGATTGAGGGGCGTAACCCCCGATCCACCCACCCCCTCTGTTTTATAGAGGAAGAGGATTTAAGGTTTTAAGGTTCCGTTCACGTTTCTCAACAATTTCAGTTTCGGCTCGTTCTGGTTTATTTCCCTTTCCCATCTCTCCGAGTTACACGCGAAATCATTCTCGTTTGTATAAACTAAACTAAACTAAAAGCGATTTGAAAAACTGGAATGCGGGTAGGGTGAGCCGGGGAGCTGGGGAGGTGGGGGTGAAAAGGTCGAGAGGGAAACCGGGTAAAAAATAATCCTTTCGTTTAAACGCGGCTTTTAGCCCTTGAAACGCTCGAGCTGCAGAAAAAACTACGAAATAAGGCCAGCTAAGCTTATTTCCCGGAGATTCTCCAAAAGTCGAGAAGAGAGAAATTTGAAAGGGTAGAAATCCGGAGGGTTGGGGGTTGGGGGTGGAGGCTTTAGATTCGCAAAACCTTATTTATTGATTCCCAGAATTATTTTCCTCTTCAACCTTTGTTCTTTGTTTACCTTTTTGGTTTTTATCTAAACAGAAATTCAAATTATTTGTTAGGTTTTTGTGGGATTTGTTTTTCCAAAAGCAACCCCCTCAACCCCTCGCCTTACCTTTCCCAATCCAAACCCTCCTCGAAGTAACCGCCTCTTGATGAGCATCCGTTATTGGCAAACGATTTCGGAGGACGTGGCAGCAAAAACCGTCAAAAATTTAATGTCCTGTTCTTATAATGGCGACTCTTAATGTTCCCAACTTTTATCTTAATTCATAAACTTTTTCGTCGTGGATGAGAATAGGGGCTGGGGGGTAACTCGGGACAATATGTCGCGTTTTTGGTTATTGCTTTTTGTTAATGATATCAACCATTTTGTTAATTATCCCGCCTGCTAACTCAGTTTCCGAGATTGGACCGTGTTTTAGTCGACACATGTTCTTCTATATACGTTTTTAACCAGGGAAACTCAATTTTTGAATTTTTTGCTGTTGTTGTTGAAAAGCTGAGAGATCATTCCCCTGGGGAGATCCCCGGTGTTCTTTCATTCAATGTTTTATTTAATTTAATTATATATTATGATTAATGTGACGTCATATATATGTAAAACGTGATGTTTGCGCCCTGAGGTATGAACATGGGAAATGCTGACAACGGTTTTCGGTCCGTCTTTCTCATATATCCCGTTCTGGGTCTGTATACTGTTCGATATACTATCCATCCGTCCGTCTCTCTCTTTATCTTCTGTTTCCTGTGTTCTTCTGCATCAATTCAAACACGTATGGTTTAATGATATCATACAACCCTCTTCGATGGACCTGAATGTCATTAAAATATGACAAATCCGTCACGATACCGTTAGCAGTGGATTGTCGTTGAGAGAAATCTGCTGTTGATCAGCATAGAGATCGGTTGTCGTACTCCTCTCACAGTTAGTTTGTGCACGTTGTATCGGTTAGTCAGAACTGTTAAAGCTAAAACCCTACAACTGTAACACCGTGCAAAGCCTCAAATTTTCTGTTCGATACCTCGCATCAGATCTCCCGTCGTCGTTCTCTTATATTTGTCATAAATAGCACACATTTTTAAAAATAGTTTATTTCATAAGTATTGCACAGTACTCAGATTCCATTTTGCAAATGGCGGGGTATGTTTGGTAACAAATTAATCGTGCAACAGATCGAAAACACTTCTAAACTGTCTCTCGTGCACCAAGATCGGTGGAAAAGTACCTCACGAATCCTTGAATTATGTTTCCATCTATACACGTGCATCCTTTTTCGTTATATAAACAGATAAACGTGGATGGGGTGGGTGGGGGGTTGAAACGCGAAAAAAGAAACCGAAAACTGCGCTTATTTATAGATAAATTTATGTGATCGATATTATTTATGTCAAATCGATAAGGTTTGACTTCTGTTTAGGACCTCGAGGAACGATTTGTGTCTGTGTTCACGGATGAGGGGGTGGGTGGCTGGGAGAACAAATTTCACGAGGTGTCTTCGGTTTCTTATTCCTTCCGCGAATTTTGCGCGTGTCAGGGTCGCCATTTTGACTCGCTTTCAGGACTTCGTTGGAAAAGGAAAAGAGGATTTTGAACGTAGTGGAACAAAGAAAGCTCTCTCGTGTGTGTCTGTGTTAGGATTACGAACTTCAATGAGAACCGAATGCGTGAACTTTTCTCCGAATATTTGTTCCTCACACTTTTCCAACCCCCATTCAACCCTTTTCATAAATCACTTTTAAGATCCTTCTCTTCAAGCTTGGCAAGAGTCCTTAACGAAGGTTGAACACAATTTCAAGGGCAAGGACGTCTAACAAGAGGATTTGTAAATGGTTCCAGGGAGAATTAAATTGGGGGTGCGGGGGGGCTGTTAAAACATTTCCCACTCTAACAGAATATCATAAAACGGGGTAGATAGGGGCGGGGTTGAAGTTTTTGGTTTGACAAAACAAAAATTGAATTTTTTATTGCAACGCAAACCTTCATCAACCTTTTTTTCTACCATTCTTCTTCTTCCTCCATTTTTAGACTCATAAATAACGTTTATGAAATTAATATTCATGATGTTAAATAGGCCTTAAGCTCATTCAGATTTATGGGTTTTGCTTTCGCCGGTTTTTTTTTTCGCGCTCGGAGCTTTTTAAGAATAAAACTGACGGAAACACATTTTTTCCCTCTCTGGATAAAGCGGAAGACAAATATCTGGATTTCCGGTTTTGTTTTTGTTTTTTGTTTGGTCTCGTTCTGATTGTCACAACCTGGTAGGTGTAGGGTTGAACTTATCAAAATAAAAATTTTTTTGTTTCAAGTTTTATTTATTATTAACACTATAACGTCCTCTGGCCCCACTATGGGGTCATAAAACGGCAACTGGAGACCCCACAGTGGTGCCACGCAATATTTCACAAACACTTGGTTGAGTGCCGGTGACGTCACATTCAGAAATTATTGCGTATCTGTCGGTGCCGATCTTACATAAGTGGACGATTACCACTGAAGTTCATATGTTGTGAATTTAAAATATTGGTGCTCAGGTAGCATGAGAGTCAGTTTCACCGGGACCGACAGGAAAAAATTTACAACAGACCTCCGGATGTCTGAGTGTTGAAAATAATTTTTAATAAAAGTTATTGAACAGAGTCGTGGGATTAGACTATGGAAATGATTGTGACACACTTCCATAATAAATAGAAAAATCCATTTCATAAATAATGCACACTTTAGAAAAGAATCCGTGTAATAAGCGACGCACAATTTGGCGTAAAATTTTTTTTCATAAATAATGCACAGTGTGAGAATTTTTAATTTCCAAAACCGCACAAAATGAGATCTGACCGTATAAAAAAAAACTATAACATCTTATTAGAAGTAGTAGAAAGAAATTCTAATCGCTGATCGCAGCAGGGTAATTGATTGCTTTCATTATTCATCTTGTGAGCTTGAGATAAAAGTTTTCTGTTCTCCTGCCGCTCGAGCTTTTCCCTGCTGTCGCCTCATCTTAGCGAAAAGACAAAGATTTCCGAATTGGCCGGTTGATGGAAATAACAAGAGCGGAACCGGACCAAATTTTATGAACCTTCAAGTTTTTTTTACAGAAAGAATTCCTTCGGAAAGTTACAGGGTTGGTGGGGTGAATGGGGGTGGCAACGGGAAGTCAGCAATAAAAAAAGAAAAGTCGGATGAGTCAAGTTGGGACGTCTGAAAGTCTGCTGTTCCGTTTTTTTTCCCTCGGTTGCCCTTAGAAAAGGTCCTTTGAAACTTGAACAATAACGAAAAATTTTTCGAGAGGATACGACAGGAGGGGGTGAAAGGGTTTTGGGGGTGGAAGGTGAAGGAAAAATTTCGAAATAAAAAATTATCTTTGTTTCGAGGGATTAAAACGTTTTTGTGGTTTATATATTCCTCTTGGCTTCCCGTCGTGTTAAAGCCCAGAACTGCCGTTAAATTTTACGCTCTTCTCTCTCTCTCCTCTCCACTACCCCCCCCCCGGTCTCCTCTTCTTTGTTTCTTTTGTTTTTGTTTTCATCCCGTCATTTTGACTCACTCTCGACTCGCCCATTCTTTCCCCGCCATATTGTTTTTAATATCTTCATCTCTCGTTGTTCTAATTCACCTCTCCAAGTCATAACATAAAGGATGGCTGTGGATGTGGTAGGAAGGTAACTCAGAAACCCGTTGATCGATTTAACGCTATATCCCACACTACAGCCCAACTTCTTCTTCAGAAAACCGTGGTATGAGGTTAATAACAACACCTTCGCTTGAGACCCAGACAGACAGACATACTGTATTTGTTTACAGGTGAGAGCGGGGGGTATTATTGAATTAAGTAAAGCAAATATTGAGACAGGCGTAGACGTGTCGGTTTCTTACTTGCGAGCCGGGTGTTTATGTGAACGTGCCAGAATGGGAACGCACGAACGGATTTTATTAATGTTATTAAAACGAAACCATAATTTATTGTTTACAGAGAAAGATAACAAATTTAAATTAAATAAATAAGAGAGAGGAACGTCGGGACATGTGTTAGTGGATTCTCTCAAGTCTGCAATAAGACGTCAAAATTTTTCTTTGTCTTGTTATTGAGCAAACAATCCCGTCGTAGCTTAACAATTATTGTCTGGGAAAGAAAATATAACCGGAAGTTGAGGATAAACCGGAAAAGATTAAGAGTTGAACAAAAGAAAGGAGGAAATTGTTAACAAAAGTCGAGATTTCCTTTCTGGCGGTCGAGTTTCCTGCGGGGAATTTTTCCTTCCCGGAAGCGTAATAAGTTAGTAAGATCTTCTTCGGTTTCGCATCAATCTTCTTCACGTTTACTTAAATAGAATCCGAACGCGGGGCACATAAGAGTAGACGGAAAGCGTCGCCTTCCCATTTCAATATTAACCTATCAATCCTCAACAATTCCCCATCCTCCTGTCTCTCTCTTTCTCTTCCTACTCCTGCTGACTTTTTCATCTTGTTCTCATCCTTGGGATGTGAAAAAATTGAAAAAGTTTCCCTGATTTAAGGGTTAACTTTTTGAAAAGTGAATTACTGGGCGGCCGTGGGCAACATGCCAAAGGTTGCCTCTCCGGGACTTTTTATGAATCTGCCCCTGCATCTGTTTTATGAATATTGAAATCATACCGCACTTAATAAATAATTTATCGGTTTTATGTATTTTTATGGACCTCTCTGTCTTTTCCAACCCCCTGACGACTCCTTAACCCCGTCGTTATTATGTTCAAGTGTGAGGAGGAGTATATATATATATACACGCCTTTCGAAGCAAAACTTCATCCGTAAATTATTTATTTAAATGACTCTTTAGCTTATTTATGGATTTGACTCTTGAAAGATATTTGTATTAAGGGTCGGATTGGTTAATTTTCTTCTTTGGTGCTTTGGGTGGCCGTCAATTGACGTCTTTGAAACTTGAGTCAGAAATTTTTTTATTTAGGATTTTAGTGGAGCGGGGTGAGGTTTCGTGGCTTTTCCTTGTGAAATTTATTAATTTTTTTAATTTATTGATCACAACAAATGAACAACTTGTTCTTCAGGCTTCTAGGCCTACGTTTGACACATGAAATTGTATTAGTATATCGGTGTTACACTTTGAATGGTACTGCTCTTTGGTTCTAAACCTCTTAAACACTTTTTTATTGTTTTTGAGTATAGTTATACTGTAGATGAATGATTCCCAAAGTGGTCTGTATCGACCCCCAGGGGTCTGTGACAACCTGCAAGGGGTCTATGTCTGCGAAAGAAAATTTAGGAGTCCATGAAATGAGGGTCCATTCTCAGTGGATCTCAACATAAACTGATAGTACGTATTTCCTTACATTATACTATCTTATAATATAAAGACATATACAAAGTACCTATGAAGCCAAAAATTTATTTCACTACAGAAATTTGCAAAAATCAGGTCTACCCAAAACCGAAAAACATGGAAAACGGGTCTACGACACAAAAATTTGGGAACCTCTGCTCTAGGTTAGTGTGCATTATTTATGAAATGATTAGCTCATACAAATTAGTATTACATAAAAAATTCGCGTCTTATCTTATTTGTTTAATAATAATAATAAAACATATATTTGACTTAATTTTTACAAAAACTTAATCAACTTTCACAAACAGGTTTTCACAAATCATATTTCAGTATAAATATTACACCCAGTGAAACGAAAAATAAATAATATTACACACACTCGGTCTGTTATACTCAAATTTATGCATCTTATCTTATTTTTAAAATATATATTACTCCTCGAGGAGTTCCGGTTTATGATCTTTGTGATCCGACTCCGATTATGATCTTTGTGAATGACGTTACTTATAATTAGGCCTCGAAAGGAGATATTATATCCAATTAGAAAGTAGGATTCATTATCATTATCAATCTGTCGACCGGAAATATACAAAAGAGTGAAAGACTCGAAGGCGCGAGAACAGAAACACAGAAGACAGAAGTGATGATTCGGGTTGAGTTTCTCATCCAGCCCTACGAAGACGACTTGTCGTGTTTCTCTCATATATATATAAAACTACCAAAGTAATACTAATAATATATATGATAAACTAATAATATTAAATGAAAATATAATAATAATGATGATGAAACTCTTGTTGCGAAGTTCCAAACCCATAAAACGCGTATAGTGCTAGATTATGACCTAATTATATTATATTCTTAACGTATTTATAAATATTATACAGTATTCATGAGATGAATTTATTTATGAATAAAATTCTTCATGACAGTGTGCATTATTTATGAATTGAGTGATTTGTTAAACACAAAACAATTTTTATTAAATTCCCAGGGCGGTTTTAGAAGCTCGTTGGTAAAATCGTGTGCTCATAATTTTTTATAATTTCGACGTTATACTGCCCTTCTCTCCTTCCCCCCATTCAAAATTCCGCCATTTTCCCGTCCTTTGAGCTTTTATCATAATTTTTAAATACCATCTTCAAAAATAAACTTCACTTTATAAAAGTTCTCAAGTGTAAAATTTCGGGTCCCAAAAAAAAGGATCCAAAATCACTTTGAAAATGGATGAAATGTGGAATATTTCAATAAAAAGAGCTATTCAAAGCAGTATCGGAACCAGGAAACAGCTTTCAAGTGGAAATTAAAAAAAAATGAAAAGAGAAGCGCCGGGGATAGGGTCGGGTCATGAGCAGGAGGAGGTTGGTAGAGGAATCTTTAGATGAAGGTGGACCCCAAAAAATTATTTAAAATGTTTGCTGTATAACCAATATATTGGTTTTAGTATAAACTTATATTATAATTTGTCTTATACTGAACTATTTTGTCAGAAAAGTTTTTTAGTTTTTGTGATTTATTTCGACGTGTCAAATGATTCGACAGCAATTTTGACGGGGGAGAGGTTCTACATCGAAAGTTATAAGAGATTGATTGAGAGTATATTTCCCGGTTGTGACCAACAGAAGGCGGTGGTGAGCCAACTGTTTACGAGCCAATTATGAAAACGGGTGAAACGACAAAAAGCTTTCGAGGGTATTGACCTTGCCGGGTTGTTTTGAACGTGGTGAGGAGAGTCAAAGAAATATCCTGGCACCTTTTTTGAATTTCCTTTCGCCGCCTCCCCGACCCCCGAAAATAATTTTGCTCGTTATCTGGTCTTCTAAAATCGATTTCTACAGAAATAAATTTGAAAAAGGAAATTATAGGATGGGGCTAAACGAAGTGGAATTTTGGAGACAAAAAAACAAAAACGAAGAGACCGGGGGAGGAGGAGTCGTTTTTGGAACATCCAGATGGCTCAAATTTCCTTCCTTTTTGTTTGTCTGTGTCTCCCGGAGTTTGACTCATAAATTATTTTAAATTCTATAATTTTCAGTTGAGTAATGATCTTACCTGGATCAGAACTTTTTTGAAAAATGCCTCCCCATTATTTCCAAGTTTAATATTAAAGTTTTGCTATTTAGAAAAAAAATGGCGGTGGAACGGCGCTCGTTTGCTCATCGACATCCCTTTCCCCAGATCTCCTCCTCGTCTGTACCATAAGCCAAACTGACAAATATCCCGCGGAGTAGATTAATTTTTGAGAGAATTTAAAAAAATTTATCGAACCGTGACCGAATTGACAACGCTGTTGGAAAGATTTTTCCTTTTTTTTCCTAGCCCCGGTTTTTCTTTTTAGATGCGCCTAAAAATATCGATAAATGAGTGACATGGCGGCGCTGTCCAGTTTTTAAAGCAGATTGTAGGATGTGCGCCGGAGGAACTCACGTATTTGAGAGAGCTTGTGCACTTAAGCTTGATAAAGTTGGGATGGGTATCCTGTCTACCTGTCTGTTTGGTATTTTGAGTCTGTACTGGCTCTCATAGGTGATTATATACTCGAAAACTCTACGACTGCCCTTATTGTTTGTTGGTTTTCTGTTGTTGTTCCCTCTTTATTTCATAAGTAATGCACACTGACAGAATGAAATTTTTTTTAATATACTGATGATGATTATGATATTCTTCATGACGACAGGGTTTTCAGAAACTATACAAGAAGACCAGACTCTAACTAAACTGGGAGGAGGAACAGAGAGAATTACGGGAAAACTTTTTTCTCAAAAATATTGCACACTCACATGAACTGTCACTCGAGAAATAGCAAGTAGACTATCCATTTACGAATGTATCATTTCATAAGTAATGCACACCTTGACACCATGAAATTTTTGAAATACACATAATGATGATGATGTTATATTATATTATACTGATGAATATTATGATGATATTATTCATGACAGCAGGGTTTTCTGCAGAAGCCATACTAGAAGATCAGGCCTAGCTAAACTGGGAGGAGGGACAGATGAGTGAGAATGATGGAAAACTTTTTCTCAAAAATACTGCACACTCACATGAACTACCACTCGAGAAATAGCAAGTAGACTATCCATTTACGAACGAATCATTTCATAAGTAATGCACAATTGATGAGATATCCATTTCATAATTAATGCACACTTGATGGTTGTTTAGGCTTTGAATAACACACGAACACTTCAAAGGATGACAAAATAAAAGGAGGCACGTGATGGGAGATATGACTATATCGGAAAACTCGTGTTATTGGAAAATCTCAGTAAAAATAAATAAATAAAACGACTCGCGGAAAGATAAAATAAAAATCCGTAGATAATAATGATGATGATGAGTCCTGGCCTAATTGCGGCTCCGAAACCCAGCAGAAGGTAGAAAAGGGAAGATCGGGAGGCTGGGAAAGAGGATACGGGTTCGGAAACTGGAAAATTTACAAATCGATATTTTTTTTAATTTGTGCGAACAAAAAAAAGGGAAAAGAAAGGAAAACACAGGGAAAAAGGAAACATGTTTTCATTTTATCTACGGACCAATTATCTATCTACGTTTCGAAATCCTTTTTGTGAGTCCGTAATCAGAGTATTCGCAAAAGAAAATCAAAAGGTTTTGTGTGTTTGAGTGTTCATTAAAAATCTCCGGGAATATGTTCCGTCTCTGAAAAGCAGACGACAGGAATAATTATTCTCTTTTTGTTATATTCACAACAAATGAAAACGAGGACCCCGACTACCACCTCATGATGGCAGTTGCATACAAAAACTTTTCCTGACAGTGACGAATAGCTTGAGTTTTTATCATCTTTATTTCCCTGCTTCCATTTTTCTCTCTCTCATCCTCAAAGAGGAAGAGGAAGGAAACTGAAGACAGTTTTATGCCGTTTAAAACGGGGAAACAAGCTGATGCGGTTAATTAGCAGCACACAATTTAAGGGAAATAAATTTGAAACGCGGTTTTATCTTCATTTTTAAAGAACATTTAATTTCTTTTGACTTTAAAATAATAATAAGATGAATGTTTTTCGTTTCCTTTCCGGTTTGCGGGGGGTAAAAGCGAGAGGCTGGGAAAGATCGTGAGGACACGTTCCCGCCTTTTTTTACGTCGTTTATTAAAGTTAAACGTGTGCAATGACATCATCGTCGTGTTTCTTTTTACGATTTGGTGTGTGTGTGTGTATGTGCCTGTCGTTTCTTCTTCCGTCCGTTTAAAATGAAATAAAATGTAATAAATTGGAAGTTTTAAGTGAAAAATAAAAATAAAATAAAAAGAATTTCCCCGGAGGGTAAGACGTCTTGGTATTTATTAAATAAAGATCCCAGGGCGATGTGACGGCTCCGACAAACTTATCAACCGACTATATTAGAAGCCATCTTTCTTTGGTCTCTAAACAAATTACGAGAGAGATGGTAACCGAGGAAGACGCTTTTCCGGGGGTGTCTCTCTTCGTCTTGTTGTCTCTTCTACTTCCTTTGTTTAAATACGACCAAAGAAATTTAATTTTATTTCTGTACGTCGTACCGCGGGGGTGACGTCGAGGGATTATGTCCCCTTGTGTCTGTGCAGTTTTCAAAATTGCTTTCCTTGGCTGGATGATGACGATTACTTGGTTTCTACGAGCTCTACTCAGCTCGATATCTGCATTCAGGTCTCATCTTTAAAACCTTCTGCGATTCATGGTTACCGCATAATCAAATCCTTTTTTTATGCGGAAGTAGAACTGTACTGTCTTGAAGGTCGAATTCAAAACAGGAATCCTCGATAAATTTAAATATTTGAATGGTCCCTCGGTAAATAGTCAGCAGTGACGCATCATCAAAATGATGCAAATCGCCATCTCTTCACATATCTAATAGAGTCGTAAATGTGTCATCCCTTCAGAAATTATGAATCCTTTTGCTGTCGTCTTTCGACCACCAAGGTTTTAAATTCCTGACCCGAACATGAGCTACTAAATTCACTCACAGTTTTAGTGATCAAGGAGGTTCTTAAATGCAGGAAGAGGATTCGGGGTTGGTGTGGAGGAGTGAGTCTATCTTCTTAAAATCGTTTCCAACCTTTCTCTCTCTCTCTTTTATCTCCTGTTTTCGAAAGAAAAGACAATCACACTCGAATAATTCAGATGATGGTGGAAAAGGGAAAGTTTTTCGAGGTCACCAAGGTGATTTCAAACACTTTTCTCGTTTTTCCTTCTTCAGAATTTTCTTTCTTTCCCTCCTTCCACTTATTCTATGTTTGTTATCAAGTTCAAACTTGTTATACATTCAATTAACGCCATTTTTTTTTGTTTCAAATTATCACGAGCGATTCCTCGAAATGTGAATTCAAAGTCCTCATTAACTCCTAATCACAACGAAATTTTAACTGAGTCATAATGACTCAGCCTGTAAATTAACTGTTTGAAGGGGTAATTTGTAGAGGGAAATGAAAACGTGAGATTCATTCCACACTTTTGTGGGGTAGCCATTTCATAAATAATGCACACTTACCACTGACACTGGTGTCGCGAATCACGAGTATTCGTTTGAGTTCTTCTCACTGACTGTGGTATGCGACAGTTAAACAAAAGACGATCGCATGGTTTTGTTGTTGAGTCTATACTCTCTGTCGTACAGTTAGTTCCGTTCAAGTCGTTTAATAGCTCAGAGTTGGTCGAATCAACCCGAACAAGTCGGGGTCTATACAAAGTTGGCTGTGAGTCGTCGTCTGTCGTGGAAGGCAGCCCGCGATTTTGTGAGTGTGAAAGATCGATCATAGTGCCGGGGTTGTATTAAGTTTAGCTGTCGTCAGCAATACAGGTTAATAGAGTTGTGTATATCAGACTGTCGGACATATTTTTTTTGTTTGGTACCTGATAACTGGAAAACGAGAAGCGTAAAACGAAACACGTATTCGAATAAGAGCGATAATAAAGGAAAACGCTGAAAATCTGTGAGGTTTATACTATATACTGAGTGTTAGTATGGAAATAAATTCTAACCTAAACTATATAAATACGTGGCGTGAGTTTTTCACCAAAGCGTACAGGATTTAGAGACAAAAGTACGACTTCTTTAAATTACGGTCCCAAATTTCCCTCTAAACGCGTAAAACAAGACCGGGGCGTATATCATACTCTTACTGAGTGTTGATTCGCACAATCCCTAAAATTTATGTTAATTGGTCCGGGAAATTATAAATGGTGATTTCAGCGGTCTATAAAATCTAAAACTTTGCCGGGAGCTAAACTATACAAATGTCCAGCTTAAAAGTTTTGACGAGGAGGAGGAAGGAAAGGAGACAAAATATAATTTCGAGAAAATTCTCTGGAACCGAGCTTGAGACATGTAAAACTTTTCGAGATTTCCACTCGAACATTTTCATTTCCATTTCTCTCAGCGCCAGCAATTTTCCCCTCCCGGAAATAAAGTCGATAAAGAATTTTCTTTAATATGAGGAAAATTTCGAAATGTTTTCGGGTTCTATTAGATTGTAATATTATCATTCCAGCATGAAAAATTTAAATTTTTTTTTTCTCCAGGAAGAAAAGGAAGTCGGGGAAGCGGAAAAGGCAGGAAATCAGCGTAAATAAGTTCCATTTGATGATTTTGAACGTTGACGTGCTTTTTGGCGGGTAGGAAAAGGAAAAAAATGAAAAAGAAGGAGAGACGGGGAAAGAGGGTTTTTGGAATCGCGGAAAAGAGTCAGCTATTTTGTAAATTTGAATTTTTCCGAAAAACATCGCGTGTTTCCTGGCAAACTCTAAACCAAAAAAAAGGAAAAATAGAAACGGCACGGAAATATTTTCTTAGTTGGGTCAAATCTCGATTGCTTTGACCTTATTTTTCAATTTTGAACTCGAATCCCCTCTCACTGCCGCCTCGCTTTCTTCGAATTCCGTTTGTATCTTTGACCTACCTTGAACCTAACACCAATATTTCCTTTCAACAGCTTATAAGTATGCGTATGATACTGAATATAAACCTTAGCTGACATTGTTGCTTTTGGGTATGCTAGACCTCTCAGTGTGGTGACCTTAACATTCATGAGGTCGCCGACACGATTCACGTTCGTTCTACTATCCCATATATCATGTCTTGGGTGGAACTTGTAATCGTAACTGTAGTCTCTTATACTGAAAAATCTTACAACGATAACCCAACCCCAGAAGAACATCCAAACCGCCGACAGAAAAAAGCTTTGACCTAAAAAATGTCATCAAAAGACGATCTGGTACATTAGGAGGCTGTAACTAATGACCAGTCTGGATCCACACGTTCATTTATAAAAACATCGACAAGACCTTCTACCACCGACAGAGGAAAAGCTGATAACAGTTGGCGACAGTGTCGAGTGATTTACATCAAAACGAGTTAAAGATGAAGCTACTAGAGTGTGCGCGCATTCGACTATGCTTAGGGACGTGACTATAGTCTTTAAAGGGGTAGGTGATGTGACACGGTATAGATTTATTGCTGTAGGATTGATTAATGTGGTTATAACTTTATTAATCGGAGGGCAATGGCACGGAGTGAACTAGAAACTGGGTGAGATTGGTTTGAGTTAAAAACTAAATAATTACTAATGAATGACAGTTGAGAGACAGACAGACAGACAGATAAAATACAGAAAGGAAATTTTAAAACAAAATAAATAATTATGTCGGAGGGAATCCGTGACAAGTTGGAGCATCGTTATAAATCTCGACTGAATGGAGTACATAATTATTAAACGTCATTATTACTTTTTAAATTGTTGATGAGAAGTTTTTTTTAGGCGCGATCTAATTAAAAGCCTGAACAGTTTTTTGCTAATTGCCAACTTCATCGTTCAAATTAACATTGTTAACATTTTTCCATTTCCCTCTTACTTCTCCTCCTCCTCCTGCCTTTTTCTTTCATTTTCTGTTTTTGTTCTCTTTTACTGTATGAAACGAGGTTTTAATTTCCTGTATTTGCCATGTTTACCCCCAAACAAATACGGTAAAGGACTCGAGCTTTGGAAGAGTCTACTATGAAGGTTGAAATGCGAAAGCTCACCTTTGTCCGTTTTTTGTTTATTTAAAACGGCCGCCATTTTGAAGGAAAGTCATTTCCGGGAAAAAAATTTCTTTTTATTTAGGGTCGTTTTTGAAGCAAAGCCAAGTATTACGAGTGTGCAATAATTTTGATGCGAGTTTCACCTGAAAGTAATATTTTGAAATGTTTTACAAGACAGTAATTTTTGAAATGAGAGTGTGCAATATTTTTGAAATGGATTTTACAAGACAGTGTGCAATACTTTTGAAATGGGTTTCACATGAGAGTGTGCAATATTTTGAAATGAGTCGGACATGAAAGTGTGCAATATTTTGAAATGAACAGACAGTGTGCAATACTTTTGAAATGGGTTTCACATGAGAGTGTGCAATATTTTTGAAATGAATTGCACTTGAAAGTGTGCAGAAGTTTTGAGATGAGTTCTACATGAAAGTGTGCAATATTTTTGAAATGAGTTTCACATGTGCAATGAAATGCAGCTTTTGAATGAGTGAACTTTTGAAATGACATGAGTGTGCAATATTTTGAAATGAGTGTCTTTCACATGAGTGTGCAATATTTTTGAAATGGGTTTCACGTAAAAGTGTGCAGAACTTTTGAAATAAGTTCTACCTGAGTGTGCAATATTTTTGAAATGGATTTCACTTGAAACTGTGCAAAACTTTTGAGATGAGTTCTACCTGAGAGTGTGCAATATTTTTGAAATGAATTCCACGTGAAAGTGTGCAATACTTTTGAAATGTGTTTTACAAAACAGTGTGCAATATTTTTGAAATGGGTTTCACGTAACTTATTTTAGTTTTTATTATTATATGAGAATATTATATTATACAGGTTATAATGTATAATAATATTCAGACTCAAAGGAATGTCTTTGAATGTAACTGTGATTCTTAAGAAGTAATTAAATTCATAGCGTGAGCCTATGTTGGAGTGTGTCAACTTATTTTAATGAGTGTCATGTCTCTGAAGAGAGAGGATATCCCTTGTCGGACTTCATCTTAGTCGACCAACCCCGTCGTAAAAGATGAAATCATAATTTTTTTTATGCGATTATTAACCCTCTCGCTCTAAAAAATGATCGAAAATGTTTTCTTATAATGTTAACCTCAATCCTCCTCTACCCCCACTCCCATCCCCCGTGTCTTAGGTTCTCGACGACGTCTCTCCCTCGACCTCGTTTTTTAGTTTTTATTTGCATTTCCGCGTCGTCATCGGCCATCTTTAATTAAAACATCAATTATGTCGTCGGTAACTGAAATGCGATCAACTTTGATGATTTAAAACAATTAATCGAAACTTTGTTTGATGAGTCATTTAGTTAGGGCGAAGTGATTTTTGATTTTATATCAATATATATTATATATTATTGATTTTAGTTGTTTGAGTCAATTGGACTCATGTTCGTTACTTGAGAAAAATTATTTTTTGCGGAAATTGATCCTTACTCCCGAAAATGGGGAGGGTCGTGAATGTTTCTATAACTTTTGAATTGAAGGCTTTGTCTCTGTTTGGTTTTGGAGTTTATTTCATAAATAATGCACAGTCATGTTGGGACTTTAGTTTCAAAGTTACTTAGATGTTCTCCCCAATAACTCCTTGGAACTTGTATGAATGTAAGATTTTTAACTTGGAACAACAGAAGTGTTTCTCTACGCTCGAACTAACATCAAGTGTGCAGTACTTTTGAAATGGATTCTCTATAGAAGTGCATTACTTTTGACGTAGGTTTCACATGAGAGTGTGCATTACTTTTGAAATGGATTCCCGATAATAGTGTGCATTACTTTTGAAATAGATTTCTGAAAGGAGTGTGCATTATTTTTGAAATGAATTGTCGATAGTAGTGTGCATTACTTTTGAAATGAATTCCTGATAGTGTGCATTACTTTTGAAATGAATTCCTGAAAGGAGTGTGCATTACTTTTGAAATAGATTCCTGAAAAAGTGTGCATTACTTTTGAAATAGATTCCGATGAAGTGTGCATTACTTTTGAAATGAATTGTGATAGAGTGTGCATTACTTTTGAAATGAATTCATTGTGCAATTTTTGAAATGAATTTTGATGAGTGTGCATTACTTTGAAATGGATTTATGCATTACTTTTGAAATGAATTGTCGATAGTAGTGTGCATTACTTTTGAAATGAGTTCTCAAAAAAATGTGCAATTTTTATGACATAAATCCTTCAGGAAACCGACACGATCGATACGAATTCTTTATTAGACTCTACAGCATTTATAAAAAAAATGATGTTTTCTAGAAAGTGTGCATTATTTATGAAATGAAACGAAATCCACCGAACACGTTTCTCTTTCCCTCTCCCCTTCTTCCCCACGTCCACCTTCATTTCTATTGAACCTTCGCGTAAAACCTAGAAACCTGGCGTTTTCCGTCATTCCAAACAAACAACAAACACAAGTTTTAAACTCGTTTTCGACCAGAAGTCAGCGATGGGTGACGGGCGGAGAGGGAAGGGAAGGGGGCTACAGCAAAAACTTTAGAAGTTCGAACAAAGTTAAGGTCCACAAAGAAACCAAATAAATAAATAAATAAAATATTTCGTGCGTGCATTCAAATACCACATTAGAATGACAGTATTAATAACGTTCACGTTTAAATTCCTACCCTTGTCTGCGAGGGGGTTGGTGATGGGGGTGGAGCGAGGAGAAAGAGTTGGAAAAAGATTTTTTTTTGTTTGTTGACTATAACATAAATCAAAAACCTCAAATAAAAATCTTTCCTTTTGCCCTTCCTTCCCTCTTTCCGCCCCTGTTCTCCTTCCTTCCCCGCGTTCTCTTTTGTATTTTTGCAATTTGAATTTTGGAAAGGCTTGTCTGGAAAACTGTCACTCAAGAGCTTTCACTGGAGGAATGACCTTTTTCCTCTGAATTTCCTTTTTTTCTTCTTGACTTCTTCCAGAATCGATTTTTCTCCCCCACTCCCTTTCCCTCTTCGCCCCCCTCACCCCTACCGTGTGATTTATGTATTGAATCTGACGTTGAAAATATTTTTCTGGTTTTTCACCTACGAAAACTTTTCCTTCTAATTGACGCTTTTCCTTTGCTGTGGGATTGATTCAACCTTTTTTGCATGCTGTTGTTCTTCTGTTTTCATTTCCTCCTCCTCCCTATTCCTCCATCTTCCTTCTCCTCCTCCATCATAAGCGGAGAAATGGGTCAGAGATGTCGCATCAGCTTTTCAACTTTTTGAAGCACTGGAGCGACATTTTTATTCAGTGGTTTTCCCTCATTTTTCATTTTGAATTTGAACAAAAAGTATAAATGTATAAATAAGTATAAATTATTTCTATTCTCTTTTGTGGACGTTTATTAAGGTCGACACAAATACGCTTGGATGAATCTTTAGAGATAATCCGACGTGGATCTGATGTCATACTTAATGCACACGTTTAAGGGAGTTTCGTTTCATAAATAATGCACAATCCTTAGAAGAAATCATTTCATAATTAATGCACGATTTTAAGAATAGTTCATTTCATAAATAATGCACACTCTCGTGTAGAACTCATTTTAAAGGTCCTGCACACCTTCATGTGAAACTCGATTTCAAATGATGAGTAATCCACACTTTCAAAAGGAATTCATTTCATAAATACTGCACACCTTTGGGAGACTTTATTTCATAATTAATGCACAATCTTTAGAAGAAATCATTTCATAATTAATGCACACTTTCAAGAATAATTCATTTCATAAATAATGCACACTCTTAGAAGAGATTTTATATGATGAGTAACGCACACTTTTAAAGAGTCTCATTTCATAAATAATGCACACTTTCTCGAGTTATTCATTTCATAATTACTGCACACTTTTAGGTGGAATTCATTTCATAAATAATGCACACTCTTTGTGATCATTTCATAAGTTCATGCACACTTTCAAGAACTATTTCATATCATTAATGCACACTTTCTTCATTTCATAAATATTTCATAAATAATGCACACTTTTAAGAGGAATTCATTTCATAAATGCACACTTTAGAATAATCATTTCATAAATAATGCACACTTTCAGAATTTATTTCATAAATAATGCACACTTTCAAAAATTCATTTCATTAATACTGCACACTTTTGGGAGACTATTTCATAAATAATGCACACTTTTGGTTCATTTCATAAATAATGCACACTTTAAGAGCTCATTTCATAAATAATGCACACTTTCACGAGCTATTTATTTCATAATTACTGCACACTTTTAGGTGAATTCGTTTCATAAATGCTGCACACCTTTGAGGGACTTTATTTCATAATAATGCACACTTTCACGAGTTATTCATTTCATAATTACTGCACACTTTTAGGTGGAATTCATTTCATAAATAATGCACACTCAAAAATCTCAAAAGTGACGCACTCTTTCGTGCACTTCCCACGACTACGACATCAGTTCAGCCCACCTTTAAGGTGCCCTATCTTGAAACAGTGTTCAGAGTGTTTATCAAGTGAGAGGATGATTTATGAGTGAGAGTAATCGCGCCTATGTAAGAGCTTTCTTATTAAGTTAGCTTTGAGCCTGAGTCGGGATAGTGAAGCGGTGACAAATTTCAAGATTAACGCTTCTAGATAAGACTTCTTTCTCCAGACTTTGCCACTTTCTAGTCGGATTCAGTGAAAGAACTTGTCAACTTTTTCTACTTCTCCTCTCGCTGACTTCTTTTTTAACGACTCACTCAACACTTGGCCCCTTAAATCACCTCCATTTTCTTTCAGATTGTTTTAATATAATTTCAGTATACAAATTATACTAGGATTTTGATTGGTGATCGATATATAAACTATAATTGTAGTGAAAATATCTTGAAGGTTGTTTAATCAGTGTGCATTACTTATGAAATCAAAACCAATAATACAGTATCCTATCCAGTATACTATCAGAGTGTGCATCACTTATGAAATGAGATTTTGAAACTATTTTCTTCACTGTGTTTGACTAACGCGTAAGTTTGAACTCGCATAAAAAGAGACCTGAAAATATTTTTCATGGAAATGAGTGTACAGTATTGCGTTTGATATGATGGATTATGTTAGTTGATGGACGTTAAAGACAGCAGCATAGTTTAAACATTAATTTGTAAATAACCGAAGAGTTAGTCAGCTAACAAGAGCCAGCTGGTTCTGGACGAGTGATATGAATTCTTAATAACACTTTTGACGAAGTTAAGCGAAAGCTTTTCCCAAACTTTTCCCTGGTTTTGTAATAAAAATTTGAATTTATGGCTTTAAAACCTTCCTACGGTTCTGTAATGTTGGTATGACTGGTAGACATAAAAATACTTACGAACAAAAATGTTGCCTAAGAGAGTGGCCGGTATGCAGAGAACAACGACGAGAATATCAGCAATAGCCAGATTGACAATAAACAAATTGGTGACCGTACGCATTCTCGGAGCCCGGAACACGACAGCAACGACCAAACAGTTACCGATAAGACCGACGACGAACACGAGAAAATACGCGATACAGTAGACGATGGTGAGAGCCGGCGAGTGTCTGTACAGGTAATCCTGAGCCTCGGACTCGTTTATCGCTGACATATTCGAATAAGCACGGGAGAAGTTGTCGAAACTCAAATGGGAGTGGTTCGTCATAGAAGCGACGCCTATGAGGTTACCGTTCAGAAACTCTCCGTACACTTCATACGGTAGATGATGGTGTCGAACGCGTATCACGTCCATAACAGTCGGCGTTGGCGTGTTCATAACCTTCCGCCTTCCTTCAACAGGTCCGTATTCCTCGGTGTCCGGAAGTCGAAGGGATTCCGACTGCCATACGGATTTCGCGTTGAAATCCAGCGTAGCGGCGAAATCCATTTAGCTGACTGATATTAACGAATCGACAGCAGCATCATGAGTTAGTCGATGGGTTTCTGAAAGAACAAAAGAAGACGTTAACAAAATGGCTGAGTTATTTAAACAATTGTTTGGATTTTGTGTTTATTATAAATAAATAACGACAGGCAAAGTCAAGTGAACGCATATGGTTTGATGGAATAATAAACAAAAACGGAAACCGCGCATGCGTATTACAGCACCAACACTCTCCGGGGAGGAGAGAAGCTAAGGGAAACAAAATCAAAAACGGAATTTAATTTCGGCTTAATAAATCTTTCATTTATCGCGCTAGAGATGGAATCGATTTTTTAATATAAATTTAGATTTTTTTTATGCGATAAACAACACTTTCGACCGTCTGTGTCTTTTGTACCTTGCCTTGATCTTGACAGTTATGCCTTCTCGGAAAGTCGTTTCGCGTTCACTTACTCTATGATTTTTATGACTTCTCTCATGTCAATCCTGAAGGATTATTTTCGGTTTTATTTTAGTTTTGTTATCCTTGAAAAGTTGTTTTGTTTATTACTTGTTACCAATGAATGAAATCAGTGTTTACTCCTTTCCTCCTTCGAATCTTTTTGTGTTGAAAATCTTGGAACTACGTTCTTTCCTCCGCCATTTTGGATTTTTGTTTTGTTTTTGTTTTGAAACTCATGTTTTCTGTTTTCTTTCTTAGAATATCACGCTTTGATAGCTCTTTTTATCTTATTCTCGGAATGCACTTGAACATCCGGTTCGTCAGTCTTCCTGAGTTCATAGCTGGGCTCGTGAAATTGTTTGTTGTTGTGTTCGGTATACGTCCTTCTCGTTTATGCCGTGTATCTTTCGTTTATTTAATTTTAGCATTTCTTAAAGATCACAGGGAAGTTTGCAATCTGTATCCTCCACTGCTACATCCTTCCTGTGCTTTGAAAGGTTGGACGCTAACCAGAACCCCACGAACCATTCGAGATGTGGCTCTACCGCCGAATGTTTAAGATCGCGTGGACCGACAGAGTCAAGAAGAAGTCTTACGTGGGCAAGGAGACTGAAGTTCTCTTTTGCATCAAACGACAGAAACTTCAGTACTACAGACACGTGATCAGAAATGAGAAATACCGGATCCTTCGAAGGAAAAAGCAACCTGGCAGGTGAGAGACCTCGTGGCTGAAGAATCTTCGGGAATGGTTCCAGTTGGACTCTGCATTCCTGTTTCGTGTGGCCGCCTCCAAGGTAGTAATCAGCATGATGATCTCCAATCTCCAGGATAGGAAGAAGAAGAAACATCCCATCTCTACTTACGCAATGAAATTCTCTGTAAAGTGTGCAATACTTTTGAAAGATCCACCTGTTCTAAGTTATTTATGATGTTAACCTTTCTCAAAGCGGTTTATGAGTTAAAATGGATTCTTCATGAAAGTGGGTCCTCTACTGAACAAAACCCTCATTTCAAAAGTATTGCACACTTGGCAGGAAAATTGACGTTGCAAACATAGCACACTTCTATCTAGGAGAATGAGCCATCTATCCACCCTTTTCGGAAGGAATTTATGATTCAGCTTCATACCAATCTCTGCTCCAGGGTTATTTCAATTTCCTACTGCATGTCACGTGACCTCCAGTTGTGTATCTCTACTCCAAAAATTTTTACACCTTTTCGTACACCGCCATCTTTGAAAACGAACTTCATCCTAGTCTAACTAATCACCACCTCGCTATAACCATTCATCCTCAGCTCAGTATATATATAAAGTTCTTTATTATAATATAAACTATCAGTTTGCCAGGTTTCCAATCCGGTTTAACCAATCAGCAACTCCGTACACCGAACCCTGAGGGAGTCATCAATCGCACATTGTTTAGTTTACTTTCCGACCGTTAAAAATGAAAAAGGAAATCAGAAAGTAAAAAAAATGCTTTTCCAGCTATCTAAAAACAATATCAAAACGAGGAAACAAAAAGAAAAGAAAAACGGAAACGGAAAAGCAATCGAAAATTCGAGAAGTTTCCAAAACAAAGAGAGAGGAGAGAGAAAAAATTATTTATCTTGTAAAAATAATCTTTGTTTCAGTTTTTTTCTTCTTCTTCTTCTTCGGAATTTATTTACTTCTTTGTTTTTATTGTTTGGCTGATGTCTTTTGCTCACATTTCCTTTTATTTATATTGTTTCTTCGGTTTGAATAATTGTTTATTAATCTGTATGATTAGAGGCGGAAGTGAAGTTTCCTAATGAATTTGTCTATACTGAATTGAATAACGCGGGCGGATGAATACAAATTTTTGTGTTCATTTCGGCAGCCATTTTACTCACAAAATGTTGATTAAATAACTTTAGGTAGGAAACCGGAAATGAAATATATTTTTCCGCCAAGTGTGCATTAGAAGGATGTATTATTTCGTAGTAGGTGTGCTATTATGATTTTGATATGTATGGCCATCTTAGATTGTGTTGGTATGAGTCATCCTGGCTCAGCTGTAGTATTTTGTTTGAAAGAGTGGGTAGAAGTCATTTGGACTTTGAGCTAAGTCAATTGAGTTGGTCTTATGAAAATTAAGTTTTGTGAGAGTTGTTAGTCTATTTTTCGTTCACAATTTATACATCTCCGACGGAAGTTATTTATGACTCGAACACGTTCATCTTTTAAACGTCGGCGGATTAATCAACTAAATAATTTATTAATGGCACACAATGTAACATTTCCGTAGCAAGCAAACAAACTTCAAATTCGATTCGAAGTCTACAGCCCTCAGAAAAAGAGTCAAACACATTTATACGACCGGAGTCATTTTGACTCATATGTCACAATATAAATTCGCCGATCCGAAAATGATTGAAACCGGAAATGATTGATGTGAATTCACCCCCGAGTGTGCAATACTTATGAAAGAAATAACCCCCGAGTGTGCAGTACTTATGAAAGAGATATCCCCCGAGTGTGCAATACTTATGAAAGAAATAACCCGAGTGTGCAATACTTATGAAAGAAATATCCCCAGTGTGCAATACTTATGAAAGAAATAACCCCCGAGTGTGCAATACTTATGAAAGAAATCACCCCCGAGTGTGCAATACTTATGAAAGAAATCTCAGTGTGCAATACTTATGAAAGAAATCACCCCCAAGTGTGCAATACTTATGAAAGAAATCACCCTCAAGTGTGCAATACTTATGAAAGAAATCTCGAGTGTGCAATACTTATGAAAGAAATCACTCCAGTGTGCAATACTTATGAAAGAAATCCCAAGTGTGCAATACTTATGAAAGAAATAACCCCCGAGAGTGCAATGCTCATGAAAGAATTTACCCTCAAGTGTGCAATACTTATGAAAGAATCACTCACAAGTGGTGACGTTTTGAAACGAAGAGTCTTTAGTATTAAAAGGAACTAAAGATGAAACTAAACAGGTGGCGCGCGCACCTGAGTTTGGTCACTAGCGCCAGGTTCACGTGAGTTCATCAGTCTTGAAATGTTTGTGAGAGATAAGTGTTGTGCTCAATTCAATGTCACTGTGAGACAGTTATTAATATGTATAAGTGTTTGTGAGATGGTTATTATCACAATTAGAATCGTATACATATTGAATTTATTGTAAGTAACTCATAATTCGTTTTGTAAGACACAATAAAAAATTTGAAATTGGGGGAAATTTGGATAAATAGAAGAGAAAACCAAAAAAAAATTAAATTTTGAATTTTAAAAATTAATTGAGCTGTCACAATTCATTTTTAGAGGTCAGATGTATAAAATTCATGGTATTCAGGTTTGGTTGGCTTTAAAAATTTTTCTACAAACGTTGTGTTACCCTGTTTTAGAATTCTAGTTGTGAATGTTCTAAGTATTTAGGTGTTGATTAATTTAATTGATTTGAAATTAAATTAAAATTTTGGAATTGATTTGTGAATAATTTAAATTTTTTTGAATCGGTTTTATAATATCTTGAGTTTCATACAGTTCTTATCTATACATCTGACATATTCATAGTAAATACTTAAATTGTTTATACAATGCATAATATATAGGGCTATTTATTGTATTAATAATATTATGTAAACGTGGAGTTATACTGATTGATTTAGTTACATGTTGTCTTAACTTGTGATTTGTCTTCCGAACCTAGACGACAGCGATACCGATACAGACAATTCTTAGGTATGTTAGATCTAGTCGGTCAGGTGAATGGTTAGGAAAAGTGCCAAATGTTGGTTTAAAAGCTGTTGTCTTTGATGTCATTATCAGGTGTCTTTTGTAAGCTGTCTCTTACTCTCACCATCTTTGTTCAAACACACAACAGCACTCCGTAATCCTCCACGGGTAAGTCATTGCGACTAAGTCCAATGGAGGCTTCAAGGAGTTGAGACTGTACAAGAGTAGAATGTTTGTGTTCTGTCTTGGCAATGTACAGAGTGATTTCATCTCTGTCACAAACAATCTGAGTGACTCAATTTTGGAGTGAGGGATTCAAACTGGAATCATTCTCGAGATGACTAATTGTTCTGGAGAAAATGGAGCTGTTGCCAAACATTTATACACACACATGGAAACTCCCTCTGATCAGGTTTGGTATTGTCACTAGGCTTCTGTAGCCTTAAAGAAAGTAGGTTACTGAAAGATTATAAAACTATAAACAATAATTAGTTGTAGAGTAGTATGCTTATCGCGAATACATGTATACAGTACTGTAAATACAAGTGGTATTAGTAAGTGAATGATAAATAGTAAATACAGTTAGTTACAGTTGAGTTTGAATCCCGTTTTTGGGTATAACAGGAGAACTCCGGACTATAACTTCTTAGTCCGGCACTGAAACCACTATACCACAGACCTTCCGCACTAAGCTGTAGAAATATAGCAGCTAAAGCATCCGTAGTGGAGGAAAGATTAAAATATTGCGCAGTTTCTTAGGGAATTGATTTCATAAATATTGCACACCTCTATTTTCTCTCAAAAGGTTTATACTATTATAGCTACAGTGGAGTTTTAGTATTGTTTTCACCCTTTTTTGGATATACTGAAGGAGGATTTGAACTCGTGACTATAAATTATTAGTCCGGCACTGAAACCACTACACCACAGACCTAAGCTATAAAAATATAGTTTATACTCCAGCTAAAGCATCCCTACAGGAAGGAATTTCGGTTTCATTTTTATAAATATTGCACACTTCCTTGGAGGATAAATTTCATTACTATTGCATACTGTCTTGGAGTGCTGATCTCATAAATATTGCACACTTTTTTGAGGAACTAATTTTATAAATATAGCACACCTCTCTGATTTCTCTCAAAAGTTTTATACTATAATAGTTATAGTTGAGCTTTAACCCCGTCTTTTACCCTCTTTTGAGTATAACAGGATACGGGAGGAGGATTTGAACTGGTGATTATAACTTCTTAGACCGGCACTGAAACCACTGCACTACAGCCCTCCCGCACTAAGCTAAAAAAAAATTTAATATATACTGTAGCTAAAGCACCCCTAGTGGAAGGAATTGCTGTCTCATTTTTAAAAATATTGCACACTTTCTTGGGGAATTGGTATCATAAATATTGCGCTCTGTCGTTGGGTTCTCATCCCATAAATACTGCACACTTTCGTTGGGTTTCCATTTCATAATTATTGCACACCGTCATTAGGCTCTTACTTCATAAATACTGCACGCTTTCGTTGGGTTCTCATTTCATAATTATTGCACACTTTCTTAGAGGATTCAATTTATAAATATTGCACACTTTCGTTGGGTTTCCATTTCATAATTATTGCACACCGTCATTAGACTCTTACTTCATAAATACTGCACACTTTCATTGAGTTTTCATTTCATAAATATTGCACACTTTCTTGAGGAATTGATTTCATAAATACTGCCCACTTTCGTTGGGTTTCTATTTCATAATTATTGCACACCGTCATTAGACTCTTACTTCATAAATACTGCACACTTTCTATGGGGTTCTCATTTCATAAATATTGCACACTTTCGTTGGGTTCTCATTTCATAAATATTGCACACCGTCATTAGGCTCTTTCTTCATAAATACTGCACACTTTCGTTGGGTTTTCCTTTCATAAATATTGCACACCTCTCTGTTTCCTCTCATTATTTTATTATATACAGTTTCATACTATTATAGCTATAGTTGAGCTTTAACCCCGTCTTTCACCCTCTTTTGAGTATAACAAGATACAGGAGGAGGATTTGAACTGGCGACTATAACTTCTTGCTAAACCACTTAACCATCACACCACAAACCTCCCAACATATATTAATACTATAACATAATATATAAGTGTAGTACTTGAGGTAAGTTACACATACAAAAAATATATCAACAAACAAACTACACAATTATAGAGCTATACGACAGGATCTAATATTTAAGAGAGTGCACAACACAAACATGAGATGTAAACCAAAAATTAAATTAATTAAATTGAAGTTTTTAATTAAATTTCTAAATTAATAAGCCATTTTAGTACATAAATCCGGAAGTTCTTATAGACACGAACCCAACGAGACCTAAATAAACATGACGAAGTCAGCAATTCGAAAATCGGAATTAGACTCCCAACCCAAAGCTGAATCAATCTGTAGGCTTATGTATATCCTCACCTTTACATAAATTTATTTATTTATAGTTTGAAGTAGTGGATGTGTTGAAGTAGTGGATATAAAGTAAGCAGTGGAGATGAGATAAATAAATTTGAAACCGGAAGTCGGGGGTAAAATTAAAATTTTGATTTGAGATTAATAATTAATTATTGATTTAGCTTTAGGTGGTTGGTATTAAGGGTTGGTAAATGGTTTAGGGGATGTGTGAGGGTGAGGATTTGGTTTGTAGAAAAAATTTTTGGGATTAAGGTTAATTGGTTTTGGAAGGAAACAAGTTTCGACATGTGCACGTTATGATTTCAATGCAAATTGGAATTGGAAAGGACGGAAGGAAGGAAGTGGGAGAGGGAGAGGAAGAGGAAAGAAAATCAACAAAAGAAAAACTCTACCGGTAAATTCCTTTTCCGTCGGTGCTGTAGAAAATCCTCCGGCATTAAGAGAAAGCTTTTCACGGACGAAAACTTCTCGAATCGAAAATTAAAAGAAAAGATAAAAAGGGAAACGAGAGAGAAAAACTTTTCTGTTGGTTCTTACTGAATGCAACGGTCGACGCGTTCGAACGTAACGGTTTTTCTAAAAACGGAACCAGCCGCGATGTTGAGCAGTCGACGGCACTCTGGGTCAGGACAAACCGCTCGCTCCAGCCGGAGCTTTTTGCTTCAAGACGTTTGCGCAAAAAACCGTTTCGATTGCTTTTGCTTTTTCCCCTGCTTTCCTTCCTGCTGTTGCTACTACAGATACTACTACTACTACTACTACTTCTACTACTACTACCATCGTTCAAGTTCAAGAATCTTGAGAGTCGTGCCGTTCGTTTGGGTTTTTATTATGGGTACCCCCTTCCTCTTCCTCCTCCTCGTTCTGCTTCTTTTTTTTTATGGAAGGCTGTGGGGAAATTATTGAAGCTGTGGGAGAAGGATTGTACGACTTTTTTATCTGGGTTTCGACTTCCGATGTTTTCCTTTATTAATGTGATAGGAAAAACAAAATGGCCGCTCGTTTTTGGTTTTCTGTACGGAATTATAAAACGACGCAGATGTGGTAGAGCTGTATTTACACTCCTTCAGTTAGTTCACACTTCTCATAAATAATGCACACTCTGATGGAGATTTCATTTTAAAAATAATTTGTATAAGTATTGCACATTTCATTTTTATAAGTATTGCACACTCAGGAGTGACTTCTTTCATAAGTATTGCACACTCTGTATTGCACACTTGAGGGTTATTTCTTTCATAAGTATTGCACACTCAAAGGAGTTCGTTTCATAACACAGGATAAGGTCTATTTCATAAATATTGCACACACTAGTACAGATTTTATTTCAAAAGTCTACTGCATATCGTTGGAAAAACTCATTTCATAAATAATGCACACTTGAAGGAGGGAATAATTTCATAAGTAATGCACACTCCAGTGGAGATTTCATTCCATAAATAATGCGTAGCGTCGGAAAAAAATTTTTTTTTCATAATTAATGCACACTTAAAGGAGGAGGTCGTTTCATATCACTTACAGGGTCAGATCTATTTCATAAATATTGCACACTGTAGTACAAATTTTATTTCAAAGGTAATCCGTATTGTTGGAAAAACTCATTTCATAAATAATGCACACTTAGGACAAGATTTACTTCACCAATACTGCACATTTTTATCAAGACTCATTTCATAAGTAATGCACACTCCAATGGAGATTTCATTTCAAAAATAATGTGTATTGCTGGATAAACTCTTTTCATAAATAACGCACACTCGAAGGAGATTGTCATTTCATAAATATTGCACAAGACTCGCAAGATTTTATGTATAAATTTGTTGCACACTTTTACCAAAATTCATTTCATAAATACTGCACACTTGGAAAAGAAAATAATTCCATAAGTAATGCACACTTCAGTGGAGATTTCATTTCAAAAATAATGTCGATGACCCCATAATGTTTACCCCCCATGATAATAATGACCCCAAGACGAATGTCATTTCATAAATATTGCACAAGACTCACAAGATTTCATGTATAAATTTGTGCACACTTTCATCAAGATTCATTTCATAAATACTGCACACTTGAAGGAGGAGTTCATTTCTTTAGAACAAAATTTATTTCTAGAAAATGCCCACTCTAGCGAAGATTTCATTTCAAAAATAATGCACATTGATGGACAATCTCCTTTCATAAATACCGCACAGTCGAAGGAGAACGTCATTTCATAAGTAATGCACACTAGATCTATTTCATACATATTGCAAACTCTAAGAAGGTTTCAGGAATTCATTTCGATTATAACGCACCTTTGAAGGAGGAGGTCATTTCATAAGTAATGCACACTTATTAATCCATCAGTCTCCTCCAACTGATTTCCTGTTGTTCTATTTATTTAGCTTGATTAATAAATTTTAGGATGAAACAAGCAAAACTTGGAATTTGGAAAAGCTGGGAAGCAAGTCTGTTGGAAAATTTAAGTCAATTTGGATCCGTCAATATTTGGCTTTGAGTCCCCGCTGGGCCCTGGGAGTTGGTGGAAGGTCAGTATGGCCCTCTAATTTGATTTTGGATACCCTTGTTCTAAATCGTTGGAAACTATTTTTCACCTTTTTCGAATCCGTTTCAGTTTCATTTTAAAATGGATTCGAACCAAACTGACATGATGGCGTACATCAGAACCGGAAGGAAGGTTGGAGTCTTTTAGGTAGAAATGGAAGAAGGAAGTAGAACTTTTGGTGAGCTTATTTGGCATTAAGTTTATTTAATAATTTTTTTTATACTGTATAAAAATGTACATAACGCGGGGAAGTATACTTCTATACCGAGCCGACTGCTTTAATTTCCGGTCGTCGAGTTATTAATACATAAATATCACATTTTTGTGTCTAATTGTTTGTGAAATGGGAGCTACCGAGGCACAACGGAAGCTAGTAAAGCGCGCGGCGGTGCTGGAGGAGGTGGCGGCGCTCCAACTTGCCTCTGGCGAGACCTTCCACACATGCTTGTTCTTCGAGCGGAAATTATTTGCTGGAGATTGGCTTCTCCTCTTCGCTGAAACGACTTTAGCGAATCCTCGTAGCTTCCACTGAAATATTAAAATTTTGACTTTTTCTCAGGTTTTTGCTGACGGTACCAAGTCAAAAAGGACAAAAGTTAGCACTAAACACAAACTGTTAGCAAGAAGTCTACCAAAGCTACTACTGTCTACTGTTAGTTCGTGATGAAAAGCTATTTACTTGGTGCTATCGCCTGATGAGTGACTACTGGAATGACCACAAGGGCACATGGCTCCTCTCCCTTCTGTTATACCTGAGTCCTTTCCGCTGGAGTGTAGTGATGTTAGAGATGTTTCCAGTCTCCCGAAATTGCTGTTGGATCTGAGAGGTGAGAGAAATTCGATTAAAAATGATTTTGCTCAGGTTGTAGGTTCTCGTTAGTTGGGTTGTACGTACCTGACAAGATGCGTTTTGATCTGTGAGTTTTGACGCTCGACCCGATGCCTGTGGTTTCTGTAACAAGAAGGATCATGTCTATGTCTTCTCTCGTGATCATGACTGTGCGATTTGTTGGAATGTGAATCTACGTACGTGTCGGTTGTGTCGCCGTGACACAGGCCCTCGTGGAAAGCGGATGCTGGGAAGAGATGAGATGGCTTTACGAGTGTTTTGCCCAGTGTGAAACCGACTTCCGGAGCTGGAATGGACTTCCGTCGCCTGAAAGAAATGTCGGTTTTAGTAAATTTGGATGTGGGTGGATGTGCCTGTATTTTTAGAGCTGATTTCTACCTCTTCTTCCCTCTGCCCGCGCATCCGACACAAATGGCAGAAGCCATCGCTCCGACGAAGACAACACAACCAAGAATAACGACAGCTACCTCCAAAGCTGAGAGAACACTTCTTTGAGCACGTGGTTTAGCCGGAAGTGGCTCATCCACATAAGCAAAGTCAAGGACACGGAATGAGTCCAAGCTTCTTTTGATTTCGTTACTTTTTGATTCCAAGATCCTGAAATGAGGTTTAGGTCTGAATTAGATCAGCGATCAGCAGATTAATGAGATGAGAACGTATGTAGGTCTTTTTTTACGCGTTTTCTGTGGATGTATCACTGTAAAGCACTTACTGATGAAAAGATTCCATATCGAGTAACACGTTCATGGAGGGATTGACCGCGTACAGGTACACGTCGGTGGTCTTACCATCATCCTGATCGGTTCTTATGTGAGGTTCGATCTTCCTCGCTCTCACCTCCAAACCGGTGATGTTGGACAAAGTGCTGAAACGTAAAAGAGATGGTCAGTTTAATACGTCAAACATACAAACATACGTCATCTAAGAATCAGGTTCTTTACTTGGTGATGGCGTCCATATTTCGTTCGACTATCGACGGTTTTGAACGTGCCACCATGATGACTTGTTTCTCATCGTCGAGCACATATACCTGCAACCGATTAAGATTCAAATTAAGTCAGCGACTACTTCCGGTGATGGGAAAATCTTCTCGGGGAAATGAAAATTGAAAAACTAACAAAAACGTTGGCGATAGCCGAGCGACCGGTTTCCGACCCTCGTCTGTCAACTGCCTTCACGTCAAATCCAAACACTTTTCCAGCATCCTTGACAAAGCTCACGACTGATCTCACTTGACCCGTCAACGGATCAATCGAGAATTTGTGAGAATCGTCGTCAATCCGTCCGAGGATCTGGTACCGGATGTCACCGTTGAGACCCTCGTCCGGATCGCTTGCCTGGAGTCTTAGGATTTCGTAGCCGTAGTTCGCCGTCTTGGAATGACAGCCACGATCGGTCGATTATGGTGCTTGAACCTGGGCGAATTGTCATTCACGTCCTTGACTCGTACGACTATCTTCACTTCGTTCGGCTCTGCAACAGACAAACGAAACGCGTAAAATGAGACCCGATCGAAATTGAAAGGACGAAGTAACGCTGTTAGTAGGCCTATACATAAATTAGTGTGCGAAAGTGTGCATTATTTATGAAATAAATTTTTTCCTACATGCGTGCGTTATTTTTTAAATGAAGTTTTGGTTAGAGTGTGCATTAATTATGAAACGAATACCGCAGAAAATTGTGCAATAATTATGAAATGAATGATTCGTGATTGTGTGCAATATTATGAAATGAATACCTCGTGATTGTGTGCAGTATTTATGAAATGAATACCTCGTGAAAGTGTGCAGTATTTATGAAATGGATACCTCGTGAAAGTGTGCAGTATTTATGAAATGGTGTGCAATATTTATGAAATGATACCTCGTGAAAGTGTGCAGTATTTATGAAATGGTGACAGTATTTATGAAATAGATACCTCGTGAAGGTGTGCAGTATTTATGAAATGAATACCTCGTGATAGTGTGCAGTATTTATGAAATGATCCTTGTGCAGTATTTATGAAATGAGTCAGTATTTATGAAATGAGTTCATCGTTCCCCGATAAGAGTTAACCTAAGGAAACCCAAGTTACCAACATTTCACAGGTCTTCCGGTTGATGTTAGAAATTTTTGTTGAGTGTTAGTTTGTGAGAGTTAGTCAACACTACCTCCAAATATAAGAATGGTGAGGGTGGATATTCATTAATAAGCAAAAGAGACAAGGATGTAGCTCATTCTAGAGTTTCCAAATTCAGATGAATGTTGACAGTGACCAACAGCCAAAAGAGAGGCGACAGATGTGTTTGAGACAGAGGAAAGAAGTTTTTCATTTGTGCGACAGGAATTTAAAGCAATCGGGACGCGACTAACACCAAGTGTCTGATTAGAAATGAGTCAGTAACACATGACAGTAGTTACCTAAGTCAGCTATCTTCTCCTCTGGAGGCGGGTATATGAACGTGGCCATTCCTCTTCCTTTCTTAAACCTGTCCACTCTAACTTTGATTTCGTATTTAGCTTTCGTCTCCTATCCGGTTTTGTTAGAAGGATCAGAGTTCCGTTCCTCGGATCGATTGAGAAGGAATCGCTGTCGTGATTGGGAACGATGGTGTATTTCAAATTTTGATTTCTAAACCTGTCGGAGACGTTGACGGTAAGAAGTTCCAGCGGGACGATGGAGTTTTCTTCTATCTCGACTTCGTAGTAGCGGTGGTCGAACATTGGACCCAGAATCTCGTCGTCATCTTCCGCGATATCGATAACATTGACGACTAACAGTGCTGTCGAGCTCAAACTCGGTCTCCCCAAATCGGAAGCGATTATTGTTATGTTGTGAACAGGACTATACTCGTAGTCGAGGCGATTGGTCACCGTGACGACGCCTTCCTTCGAATCGATTTCGAAGAATGTCGGCATGTTCTTCCGGCGTATTATGTCGAAAAGGAAGAGCCCGTTTCCGTTTCCTGCGAAGTCTGAATCGTTTGCTGTGATTTTTATTATTGGTAGCCCCAAAGCGCTGTTCTCCTGTACTGAGGTGTAATACACAGGTACAGTTATGGTTTCTTCGGAGTCGGAGGAGTGTCCATCAACGTCTTCAAGCTGATAGCGTGGGACATCGAGGAATCGGTCGTAGTGGTAAAACATGGGAGGATTGTCATTGACATCGGTGACGTGAACCTCAACATCAACACTCGCCGACAGCCTGTGACCACCTTTCGCATTGTCCGTGGCTATGACCTTGAAGGTGTAGGAATTTTTAGACTCGCGATCGATGTTTCCCGACACGAATATCTCCCCGATGGAGGGTGATATAGTGAACGGAAGTATGTCACCATCTCTGGGTAGTTGGGAAATGGAGTAGGTCACATTAGCATTCTCTCCGTAGTCTGCGTCACTCGTTTCGACTTTTCCGACGTAGTGGTTGGAGTAAGATCCCTCGAGTAAGTCGAAGTCGTAAGAGGATTCGGAAAACACGGGGGAGTGGTCGTTGACGTCCTTGACGTATATCCTCAACGTGACGTTGTCAGTGTTTCCGCCATTATCAAGAGCCGTGACGAACAAACGATATTCCGTTTCCGGTGAGAGTTTGGTCGCGACAGCAACTTCACCGTTGGTCGAATGAACGACGAAATGTTTTTTGTTGGTGAGGTTTTCCTGTTGTCGTTCGGGGTTTTTCGGAATGAATACTTCCTTGATTATCCTGTAGGTCACGGATGAATTGGCGTCTTTGTCATTTGCTAGCAATCGAATTATCGGCGTGCCGATGGGAATGTTTTCCGATAATGAAATCATCGGTGGGAGTTGAACGGAACTTTTATAACTGGATGCCGATTGTTGACTATCCGTCTGATAGCTTTCTAGTTCGATGTCACTTTGGGAATTGTGACGTTTCAATTTATTTTCCGATGAATCGACTATTTCCACGTCTTCGTCGTGTAACACCACCATTTGGAGGAATTTCGGAGGATTGTCATTCACGTCGTCGACGTTTATTATCAGTTTCACTTCCGAGTTTAGATTCCCTGAAACGGAAATGCGTAACATTAACACCTAACGTGACGTGGGGTGTGATAACCTAACGTTAGAGGTACCCTACCCTTGTCTCTGGCCACGACCCTTAGCATGTACGACTGTTTCTCTTCCCTGTCGAGCGTGTAAGGAATGTTCTTTCTAAGGAAGATCCTTCCTGTAGCCTGATCTATGACAAATATGTCGCTTCCTTCTCCGTAGAGTGTGTACTTGAATTGCGAGTTGAAACCTGCATCTGCATCCCTCGCCCTTACCAGATGATTCAACGTCACTTCCGTACCTCCTGGTGAGTTTTCTGGGATGTGACCTTCATAGCTGTCGTGTTCGAATTCGGGAGCGTTGTCGTTCTCATCTTCGACTATGACTGTGACCTGAATGAAAGCAAAACGTCAACTTGCGTCTTGTTTCCGCTTTGGATAGTTAGTCTGACACTACCTGATAAACTTTTGCTCCTCGTTTGGCTCCTTTTGTGTTCTCGACGATAATCGTCAGCCGGTAGACGTCTCTTTCCTCCCGGTCTAGAGCTCTTTGGGTGTATATGGTACCATCTGATGATATTGCGAACTTATCAGTGACATCCGGTTGATTGGCGATGATGAAACGAAGGTATTTCCACCAGGCTGAGGTATTGCTGTAGGGGCTTTCGTATGGTCGGACTATCTGACCTACCAAAGCTCCCGGCTGGTTTTCTCGGACTCTTAGCTCTATCGGTCCGTTGTTTTCGCTGAAAGTTTCCCCGTAAAATGTGTTAAATACCAAAACCATAACTTTTAGAAGCTTTTTTGAAAGCTCAGACATCTTCTTACCGTATAATTGGTTGTTTGTATTCCTCAGGATCGACTACATGAATCGTCATGTTGGTCACTATCGTCATGTCTTTCTCGTCGGTTACCAGAGCTTCGAAGTCGTAAAGTGAGCGATCGAAGTTTTTAAGTTGGTTCACTACACTTATGACACCCGATCTTTCTTCTACAGCAAAAGGTACTGGAAGGAGAACGAATCAGAATCAGGTAGAGTAACATTCAGGTTTTTGATGTTAAAGGTTCTAAGGTTTACCTCCTTCGTGGTAGCTGTGAAGTAGGTCGTATATGATGTCGTTTTTATCAATGGCATCAGTGACTCGAATCTGACCGACGCTTGTTCCAACAGGCACGTCTCCTCCAACCCAGAACTCGTAGGGCGCACCTATGAAATCAGGTACGAGCTCGTTTTTCCCTATTTTAAGAACCTCTATCGTGACGACGGCTAAAGAAAACCTTTTCTCGCTTGGATTCGCTGGCTGGTCAGCAGCTTCAACAAACAGCGCGTACCGTCCCTGGGTGAGAGGATACTCGTTGACCAATATGTGACCTGAATGAGTGTTGATGGCGAATGGAGTCACCTTCCCGTTTGTGTTGGATGTGTTTGAGCGTTGAAGATTATACAAAACGAATCCATTTCTCCCTAAATCAGGATCGACTGCCTTCACCTGGAACAAAACATTTCCGTTTAAGGTTTAAAGCTTGACGGAGAGTCATAAACGAGGAGGGATAATTGCGTGCGTACCTGACCGACGACGTCACCGATTCTCGCATCACCTGGTATTCGAAACTCATACAGGTTGCTAGGCACAAAAGTTGGATTGTTGTCATTGGCATCGAGTAGTGTGACCTCAACAGACACGGAAGCCAGTTTGCTTTGTCTGTTAGAGCCGTCGTCACACTGGGAACCTTTTCCCTCGCGTAGACTTGCATGCTTAGCGTCGGCTGTTTCTCTCTGTCCAAAATGCTTTGATCTCGTACAGTAAGCCATCCGGATTTGGGATCGATGCTAAAAGCTCCACTTTCGTCCTCGAGTTGGAACACGAATTCCCCGTTTTCACCCTTAAAACAATTAACAAAGTTAATTAATGTCAATAGTTAACCTCTTCCGTCCGACACAAAGCTGTTTTCCTGTTGCTGACTCTTTTTACTCGAAAGCGAACGCAAATTATCATTCTAAGTCAATTAAAGACCGTTAATGAGCCAACACGTGAATACATAATCTACGCAAAACGTTCGAACAATCTCTGACGTTGTTAACATTCGACCAGCTTACAAGTAATTCGTTTCAAAAGTGATGCACACTTGAACAAATCCTTCATTTCATAAATAATGCACACCAAGAGGGGTGTTGAAGTAACAATTGGATAACAGTTACTGAAATATATAATAAATAGGCGGGCATTAATTCGAGTTGAGATATTACTCAGGGAGTCATCTGGAATGACACGGCAACACGAGAGGAAGAGAGAGAGAGAGAGAGAGAGAGAGAGAGAGAGAGAGAGGAAAGAACCAGTTAAACAAACCCGGCAAAAGAATTGAAGTAGCAAGACTTATTGATGATAATAAATAATCGCTTCCATCGTTTTCCACTTACTTGATCTCTGTCTGTGGCAATGACCTGTAGAACGCTGAAACCGTTTGGCAGGTTCTCCACTATGCTTATATTGTATAAATCAACTTCGAATTCAGGTACGTTGTCGTTTATGTCGAGAACCTTGACTTCCGCCCGTGCGAACCCAGTTTTTAAAGGATTATCCACCTGACCAAAGAAAATAGTCAGAATTAAGTCAAAACGACCATCCCAACTGCTGACCAGTTGAATCCCGTCACGTACCTGAGATGCCTGAATCTGAAGAATGAACGTGTTCCCCGGAGAAAGTGATTTCTCTCTCTCCAAATCGACTTCTCGTTCGAGGAATAGCGATCCGTTTTTCGGGTCCATGTAGAAATACTGTTTCTCATTTCCGGAAACGATGTCGTACCTGACTGGAGTGTTTATCTCTAAGTCAGCATCGTAAGCTGCTATTGGCGGTTGGAAGCGAAGTTCTTTGTGGATCTTGAAACCCTGAAAGACAGTAACAATGAGATGATTATTTACTCACTTCACTCTCTTACTTCTTTCATAAATATTGCACACTTATGGAGGTGACTTCTTTCGAATGTATTGCTCACTAATATGAAGCCTTCGTTTCATAATTAATGCACAGTTTTATAAAAATCGGCGAATATTTGCTAAAAATATTCTGGTCGTGTTTCTCTACTTCTTTCATAAATATTGCACACTTTTAGAGATGGCTGCGTTCAAAAGTATCACTCAATAGAATGAAGAATCGTTTTATAAATAGTACACACTCTTGTTCAGAACTCATTTCATAAATGATGCACACTTTTGTCTAGAATTCTTAATATAAATCGTGCGCGCTTTTGTTCAGAATTCATTTCATAAATCGTGCACACCTTTGTTTAAAGCTCATTTCATAAATGATGCACACATTTGTCCGGAATTCTTTTCATAAATATCGCACACTTCTGTGTGGAATTGGTTTGATAAGTAATGCACACTTTTGCCCAGAATTCTTAACATAAATTGTGCACACCTTTGCTTAGAACTCATTTCATAAATAATGCACACTTTTGTCTAGAATTCTTAATATAAATCGTGGACACCTTTCTTCTGAATTCATTTCATAAATAATGCACACACTTGTTTCATGAATATTGCACACTTTTGTCCAGAATTCTTTACATTATTTGTGGACACCTTTGTTTAGAGCTCATTTCATAAATGATGCACACATTTGTCCGAATTCATTTCATAAATATTGCACACTTCTGTGTGGAATTCGTTTCATAAATAATGCACACTTTTATTCAGAATTCTTAACATAAATCGTGCACACCTTTGTTTAGAGCTTATTTCATAAATGATGCACACTTTTTCAAGAACTTATTTCATAAATAATGCACACTTTTGTCTAAAATTCGTTTCCAAAATGATTCACACACTTCTTCGAAATTCATTTCATAAATATTGCACACTTCTGTGTAGAATTGGTTTCATAAATACTTTGTCACAAAATTTTTCATAAATCGTGCACACTTTGTTTAGAATCATTTCATAAATAATGCACACTTTTGTTGAGAGCTCATTCCATAAATAATGCACGTTTGTTTCATGAATTCATTTCAAATATAAATCGTACACTTTCTGTGCATAATTCGTTTCATAAATAATGCACACTTTTGTTCATAATTCTTTACATAAATCGTGCACACCTTTGTTTAGAACTCATTTCATAAATAATGCACACTTTTGTTTAGAATTCACTTCATAAATATGGACACTTTCATTCTATTTTTTTTTGAAATGAAACCTTTATAAAAGTGTGCAATAATTTTGAAATGAAGTGTTTATATCCGTTAAAAATTGAAATTTAATTAAACGTCACACAATTTGGATTTGGAGTGATACTAATTTAACAGGTAAAAGGGGCGCCAGAGGCCCTCCGTTCCCCGCCTCCGGTGTAGGTGTACAGTGACAAAGAAAGAATGAAATGATAGTTTCAAAATAAATAAATAAATAAATAAAGGGATAAATAATGCTTAATCACCGAAAGTCGATCATGAATAATGAAATAGATTTTTCGGAGTAGAAGGGCCATTTCGTTTTCATGTTCGGACTTGTTAACTCTTCAAATTAAAAAAAAGGGAAAGTGATACAATTTCCTCTCCTTTTATAAATAAAACAATTTAATGGATGACTTTCTAGGTTTCGGTTCAGAGTGAGCAAGTTTTTTCGAAAAAGAAAAGAAACCGACACAAATCAGATCCCCTCGGCGACAAAGATCTGAGTTCGTTGATCCAGAAACGCTGTCACTGTAGGTCAAGACTACGGTTTATCAAAACCTTTCCAATGTTATGCATTTTTGAGAAACGACACTTCTGTGAAGAACTGTGCATTATTTTTGAAATGAAACCTTCCCGAAAGTGTTGTATAATTTCGACGATAGGGCTTCCTTCATAGTGTGCATTATTTATGAAACCAGTTCTACAAGAAGTGTACATTATTTATGAAATGAGTTTTAAACAAATGTGTGCATTATTTATGAAATGAATCTTAAAACGTGTGCATTATTTATGAAACGAATCTTAAACAAAAGTGTGCACTATTTATGAAATGAAATGTACCCAAAAGTGTGCATTATTTATGAAATGAAATGAACCCAATAGTGTGCATTATTTATGAAATGAAATGAACCCGAAAGTGTGCATTATTTATGAAATGAGGTATCAAAAATGTGTTCATCATTCATATATGAAATGAATTGTGACGAATTATTTATGAAATGAATTCTGAACAAATGTGCATCATTTATGAAACGAATTCTGGACAAAAGTGTGCATTATTTATGAAATGAATTCATGAAAATGTGCATTATTTATGAAATGAGTTCTTAAAAACGTGTGCATTATTTAAAAATGAAACGAATCTTAAACAAAAGTGTGCATTATTTATGAAATGAGTTCCTGAAAATGTGTGCATCATTTTTGAAACGAATCTTAAACAAATGTGTGCATTATTTATGAAATGAATTCGAACAAAAGTGTGCATCATTTTTGAAATGAGTAGGGTGACATGGTGAGAAACCCTTTGAGGAAACACAAATTACAGGAAGTTGAAATGACGTGGGCAGAAAAGTGTGCGTTACTTTTGAAATTACTTTTCGAGGGAATTTAACATTAGTTAAAGTCATCATTGGACTGTGCATTATTTTTGAAAGATTAAAACCGAGTTTAAACAATTTTTCAGAAGGAAATAGAGTTTGTAGCATTAATCAATTAATCATTAAGTGAACTTGATCTCATTTGAAATGATTTTCTCCTGATTATATGAGCAGTACCGTATCAAGAAATGTGAAATTGATGATGCAATAGGACATATTAGTCGGTTTACTGTGACACTTACCGTCAGCGGATATGTTTCCGCGATTTGTGTCCTGTATACATCTCTCGTGAACTGAGGGTTTAGGTCATCATTGTCGGAGACTTTGACGTGAAGAGACGTCGTCGAACTCCTCGGTGGGCTCCCTCTGTCCGCGGCCATGATTTTCAAATTGTACTCTGTCCCTCCGGAATCGTAGTCCAACGGTTTCTTCAAAACCAGAACTGCTCGGTGACTACTCTCCAGTGCGAACTTCCCTTCTTCGTTTCCTCCGATGATGGAATAGTGGACGTCGGAGTTTGGAGTGTTTGGCTTGTCTTTATCGATGGCGTGGATTCCTCGGAAGAGTGTGAGACCTGTCGGCGTCAATTCGTCGACTGTCACGTGGTAAGGGAGGTCGAGGAAGCGAGGTGAATGGTCATTTACATCTTCGACGTAAACTGTTACGGACATGTAGGAGGAAATCTGAAAAGAGAAGAAGTCCAACTGATGAGAGTGTGAGGGTGGTGATGACGATTCAAAAATGGCGGACAAGACTCCTTCAGACATGTTTAACATTAGACATTCGACTTTGGTCTCAAAAAGAGGGGCTTTTCTCAAAAATATTGCACACTATTAGAAAGAATCCCTTTTTGGGAGAGATGAACACTTTCATGAAGTATTCACCAAATCTTAATAGTGTGCATTATTTTTGAAATGAGATCTACAATACAACAAGAAGTTGTCCATTTTCTGTACAAATGATTTCAACATCCCCGTGTGCAAGACTTATGAAAAATTAAAATCATTTGACATTGGTCGATTTAGATTTTAGTTCAACAAAGAAAATTTCTCAAAAATAATGCACACTTCAAGAAAGAATTTCTTTCGATAGTGATGCACACTTCATGAACTATTCACTAAATATTTCAAAATGAATTATTGCTGATAGTGTGCATTATTTTTGAAATGAGATCTATACCAAGAAGTCGTGTGTTTTTTATACAAATGATTTCATCGTCCAGGTGTGCAAGACTTATGAAAAATAATTAAAATCATTTGACATTGGACAAATTAGAGTTTGGTTCAAAAAAGGATTTTTCTCAAAAATAATGCACACTCCAAGAAAGAATTCCTTTCGATAGTGATCCACACTTTCAAGAACAATTAACCACATCTTTCAAAATGAACTGTTCCTAAAAGTGTGCATTATTTTTGAAATGAGATCTAAATCAAGAAGTTCTGCAGTTTCTATACGAATAGGAAATCCATCATCATCCAGGTGTGCAAGACTTTTGACAAAAAAAATGAAAATCATTTGACATTGGACTAATCAGACGTCTGTTTCAATAAATAGGAGCTTTTCTCAAAAATAATGCACACCACCAGAAAGATTTCATTTCGGAAATGATGTCACTTTATGAGGGATGCGCCATGTTTTCAAAATGTGCATTATTTTTGAAATGAGATCTACACTAAGGAGTGGTGTGTTTAAAAAAAATCGATTTCGAAGTGATGCACATATTCAAGGCGGATTCTCAGCATGTTTCAAAATGAATTGGTCTAAAAGTGTGCAGTATTTTTGAAATGAGATCTAAATGAAATGAGAAATCCATAATCATCCAGGTGTGCAAGACTTTTGAAAAACAAATGAAAATCATTTGACATTGGACTAATCAGAAGTCTGTTTCAAGAAATAGGAGCTTTTCTCAAAAATAATGCACACCATCAGTGAGATTTCACTCCGGAAGTGATGCCACTGTATGAGGGATTCACCACATTTTCCAAAATGTGCATTATTTTTGAAATGAGATGTACACCATGTGTAGTCTATAGTATATAGTCAAGTGGTGTGTTATCTATACAAATGATTTTATCATCCAGGTGTGCAAGACTTATGAAAAAAAATGAAAATCGTTGGACAAATTTGACTTCTATTTCGATCAATAGGAGCTTTTCTCAAAAATAATGCACACCACCAGAAAGATTTCATTCCGGAAGTGATGTCACTGTATGAGGGATTCACCACATTTTTCAAAATGTGCATTATTTTTGAAACCAAGAAGTCGTGTGTTATCTATGCAAATGATTTCATCATCCAGGTGTGCAAGACTTATGAAAAAAAAACTGAAAAGCATTTGACCTTGGACAGTTTAGCTCTTTGACTCGTTTTATGAACGCCATTCATGGATTTCGTGAAGGAAAGTCCGGAACTGACATCTTCAATTTAAAGTTTAATTGAATGAAACCGCTTCAGATGTCTTCATGCTCATCTTGAATTAACATTCTTTCAAATATTCGGATCCGAGGATTAACTTTTGCCATCATCAACACAAAAAAAAGGAAGATGACATCGAGTCCGTTTCTTTTTTTATGCGTTTTCACATAAACTTATCATCATCATCATCATCATTATTATTATTAGTTTTTATTAAACCATAACACCAGATTCGAATCGGATGAGACTTATTAAAAAAGTTTGTATATAGATCGCATAAAGATACTGGCGTGTTGTTGATCCGTCGCCCGGGTAAATGACCACATCTCTCCGCCATTTTGACCAAATTACAACGAGATAATTAGTCGGAATCGGATCTCTTCCTCTCTCTCTCTCTCTTTACGATATTGGGCACCCCTGAGTAATGTTTCTATAGACAAATTATGTATTGTCTGTGAGTCATTTATGAAATGGTACGTCGCTGAAAGTGTGATTGTTTATGGAATAAGATCTACTCGAGTGTGCATTACTTTTGAAATGAAACCCTGATAATCCCCGATGAAATTCCGAACTCAGCTAGGAGACAGTTTACAGACACAATTCGAGTTGTCGGTTAACTAGAACTGAGCAGAAATCTACGTGAAAGTGTGCAATATTTATGAAATGAAACCTCGAATACAGTGTGCAGTATTTATGAAACAAGACCTCCAGGCTAGTGTGCAGTATTTATGAAATGAATCCTCCAGGCTAGTGCAGTATTTATGAAACGAAACCTCCAGGCTAGTGTGCAGTATTTATGAAATGAAACCTCCAGGCTAGTGCAGTATTTATGAAACAAACCTCCAGGCTAGTGTGCAGTATTTATGAAATGAAACCTCCAGGCTGTGTGCAGTATTTATGAAACGAAACCTCCATACAGTGTGCAGTATTTATGAAACAAGACCTCCAGGCTAGTGTGCAATATTTATGAAATGAATTCTCCAGGCTAGTGTGCAGTATTTATGAAACGAAACCTCCAGGCTAGTGTGCAGTATTTATGAAACGAAACCTCCAGGCTAGTTGTGCAGTATTTATGAAAGGAACCTCGAATACAGTGTGCAGTATTTATGAAACAAGACCTCCAGGCTAGTGCGCAATATTTATGAAACGAAACCTGATTGAAAGCCTGTATTATTTATATAAGATAAGATCTATGGGAGATTGTGCACTATTTATGAAATGAAGCCCCGTGAAAGTGTGCATTATTTATGAAATAAAACCTGGAAGATAGTGCGCATTACTTATGAAAAGAAATCCCGATGAAAATGTGCAGTATTTATGAAATCGAACCTCTTGGAAGATCTCCTTAGAGCGAAATAATTGGAACGGTAATTAAAAATTCATTTCATAAGTAATGCACAGGTTTTAACCAGTTCCCTTTGTGAATAGACTTACCATCGCGAGTAATAAGCCAAGCTTGAAGATGAGACGCATTAATTAATCATTTTAATAAGTTATTAAGAGTAAAAAATTAAAATGAATTTATGGTTGCGCGGTGTTCACGGTTCCAAGTTCCGCGATGGAAACGAAAATCGTTTTTACGGAATCTCTTTTGTCTTGCCAGAATTACTTTCGCTTGCTAAGGCGTATCCGTTGGTCTTTCGTCTATTGTCTTCCTTTCAAGTGCTTTCGCATTGTTCAGGTATTCTCCGAAGGGGCCTTTCCATTCAGGTTTATGTTTTCAAACAATGATAACAGTTTAACTTGGACTCGAATTCTCAAGACAATGGCGAATTTTCTGTGTTCGTTTCTATTTCCTTAATGAACTTCTTCTTCTTTGTTTTGGATGGCCAGAACTCACCGTGTCAGAACCTGTATCGTAGTCGCAAACCATTCGGAATTTGAGAACGTTTTGAGGATTTTCATTGTCGACCAGATCATCGAGAGACCTTAGAAGGATCACTCCGATGGTCGTGCTGTTTATGTTCCTGTAACCGAAGTAGGAAGCGTCGTCGATACGGTCCACAGGTTGGATGGTCAGGTTGTGACGAGGATGGACTTCCACTCTTAAGATGACTGCACCCACTGGAGTGTTTTCGGTCACTCGTACGAACCTCAGGTACTCTCCGTATGGATAGAATTGACAACCTAAAAGAAGAAGAATTTTGTTACAGTATATCGATGAGAAAGCAAATTTTCAGATCGCGTTTTATGCGAGTAATTTTGGAACGGTATTTAGAGTTACGCGATTAATATTCAATCAAATTTACGTTGCTACTGAAAATGGAATAAGTTCGTTAATTTTCATTGAAGACTTTTCTTTTAATGACAAATCAATTCCATAAGTACTGCACACTTGTATCCGAGAGTCATTTCATAATTAGTGCACAATTTAATAGTTGAATATACCTAAGAAACTCGGATCTTGACTTTTTGCCATATTTATTGTGAAGAATACATTCCAGAGTTGATGCGCACTTCAACGGCTATCTCATTTCAGAAGTCCTGCACAGTTCAACGAAGATCTAATTTCAAAAGCCATGCAAAATCTCATTTCAAAAGTATTGCACACTCCAATTAAGATCTCATTTCAATAGTCCTGCACACTTTAACTAAGATCTCGTTTCAAAAGTATTGCACATCTCCAATGAAAACCTCATTTCAGAAGTCCTACACACTCCACCGAATATCTCATTTCAAAAGTCCTGCACATTTTAACCAAGATCTCGTTCCAAAAGTATTGCACACTCCAGTGAAGATCTCGTTTCAAAACTATTGCACACTCCACCGAATATCTCATTCCAAAAGTATTGTACACTCAATTAAGATCTCACTTCAAAAGTCCTGCACACTTCAACGAAGATCTATTTAAGATTACTGCTCACTTCAAAAGTACTGCACGCTATAATCAGTCATTTCTATAGTGACGCATACATTTGTATAAGTTTTGTATTACAAATAGTGCGGACGTATATTTCCTGAGTAGGTCTATTAATCACTCAAAATTAGTATAACTTTTGAAGGCGGTGGGATTGGATTCAGCTAATTAAAAATGTCCTAATTAGAAAAAAGCTCATTAAAGAAAAGGAGGCTGGGGTGGGAGGGAGATAAGCTGGATAATGATTTTGTGCTCATTTATCACTTTAATTGAATAACATGAATTAATATTAATAATGATAATGATAATAATATAAAGTGTGGCATTCTAATAATCAACAAGAAAGGCGTTTGACACATTAATAAGAGAATTTTAAATGTGTATAAAATCATCGAGTGGCATTTAGTCAGGATGATTCTTACTAATTAGTCATTCATGCGCCAGTTAATAACCCGAATGCGCCTCCTATTTGGGCCGCATTAACATTCCCAAGATCGTTTGCCGACGGGGGTAGGACTCTGAGTTATGCGAACGGCGAGGAGATTATCGCATCCATTTGCCAATTGAGGTACCTTCTCTCGATCGTCCTTTTTCTTTATCCGTTTCGATCACGACTTTTCCTTGGGCGGCGGCGGGGGGGCTATCTTATGAGTATTGCTTAAATTTCCTATTTTGACTAATTATGGGTGAGATTATCGTTGCGTTTTGGCATGTGTTTGCGTGGAATCGTGAAAACTTCAAGGGAAATACGCAATCATCGTTTAGCTTCAAGGTGACGTCTTGAAGCGAGTGCACACCCCCGCTCTCTCCTTTCTATCACTTTCTCCCTTGTCCGAAGGTGGTGGTGGTGGTAGTAGTTAAAGGTCAGTGCCTCTGCTACAGAGGAACTTTTGGTTTCATAAATAGAAATTGTGCAATACTTATGAAGTAAAACCTCCATAAAAGTGTGCATTATTTATGAAATAAGATGAGCTCGAGAGTGTGCATTACTTTTGAAATGGAAACCCTGTTGACTCCCAATGAAACCCTGAACTCAGCTAGGAGACAGTTCACAGACACAATTCGAGTTGTCGGTTAACTAGAACTGAGCGGAAATCTACGCAAAAGTGTGCATTATTTATGAAATGAAAACTCCATGCTAGTGTGCATTATTTATGAAACGAAGCCTTGAGGAAACTGTGCATCACTTTTGAAATGAAACCTCGTACAAGGTGTGCATTATTTATGAAGTGAAGTCCTGTTGAAAGGTTTGTCACACATCACAAAGATAGACATGTGTGCACTGCTCTCTAAGTGAAATCCTTGACAAATTGTGCATGATTTTTGAAAGAAACACTTCCCACAAGTGGACACTAAAAACAAAATCATCTTTAAGCTGTGCACTTATAAAAAAAAATCAATTTCATAAATATTGCACAGTTCTATTCATGTGTAGATAAATTTCGAGGTACTCTGATTTTATTTGTTCCACTCACACGTGATATTGAAATTTAGCCACCGCCTTCTGTGAAAATATTTTAGAATCCGCTCTTACCGGCTAAGAGCAGGAGACCATTATCACATGTGAAGACTACTTAAGTGTGTAGTTTCAAAGAAAGAATGATAATTAAAAAAATTTTAAAATTTTAATTCAGCCGAATGGGAACTGATGATAATAGTCATGAACAGGTACAGTCAGGTACAATGGCACAACTTCATGAGTGACACGTTTTCCATTTGTTAAGACCTATTGAAAGGAGGTTCTGGTCAAGGGGTTAAAATCAAAGACGTGAGGTATCGTTTTCAGTTGTGGCGTTCATTATGAAAATGGATGACCTATGGTCAGGGAACGAGGGAAACGGATTCCACACCTGACGTACTCACGTCCTCCTAAACTACACGTCATAACATTGATTCAAGTACGTTTCTCTCCCTTCTCATAGGTCTTTGTGTGATCGGAACTGATTTCACCGCCAACAAGATCAATTGAATTCTCGTTCCCACCGGTTCCATGAATGTGTTTCCGAAGAGTGTCAGGTAAGATAAGTGGATTTAGAATGTATCTACAACTATCGATTTTTTTTACGCGTCATAGAATACTTTTCCTTTTAAAACACCCATTTGTGCGAAATCGCGTAAGTAGGCGAACACCATTCGTCGATTCCCTTGAAAAAGCCGAACAATTCATGACACTAATTACTTTGATGGACAATTCAATTCAAAAGTAATGCACACTTTTAAGGAAAAGGAATCCATCTTCTTATTAATTTTGAAATTTGTTTAAATACATAAAAAGAGAACTCACCTCCTAACAATTATGGAATCACGACAGATTTTAATTTAATAACATCTGATAGCTTTAAGTTTTCGAAAATCTGTTTGACAAAAGCTTAAACTACCTCGATTATCTGTTTACGAAATGAAAAGTTTGAGTTCAAGTTCATTTTAAGCTCTTAAACAAATATTTGGGATCTTTTTAATGCGTTTTTCGTACCTTTAGACTCACGCGATTTTAGCGTAACTCCGAAACTTCACAAAATCTAAAACTAGGCTCTATAAACGTGAGTATCTCCAATAACCCATCTAACGTGTAAAATGAGGTCCTAATTGTTTTATTTATACCCTCAAACCTATTTTATGCGGTCTTTTTTGTGCGACTTTTAATTGTGTTTCGAAAATAATATTTTATAGCTATTTTTGTGTAATTTTTTGATGCGTTTTCTTTTATGCGGTCCCATCGCACAAGTTTAAGTGTATAGCCATCATGAATTCAAATCCTCACAAAATTTTTCGGGAACTAAGCGACAAACATTGATCGTAAAGTTATGCGAATTCATTAAACTGCCATCACTACTCTACTTCTTTCATGTTAATCAGTTCAATCTAATTCAAGATTACATCCTTGTTCCGCTCCTGGAGCAAATATGCAAATCTGTTTTATCAAACTTAACCCCTCACTGTCAGACTAACTATTTATTATCTGAACATTGATGACAGGTGAATAACTGGGGCATAGATAAATAAATAAAAAGGAAAATGCATATTAAAATGATATTGTGATGAGTCGCGTAAAACAAGTCTTTGGACTTTCTTACCTGAAACAAGTGTGAATACTAGAGCTAGGGTTATGAAGAAAAACCACATATCAACCAGTCTTCTAGATTTGATTATTGGCAGTGGTAGCAACTTTTTACAATTTGAATCCATATCTGAAAGGAGAATGGAAAGATGGTTAGTCTCATCCGATTTCGAAAACTCTTAATAAGTGTAAACAACCATCTAACAATGTCAAACTAATTATCATAAATAAACTATCAAATCATATAATTACAGGAAAGGGGTTAATATACAAAAAAATAATTTGTTTTAGCGTGAAAACAATAAAAAGGTAAAATTTCAGTTGCCCAATCGGACACCGCGTACCATTATCAAATCAACAAAGTGTGAAACTCTCCAAACAAACATTATTAATAATTAAATGCGCGTTTTTATTTTATCTCATTTCCGGTATTCGAATAGATATTATCGAGCATCAAAATTGAAGAGTTCCTCGATGGGTGTGTGGTTTTCTTTAACATTCATCATCACCGCCGTTTCAACACATCCCGATTTTCACACGCCTTTCACCGGGATAAAAACTCGCCACACGTTCATTGTTTTGGCTGTTTTTCAATAGTCAAACTCAAAAACCAAAATGGCGAGGAAGTGACACATATTGAAATTTTAGAAAGTCCATCGGAAAAAGATTTCAAAAAAATTGAAAGAGAAAAGTGATCTGTGGCTTATGGCGACGCCATCTTGTTTTTGTTTTGAACAAAAAGAGGGTGACGAGGACGCGCGACAAGTTAACGGATTTTTGTCGCGTTGCCAACAAAACAAAAAGACAAACGAAATTTCCCTCCTTCATTGTTTCCGGTTCCCCTTTTTGCTTTCTTTCGACGAATCCCTTTTCTTTTGAACATTTTTACTAAACATTTTTAAAAACTGAATATAACTACAATGAAAATTACTTTCACCACTTTTGTAATTAATTCTTGGTCGGCTAATGAAGCGAATATTGAGCGTTGTCATTCGTCTTGGTCGCTTCGAGGCGTCTTTTTATCAATCGTTGCGTAATTTTTGTTCGTTTTTGTCATCTTTCTGAGCTTTATATGTACAATTTAAATTTTTGTGATGTTTTCTGAATTATTTTCTCTTAATCCAAATCTAATTTTTCACTTAATGTTGAGAAATGTCAATGCGATTACAGAATGAGTTGATCTATTGCAAAACAGGGTCGTTAATAAAAAAACAAAACAAAAAACGCAAGCGTAGCAAACGACCGGAGAACATTTAGAGATGACTAATTTAGATTTCGTTTTTACGGTTAATTGAATTTCGGGAGTCTGTATTTTTAAAAATGTCATTATTTATTTATTTTATTTATTTTTTGTTTTGAATAAAACGATTTCGACATTCTTATCGGCGCTCCCTGACCTACCTCCTTTTTTTTGGAGATGAGAAATTTCTTAACGTTTTCATCTATTCCTGGGTAAAGTGCGAAATTCTGTGGGCTGTAAAGTGGATTATGACGTGAATGATTGATATAGTGGGATCACTAGGTTTGTTTGAATAGTTTTTCGAAAAAGTTTTCCGATGGGATCCGTCGAATTGTTGACCAATAATCCGCTGAACGGATTTCGGAATGGAAGGTGTGTTAGAAACCGCCATTTTTATCGAACCTTAACCTTAACGATGAAATCCGTTAAAAGGTTTTTGTAATAAAAATAGTTTTAATGCTGGTCTTGTAGTAATGCTCACTGCGAGGTCAATATCATATCATGTTTGATGATAATAAAATTTGAAATTTGACTCGAGAGCGTTTTAATTATAATAATGGAAAAGATGGTTGTGATATGCTTGAAAGAGACGTCCGGGATGAACGCGAATTAGAATTTCGGCTTATGAATACATCAGAGACGACCTTGAACTAGAAACAGGCTCAAAGTTAAGTTGTAATTTTCTAAAATATCGGAAATCCGTTAACCGTCACATAAACGCACGACGGAACTCGCGTTTTGGATTGGTGCCATATTTGTTTTGTAAAATTTTTGTTTCATAAATACTGCACATTAGTGTGAAATGAGTTTACTTCAAAAGTTATTCATTTCTTTTGTAGAGCACAGTTTTGGAAGAAATTCATTTCATAAATACTGCAAACTTTTTGATAATTCTTTTGATAAATAGTGCGGTGCTGTTTGTAGATTTTATTTCAAAAGTAATGCACAGTTTTGTGAGGAATTCGTTTTATAAATATTGCACATTTTAAGAGATAATTTTTGCATTTTGAGTACAAATACTCATTTCATAAATATTGCACATTTTAAGAGAGTTTATTTCATAAATTTTGCACAATTTTGCGAATACACTCTTGTAAAATTACAAATATTCATTTCATAAATATTGCACATTTTCAGACAGTTTATTCCATAATTTTGCACACTTTTCGAATATACTCTTGCTAGTATATCAAATACTCATTTCATAAATATTACACATTTTCAGACATTTTATTTCATAAATTTTGCACAATTTTTGAATACACTCTTGGTAGTATATCAAATACTCATTTCATAAATATTGCACATTTTAAGTGAGAGTTTATTTCATAAATTTTGCACAAATACTTTTACATTGCACATAGTGTACACTCATTTCATAAATATTGCACATTTTAGAGTTTATTATGATTTTGCACACTTTCCTGCGAATTTGCTATTGATAGTGTATCAAACAATCATTTCATAAATAATGCACACTTTTATACTAAATCCCAACCAGTTTCCTCTTATTTACATGTTCGAAGAGTCTTTAGACAGTTTCCTTAGTCCGTTTGTGATAGTCGTCCGTCAAGGACTTCTCTTCTTCTTTCTGGGTGTAAGTCTTTGTTACTTAAACCAAAATCAAGACCGAGTTTGACTAAATAACTCTCAGTTCTTGGCGTTATAAAGCTCTTTGGACATGTTTCCATACAGAACAGTTTCTTGTTTGAGTTTCCTGCCAAACGAATTAAAAAATTCGAATTTGAAAAGTATCACGGAAGTGGAACAAAATTTTTGTCAACTCAAACCCAAGAATCAAACAAGACCCACCGGGGATGTCACCTAATCCGGTATATGTATGTCCAACAATATTACCACCAGCGATTAGGATGTGGAAGACAGGCGTGCGAGTCAATCAACAGAAGATGTTTGACCAGATCCGGATTGAAAAATAATCAAAAAGCGACATGTCAAAAACGGTAAACGTTAAAGAGACAAAGAAGAAAATTATTATTTCGAAACTAGAGCAATCAGTTTCGATTAGTCATCTCAGGATCGTTACAGAGTCGGAATAAGGGTAATTGGAGGAGGGAGGGAAGACACACCGCAACAAAATCGAATTAACTCACGAGTTATATCATTTCTGTTGTACCCAAAATCTACTTTTAATTTGTTCTCGTGGAATTGTCTCGCTTTGATTTATTATTAATGATTTATTCCGTAATAAGGAAACTGTGAAAAGTCGAGAGGAAAAAATTTTTTTGGTCATCACATTGCGGAAAATTGTGTAAATCACAATTACAGTAGAGAGAGAGAGAGTGAATGAAATGACAAGAAAATGTGATGAGTAAAATGAGGCGTAACACCGAGCGGGGAGAGAGAGAGAGGGACGCCATTTTCGTAATTAATTGTTTTCAGTTTTTCTCTCGGATTTGGAGGTTTTTCGAATTAAAATAATTTATTCACACAAATGAAGACTATAATCAAATCAGTCACCCTTTTCGGAATGCGTTGAAATCATTTCGACAACATCAACAAACTCCAGCCTGGAGTCTCGTGAATGGAAACACTTGAGAAACAAAAGTGAAGGGCGGAGAAAGAATTCATTTTTAATGAGAGATTCGGAGAAAACGAATCTTGAAGACGTAGTCGAGATTATGTTTTGCTCAAAACAAACATCCACGACAGAGCAGACGAGAATTTGGAGGATTCGAAATATATAAAATCACCAAGATTGATATCACCATCAAACGGATGTAAGATGGCTACGTGAAAGTTTGGTTATCGATGGTAACAATCACCCATCCCCACCATCACAAACTCCCAAAAGGTCTCTGAGGTATCATAACCCATCTGTGCACCTGCAGAACTCCTTTCACGCACTATCCATCAACGAATTTTTGGAAGGAAATTAATCGACGTTTAATATTCCAGGTGCGATTTAAACGGTAAACGGTTTCCCTCGTACCTGAGAAATTAAAAATTGACCGTAAAGGGCAGATCTTGAAGGAAAGTCCAAGATTCTGTCAAGTATCTTTCTAAAATATTATTATTATTATCACTATTACTTGATGGAGATAGTTTTGATTAATTGATTTTACGTTCGAGAAACCAATAATTATCGATTTTTACAATTTGTATTTTTGAAAAATCGGTAGGAAATATAAATTAACAATTTTTTTTCACTATCGAAATGATTTATGTCTATTTACACGAAATTTTAACTTTTCACTGTGAATTCATAGCCGTTTTTGATCGTGTTCTTCATGTTGAAAGAGAAGATGAGACTAAGGGTTATGGTGTTGTTTGTATCGTTCGTGAATAGTGTGCACGACTTATGAAACGACTTCTTGATGAAACTATATGAACTGATCAATTTTTTAAATGTAATTATTATAAAAATGTGCAATATTTATGAATTAAGACTGTCTTAAATGTACTTATCCCTATAGAAATGACGATTGTAGTGTGCAATACTTTTGGAATGAGATTCTCTTTAAAATGTGCAATGCTTTTGGAGTGAGATCTTCATTGAAGTGTGCATTGGGATGAGGTCTTCAGTGGAGTGTGCAATACTTTTGAAACGAGATCTTGGTTAAAGTGTGCAGGACTTTTGAAATGAGATATTCGGTGGAGTGTGCAATACTTTTGAAATGAGATCTCAGTGAGTGTGCAATACTTTGAAATGAGATCTTCCTAGGAGTGTGCAATACTTTTGGAATAAGATCTTCGTTAAGTGTGCAGGACTTTTGAAATGAGATTTTGAAGTGTGCGTGAGATCTTCATTGGAGTGTGCAATACTTTTGAATGAGGTCTTCATTAAGTGTGCAATACTTTTGGAATGAGATCTTCGTTAAGTGTGCAATACTTTTGGAATGAGGTCTTCATTGGAGTGTGCAATACTTTTGGAATGAGGTCTTCATTGGAGTGTGCAATACTTTTGAAGAGATCTTAACTGTGCAATACTTTTGAAGTAGATTTCGTTAAGTGTGCAACTTTGTGAGATTTTCGTTAAAATGTGAAGTACTTTTGAAGTGAGATCTTCAGTGGAGTGTGCAATACTTTTAAAACGAGATCTTCAATGTTTTGACAAAATTTACTGAAAAAAATGGCGGTAAATTCAAATATAAAGAAGCAACGAATCAATTGAATCATCTGGCTTCAGGCAGGTACCCATGATGTGTCCATCAAGTACACTCCTTTTTCGTTTTTTCTTTTGTGTGTAATTTGTGTCCCCCCCCCTCCTCCACGATACCCTTCTCAACCTTTCTCGTGAGAAAAGTAAATTGTCTTCGATAAGGTACGTTAAGGTTTCCTTCGGTGACCTTTTATGGACCTAAAAAATTATACAAAAGTAATCGGTCGTGACATTTTTATTACAGACAGTCTGATAACTTGATTCGTTTTTTATACGCTTTAAATTTATCAAATTAGTTGTTCGTAAGTGTGATCTTGGATTAATAATTGAGTTGTTTATTTTGAAAGTGGCCTAAGTACAGTTAGGCTGTCTTCAAATCGAGATATTTAAGAGTTTGAGTTTCAGTGAATTTAAAAATGTACGTGTATGGTACTAATGAGTCATACTGCTTAAGTGTGTCTAAGAGTGTTAAATTTATAGTTTATATAAAAACTATATAATATTAATATGAGTTTTCTTATCAATGGAGTTAGACCAGTTTCAAAATTAACAACCATTTTCTTCCCGAACTTTCTTTTCGACATTATCTGTAGGAAATATCTTGATTTAAGAAAAAATGGAGTTAGACCACTTTCAAACTACATATTTTAATTATTAAACTTGTCGTGTCAAGAATGGTTGTATGTGCTCGGAATATAGCCTAACTTATATGCTGTCGCTGACAAATGAAGTTGTACATGTAATCCTGGTAGCCGGAAAAATGAAAAAATTGGAGTTAGGCCACTTTCAAAGTAAACAGTTCAATTATTAAACTAACTCTGAAAACCTGTGTCAAGAGTTGTTCTCTCTGTTTGGAATATAACCAAACTGAATGCTTTCTGACAAATAACATGAAGTTGTACATGAATAGTATGAAAAATTGAGTTAGGCCACTTTCAAAGTAAATTGTTTGATTATTAAACTATAACTCTGAAAACCTGTGTCAGGCATTGTTCTATCTGTTTGGAATAAAACCAAACTGAAATGCTTTCACTGCCAACATGAAGATGACCATGTAACCATGGTAACCGGAAAAGTTAAAAAATTTGAGTTAGACCACTTTCAAACTACACAGTTTAATTATTAAGCGTGTCAAGTTGTGTCAAGAATGATTGCATGTGTTCGAATAACCTAAATGCTTTCGCTGGTAAATGAAGTTGTACATGCAATCCTGGTAGCCGGAAAGATGAAAAATTGAGTTAGGCCACTTTCAAACTATACAATTCAATTATTAAACTATAACTCTGAAAACTTGTGTCAAGAGTTGTTCTCTCTGTTTGGTATATAACCAAACTGAAATGCTTTCGCTGACAACATGATACGTAACCATGGTAACCAAAAAAAATTTAAAATTGAGTTAGGCCACTTTCAAACTATACAATTATTAACCTAACTTGAAAACCTCTGTCAAGCATTGTTCTATCAATATAACCAAACTAAATTGTTTTCGCTGACAAATAACATGAAGTTGTACATGAATGGTAGCCGGAAAAGTTAAAACATTTGAGTTAGACCACTTTCAAACTACATAGTTCAATCATTAAACTAACTTTGAAAACTTGTGTCAAGAATTGCTGTATCCATTCGGAATATAACCAAACTGAGAATCTTTCCCTAACAACACGAAGGTGTACACTTAATCATGGTAACCAAAAAAAATTTTTTAAATTGGAGTTAGACCACTTTCAAAATAACCGACTCAATTATCATCACGATTGGTATGTTGAAGTTTGTTTTTATGCCTAAACACATATTTTTCGCATAAAAATGGTCAGAAATTCATTTTCCTTATTCCATGGAACCTAAGTTTGATTTATTGAATCAGTCGTTTGATTGTGGACTAACTCCACCGCTTACGAATGGTTTCGAATGGTTAGTGGTTCAACCGACAACCGGATCGGAAGTCAAAAGTCAAAAGAAATATTTTCTACACTCAGTGTTAAATGTTTTCCTCATCTTTTAGCTGAAAGCTGGAAGAATACGAAGGTAATTAATGTTGGGTTTGTGATTAATTTGAAAGGTCTCTTAACTTAGGATCCAGGTTCAATAGGTTTCGCTCCTCCTTTGCCCTGTTCTTGATTCTTCTTTTCACGTCTTCAATGGTCTTCAACTTTTCCTCAAGTTCATCAGAATTTTTTTTTATTTTTTTCCTTCTCTGTGATACTTTTTGTGTTTATAGTATCCACGAGAGCAGTGCTGTCTCATGGCGAACCTGAATACCTTTCCTTTTTGTATTACGAATCATCTCGTAGATTGCTTATGTAACTGAAATCTCTTCACGGAACTCAGCTGGGAGACAGTTTACAGACACCATTTGAGCTGTCGCTTAACTAGAACTGAGTAGAAATCTACGCGTGAGTGTGCATTATTTATGAAATAAGACCTACACGAGAGTGTGCACATTACTTTTGGGATGAAAACCTCGATGAAAGTGTGCATTATTTATGAAATGAAACTTTGATGAAAACATACGTTATATGTGAAATAAATCTCAGATTTAAAAATACTTTTGAAATGAGATCCTTGAAGTTGCAATACTTTTGAAATGAGATCATTGGAGTGTGCAATACTTTGAATGAGATCTTCATGAAGTGTGCATTACTTTTGAAATGAGGTCTTTGATGAATACTTTGGAATGAGATCTTGTGTTGGAGTGCAATACTTTTGAAATAAAAACGATGAAAGTGTGCATTATTTATGAAATGAAACTTTGATGAAAACACATTACATTGTGAAATGAAATCTGCAGTGAAAAGAAAGTGTGCATACTTTTGAAATGAGGTCTTCAGTGGAGCGTGCAATATTTTTGGAACGAGATCTTTGTTGGAGTGTGCAATACTTTTGAAATAAAAACCTCCATGAAAGTGTGCATTATTTATGAAATGAAACCTGGTTCAAAGTCTGCATTATTTATAGACTAAGATCTACTCGAGAGTGTGCATTACTTTTGGGATGAAAACCCTGATGAAAGTGTGCATTATTTATGAAAAAAAAGCCTCGATCATAGTGTGCATAACTTATGAAGTAATAACCTTGTAAAAGCGCTAACACACCCTCCAGTCATGAGCTCATTCATAAACCAGTGAGGAGAGTAACTATCCAGAGGATATTAGCTCAGAGAAGGTTCAAACTCATCAAAACATAAAACGGAAAAATTATCTCTTCTTCTTGATAAAATGCGTCATTTTGGGGAATTAAATTTAAGGAACCATAAATATTAGGCACTAATCTGGGCTGATAAATAAATCAAACCAGCTAATAAAGTCGTCAAATCGAAATTTTACGAGTCTACAAATCTGTGAGGTTTCTCAATATCGACAATATGGCCGAAGCGTTATTCCGAGAATCCAAAGAAGACCAAACACCGAAATGTAAGAGGTTGATGGTGTAGGGATTTCCGGACAGGTGTTCCATAGAGGGACCGGATATAGCAGAAGGATGATGGAGGATTTGAGAAAGGACTCGGTGGACAGTGTCGTGGACAGTTCGAAGTTGGCTTTGTTGTGGTCTCAAAGTCTTTATTTTCAGAAACTTATATAATAGTCTAACGGCGATATGTGTTTATACTGAATTTAGTATAAATCTAGCCGTCAAATTCGTCGTGGTGGTATTTATACTGGAATGCTAGGAGGTATGTGAGGGAACCTACATGGGTACAACCCTCTATGGCAGAGTGCGGCGTCGGAGCTACATCCGACTCTTCTACTCCTTGACTGTGGTTCTTCCATGTTTAGTATACGCCCTGAGTATTAGTAACTAAATATTATATTTATATAAGTATAATTTATACAAAATTTAAGGACACAGAGTCACTAAAGCTACCAGGGGCGGAAAATCTTTTTAATCAACTGGCCAATTTAAATTTTTGGTGGGCCGACAAATTTGCAACACATGAACTACGGGCTAGTTTAGCTTCTTCTATAGACCACGCTTATATTATTATACTAAGGACAACCCACTTTGGACTTCTCGATAGTCAAAACGCAATTCTACCAGGCCATGTACTATCCATGTCGATAAACCCTCGGCGGGCCATACTTTACCCATCACTGCTCTAGAACAACATTTATGAGATTCAATTATTCATAGAAGTGTGCAATACTTATGAAATAAATTCTACTTGTCTTATACTTATTATACAAAACTAAGAATTTATATTATTTATGAAAATTTTTTGTCACAGGTGTTTGTGTGATGCTTACTTGTGTAATTCAATTCAAAAATAATGCACAACGTTGAGTAACTCATTTCAAAAGTAATGCACAACGTTGAGTAACTCATTTCAAAAGTAATGCACAACGTTGAGTAACTCATTTCAAAAGTAATGCACAACGTTGAGCAACTCATTTCAAAAGTAATGCACAACGTTGAGTAACTCATTTCAAAAGTAATGCACAACGTTGAGCAACTCATTTCAAAAGTAATGCACACTTTGATGCAGGATTCATTCTAAATAACAATGCACTACAGGATTCATTTCATTAAATACTTTAATCCAAAACAGAAACTGTACTTAGCAAAGCACTCAATCCTCGAGACTGTACTTCTAAGTTCTAATTACAAAAATGCCTCAGCAAATGTCTCAACAGCAGAACTTTAAAAATGGCTCTTTGAACAAATTTCTAATTTGGATGATGAGTTTGCTGGCCACTGGTCTGTGGGTTAGACTTTACCATTTTAAGGTAGTCACATGACAACATGTCTTGTAAGGCCCTAGGAGGTGTAAGACAAACATTTCAGGTAGATTTTCGAATTTGAAACCTGTCACTCCTTCCAAATAATAGTTGTAATAGTAGAGAAGTAACTAATTAACATAATTAGTATAATATTAATATAATAACACATGAAATGTTAATAACCAACGAAATTGTGTAGTGTTTGTGGTTCAACCTTTTGATTGGTTTTGATACCTAATTAACGCCGAGGGAAGGAACCGTCAGGTTCAAATAAATAAATAAATAACCCAAATTTAATAATTAATAATAATTACTATCGAAATGAAGCGTTGTTTAAAAACTCTTCGTCATGTGCTTTGTTATGTGCTCCATTATCGTCGGAGTTGGGCAGTAATGATTGCATACAAACAGACAGTAACAGATAGTCAGTCATTCAAAAACCGTTAGTGTTACGTGTCAACCTTCGTAAAACGAATACGTGAGGCAGTCATTTAAGGTTTCGTGTAAACAACTCAGTCATTTCGGGTAGTAATCCTAAATTGTGAACCAGTTTTAACATAATATTATATTTTTATATTCTCAAAATGAAGTCGTTAACTAGCCGGGGATTATGTGATATAATAAAAACGGGTTCAATAAATAGATAATTATCCATCGGGATGTCTCTCTCTCTCTCTCTCCCAGGTTTAGGCTTGAGGAAAAATTTTCTCCAAAACTGTTAGTCATAATCCAGGGTTTGACCCACGGTTAGTGTAACCATGCAATTATGGTAATAAGTTTGACTCGAGTACCTGAATTTTAATTTGGATGGAAAGGGGCTCAGATTTTCCTCTTCCGTTGCCGATATATATATGTGTGACCTTGAACTTAGTGTTGGAGATGAGTTTTTCGTGTTGTTTATTGCTTTTTCTGATTCGGTGGAGAGGAAGAGGCGTAAAAGGAGAAATCCCACGAGTGAGATCGGGTGAAACGAACGCGAACTGATTTTTCCTCTCGAAAATGTTTAGATAATGTCGGGCCCTTCGTTTATCTCCTCTTCTTTTCCGGATCTCCCTGAAGAAATTAAAAATTCTTGGAGTGTCCACACGCTCTTTTCTTTTTATATTTTATTTTATTTATTTATGTAAATATTTACAAAATTTATCCCTTTTCATGCCTTTAAATCAAAAGTCCTTTCGAAATGGTGTTTCACTTTTTAAAAAAGAGATAAAATTACAATTTTCGGTTGAAAAGAATTTTTTTTGCTGTGCGTGTGTCGGTGGGACGTCGTAATTTTTAAATATTTTAGGCGCGATGAAATTAAAAATAACTTTTAAATCTCATCCGAATCATTATTTATGAGTGTTGTCTCATGTCTAACCTAAATAGTTTTTGTGGTAATATTACGAATTATCTCGTAGTTTGCTTATGTAACTGAAATCTCTTCACGGAACTCAGCTGGGAGACAGTTTAAAGGCACCATTCGAGCTGTCGCTTAACTAGAACTGAGTAGAAATCTACGCGTGAGTGTGCATTATTTATGAAATAAGACCTATACAAGAGTGTGCACATTACTTTTGGGATGAAAACCTCGATGAAAGTGTGCATTATTTATGAAATGAAATTTCCATGCTAGTGTGCATTAATTATGAAATGAAACTTTGATGAAAGCATACGTTATATGTGAAATAAATCCCAGGCAAGAGTGTGCATTACTTTTGAAAAGAGATCTTCGTTGAATTGTGCAATATTTTTGGAATGAGATCTTCATTAAGTGTGCAATACTTTTAGAATGAGGTCTTCATTAAGTGTGCATTACTTTTGAAATTAGGTCTTCGTTGAAGTTTTGCAATACTTTTGGAATGAGATCTGTTGAGTGTGCAATACTTTTGAAATAAAAACCTCGATGAAAGTGTGCATTATTTATGAAATAAAACCCGATGAAAACATGCGTTATATGTGAAATAAACCCAGACAAAAGTGCATTACTTTGAAATGAAACC
>JADMLL010000009.1:5938880-5956103 GCA_016920875.1 Columbicola columbae | reverse complement strand
TCATAAATAACGCACACTCTCGTGTAGATCTTATTTCATAAATAATGCACAGTAGCATGGAGGTTTCGTTTCACAAATGCAGACTTTCAACCAGGTTTCATTTCAAAAGTAATGCACTCTTTTGTCTGGGATTTATTTCACATATAACGCATGTTTTCATCGAGGTTTTATTTCATAAATAATGCACACTTTCATCGAGGTTTTTATTTCAAAAGTATTGCACACTCCAACAAAGATCTCATTCCAAAGCAAAACTTCAACGAAGACCTAATTTCAAAAGTAATGCACACTTAATGAAGATCTCATTCCAAAAATATTGCACAATTCAACGAAGATCTCTTTTCAAAAGTAATGCACACTCTTGCCTGGGTTTTATTTCATATATAACGTATGCTTTCATCAAAGTTCATTTCATAATTAATGCACACTAGCATGGAAATTTCATTTCATAAATAATGCACACTTTCATCGAGGTTTTCATCCCAAAAGTAATGTGCACACTCTTGTATAGGTCTTATTTCATAAATAATGCACACTCGCGTAGATTTCTACTCAGTTCTAGTTAAGCGACAGCTCGAATGGTGCCTTTAAACTGTCTCCTAGTTGAGTTCCGTGAAGAGATTTCAGTTACATAACCAAACTACGAGATAATTCGTAATATTAACAGAAAAACTATTTAGGTTAGACATGAGACAACACTCATAAATAATGATTCGGATGAGATTTAAAAGTTATTTTTAATTACATCGCGCCTAAAATATTTAAAAATTACGACGTCCCACCGACACACGCACAGCAAAAAAAATTCTTTTCAACCGAAAATTGTAATTTTATCTCTTTTTTAAAAAGTGAAACACCATTTCGAAAGGACTTTTGATTTAAAGGCATGAAAAGGATAAATTTTGTAAATATTTACATAAATAAATAAAATAAAATATAAAAAGAAAAGGTGGACACTCCAAGAATTTTAATTTCTTCAGGAGATCCGGAAAAGAAGAGGAGATAAACGAAGGGCCGACATTATCTAAACATTTTCGAGAGGAAAAATCAGTTCGCGTGTTTCACCGATCTCACTCGTGGGATTTCTCCTTTTACGCCTCTTCCTCTCCACCGAATCAGAAAAAGCAATAAACAACACGAAAAACTCATCTCCAACACTAAGTTCAAGGTCACATATATATATATATAGCAACGGAAGAGGAAAATCTGAGCCCCTTTCCATCCAAATTAAAATTCAGGTACTCGAGTCAAACTTATTACCATAATTGCATGGTTACACCTAACCGTGGGTCAAACCCCTGGATTATGACCCGGCTAACAGTTTTTGGAGAAAATTTTTTCCTCAAGCCTAAACCTGGGAGAGAGAGAGAGAGAGACATCCCGATGGATAATTATCTATTTATTGAACCCGTTTTTATTATATCACATAATCCCCGGCTAGTTAACGACTTCATTTTGAGAATATAAAAATATAATATTATGTTAAAACTGGTTCACAATTTAGGATTACTACCCGAAATGCCTGAGTTGTTTACACGAAACCTTAAATGACTGCCTCACGTATTCGTTTTACGAAGGTTGACACGTAACACTAACGGTTTTTGAATGACTGACTATCTGTTACTGTCTGTTTGTATGCAATCATTACTGTCCAACTCCGACGATAATGGAGCACATAACAAAGCACAAGTTTGCAACATGACGAAGAGTTTTTAAACAACGCTTCATTTCGATAGTAATTATTATTAATTATTAAATTTGGGTTATTTATTTATTTATTTGAACCTGACGGTTCCTTCCCTCGGCGTTAATTAGGTATCAAAACCAATCAAAAGGTTGAACCACAAACACTACACAATTTCGTTGGTTATTAACATTTCATGTGTTATTATATTAATATTATACTAATTATGTTAATTAGTTACTTCTCTACTATTACAACTATTATTTGGAAGGAGTGAGAGGTTTCAAATTCGAAAATCTACCTGAAATGTTTGTCTTACACCTCCTAGGGCCTTACAAGACATGTTGTCATGTGACTACCTTAAAATGGTAAAGTCTAGCCCACAGACCAGTGGCCTAGAAATTTGTTCAAAGAGCCATTTTTAAAGTTCTGCTGTTGAGACATTTGCTGTGGCATTTTTGTAATTAGAACTTAGAAGTACAGTCTCGAGGATTGAGTGCTTTACTAAGTACAGTTTCTGTCTTGGATTAAAGTATTTAATGAAATGAATTCTGTAGTGCATTGTTATTTAGAATGAATCAAAGTGTGCATTACTTTTGAAATGAGTTGCTCAACGTTGTGCATTACTTTGAAATGAGTTGCTCAACGTTACTGAAATGAGTTACTCAACGTTGTGCATTACTTTGAAATGAGTTGCTCAACGTTGTGCATTACTTTTGAAATGAGTTACTCAATGTTGTGCATTACTTTGAAATGAGTTACTCAACGTTGTGCATTACTTTTGAAATGAGTTGCTCAACGTTGTGCATTACTATTAGGTTACTCAACGTTGTGCATTACTTTTGAAATGAGTTACTCAACGTTGTGCATTACTTTTGAAATGAGTTGCTCAACGTTGTGCATTATTTTTGAATTGAATTACACAAGTAAGCATCACACAAACACCTGTGACAAAAAATTTTCATAAATAATATAAATTCTTAGTTTTGTATAATAAGTATAAGACAAGTAGAATTTATTTCATAAGTATTGCACACTTCTATGAATAATTAAATCTCATAAATGTTGTTCTAGAGGAGTGATGGGTAAAGTACGGCCCAGTTTTATCGACATGGATAGTACATGGCCCGGTAGAATTGCGTTTTGACGGTCAAGACGTTTCTAGTGGATTGTCCTTAGTATAATAATATAAGCGTGGTCTATAGAAGAAGCTAAACTAACCCCGTAGTTCATGTGTTGCAAATTTGTGCGCCCCACAAAAATTTAAATTAGCCAGTTGATTAAAAAGATTTTCCGCCCCTGGTAGCTTTAGTGACTCTGTGTCCTTAAATTTTGTATAAATTATACTTATATAAATATAATATTTAGTTACTAATACTCAGGGTGTATACTAAACATGGAAGAACCACAGTCAAGGAGTAGAAGAGTCGGATGTAGCTCCGACGCCGCACTCTGCCATAGAGGGTTGTACCCATGTAGGTTCCCTCACATACCTCCTAGCATTCCAGTATAAATACCACCACCGACAAATTTGACGGCTAGATTTATACTAAATTCAGTATAAACACATATCGCCGTTAGACTATTATATGAGTTTCTGAAAATAAAGACTTTGAGACCACAACAAAGCCAACTTCGAACTTTCCACCGAGTCCTTTCTCAAATCCTTTCCTCCTCCATCATCCTTCTGCTATATCCGGTCCCTCTATGGAACACCTGTCCAGAAATCCCTACACCATCAACCTTTTACATTTCGGTGTTTGGTCTTCTTTGGATTCTCGGAATAACGCTTCGGCCATATTGTCGATATTGAGAAACCTCACAGATTTGTAGACTCGTAAAATTTCGATTTGACGACTTTATTAGCTGGTTTGATTTATTTATCAGCCCAGATTAGTGCCTAATATTTATGGTTCCTTAAATTTAATTCCCCAAAATGACGCATTTTATCAAGAAAAGAGATAATTTTTCCGTTTTATGTTTTGATGAGTTTGAACCTTCTCTGAGCTAATATCCTCTGGATAGTTCCTCACTGGTTTATGAATGAGCTCATGACTGGAGGGTGTGTTAGCGCTTTTACAAGGTTATTACTTCATAAGTTATGCACACTGAGAGGCTTTTTCATAAATAATGCACACTTTCATCAGGGTTTTCATCCCAAAAGTAATGCACACTCTCGAGTAGATCTTAGTCTATAAATAATGCAGACTTTGAACCAGGTTTCATTTCATAAATAATGCACACTTTCATGGAGGTTTTTATTTCAAAAGTATTGCACACTCCAACAAAGATCTCGTTCCAAAAATATTGCACGCTCCACTGAAGACCTCATTTCAAAAGTATTGCACACTTTCATTAAAATTCCATTTCACAAATAATGCAGTCTTTCAACCAGGTTTCATTTCAAAAGTAATGCACACTCTTGTGTGGGATTTATTTCACAAATAACGTATGTTTTCATCAAAGTTTCATTTCATAAATAATGCACACTTTCATCAAGGTTTTTATTTCAAAAGTATTGGACACTCCAACAAAGATCTCGTTCCAAAAGTATTGCACACTTCACTGAAGACCCATTCCAAAAGTTTTGCACACTTCAATGAAGACCTATCATGCACACTAGACCTCATCCCAAAGTATTCACTCCATAAGATCATTCCAAAGCACACTTCAACGAAGACCTCATCCCAAAAGTATTGCACACTTAACGAAGACCTCATCCCAAAAGTATTGCACACTCAATGAAGACCACATTTCAAAAGTCCTACACACTCCACCGAATATCTCATTTCAAAAGTCCTGCACACTATCATAGTCTCGTTTCAAAAGTAACTCAAAAACTCTTGCCTGGGATTTATTTCACATATAACGTATGTTTTCATCAAAGATTCATTTCATAATTAATGCACACTAGCATGGAAATTTCATTTCATAAATAATGCACACTTTCATCGGGGTTTTCATCCCAAAAGTAATGTGCACACTCTCGTGTAGGTCTTATTTCATAAATAATGCACTCACGCGTAGATTTCTACTCAGTTCTAGTTAAGCGACAGCTCGGTGTCTGTAAACTGTCTCCCAGCTGAGTTCCGTGAAGAGATTTCAGTTACATAAGCAATCTACGAGATGATTCGTAATACAAAAAGGAAAGGTATTCAGGTTCGCCATGAGACAGCACTGCTCTCGTGGATATTATAAACACAAAAAGTATCACAGAGAAGGAAAAATAAAAATTCTGATGAACGAGGAAAAGTTGAAGACCATTGAAGACGTGAAAAGAAGAATCAAGAACAGGGCAAAAGAAACCTATTGAACCTGGATCCTAAGTTAAGAGACCTTTCAAATTAATCACAAACCCAACATTAATTACCTTCGTATTCTTCCAGCTTTCAGCTAAAAGATGAGGAAAACATTTAACACTGAGTGTAGAAAATATTTCTTTTGACTTTTGACTTCCGATCCGGTTGTCGGTTGAACCACTAACCATTCGAAACCATTCGTAAGCGGTGGAGTTAGTCCACAATCGACTGATTCAATAAATCAAACTTAGGTTCCATGGAATAAGGAAAATGAATACCATTTTTATGCGAAAAATATGTTTACGCATAAAAACAAACTTCAACATACCAATCGTGATGATAATTGAGTCGGTTATTTTGAAAGTGGTCTAACTCCAATTTAAAAAATTTTTTTTGGTTACCATGATTAAGTGTACACCTTCGTGTTGTTAGGGAAAGATTCTCAGTTTGGTTCTATTCCGAATGGATACAGCAATTCTTGACACAAGTTTTCAGAGTTAGTTTAATGAACTGTGTAGTTTGAAAGTGGTCTAACTCAAATTTTTAACTTTTCCGGCTACCATTCATGTACAACTTCATGTTATTTGTCAGCGAAAACAATTTAGTTTGGTTATATTGATAGAACAATGCTTGACAGAGGTTTTCAGAGTTAGGTTAATAATTGAATTGTATAGTTTGAAAGTGGCCTAACTCCAATTTTTAAATTTTTTTTGGTTACCATGGTTACGTGTACACCATCATGTTGTCAGCGAAAGCATTTCAGTTTGGTTATATACCAAACAGAGAGAACAACTCTTGACACAAGTTTTCAGAGTTATAGTTTAATAATTGAATTGTATAGTTTGAAAGTGGCCTAACTCCAATTTTTTCATCTTTCCGGCTACCAGGATTGCATGTACAACTTCATTTACCAGCGAAAGCATTTAAGTTAGGTTATATCCCGAACACATGCAATCATTCTTGACACAACTTGACACGCTTAATAATTAAACTGTGTAGTTTGAAAGTGGTATAACTCAAATTTTTTAACTTTTCCGGTTACCATGGTTACATTGTCATCTTCATTTTGTCAGTGAAAGCATTTCAGTTTGGTTATATTCCAAACAGATAGAACAATGCTTGACACAAGTTTTCAGAGTTATAGTTTAATAATCAAACTATTTACTTTGAAAGTGGCCTAACTCAAATTTTTTCACTTTTCCGGCTACTATTCATGTACAACTTCATGTTATTTGTCAGCGAAAACAATTTTGGTTTGGTTATATTCCAAACAGAGAGAACAATTCTTGACACAGGTTTTCAGAGTTAGTTTAATAATCGAACTGTTTACTTTGAAAGTGGCCTAACTCCAATTTTTTCATTTTTCCGGCTACCAGGATTACATGTACAACTTCATTTGTCAGCGACAGCATATAAGTTAGGCTATATTCCGAGCACATACAACCATTCTTGACACGACAAGTTTAATAATTAAAATATGTGTAGTTTGAAAGTGGTCTAACTCAATTTTTTCTTAAATCAAGATATTTCCTACAGATAATGTCGAAAAGAAAGTTCGGGAAGAAAATGGTTGTTAATTTTGAAACTGGCCTAACTCCATTCTTGATAAGAAAACTCATATTAATATTAAATAGTTTTTATATAAACTATAAATTTAACACTCTTAGACACACTTAAGCAGTATGACTCATTAGTACCATACACGTACATTTTAAAATTCACTGAAACTCAAACTCTTAAATATCTCGATTTGAAGACAGCCTAACTGTAACTTAGGCCACTTTCAAAATAAACAACTCAATTATTAAAGATCACACTTACGAACAACTAATTTGATAAATTTAAAGCGTATAAAAAACGAATCAAGTTATCAGACTGTCTGTAATAAAAATGTCACGACCGATTACTTTTGTATAATTTTTTAGGTCCATAAAAGGTCACCGAAGGAAACCTTAACGTACCTTATCGAAGACAATTTACTTTTCTCACGAGAAAGGTTGAGAAGGGTATCGTGGAGGAGGGGGACACTTAAATTACACGAAAAACGAAAAGGAGTGTACTTGATGGACACATCATGGGTACCTGCCTGAAACCAGATGATTCAATTGATTCGTTGCTTCTTTATATTTGAATTTACCGCCATTTTTTTCAGTAAATTTTTGTCAAACATTGAAGATCTCGTTTTAAAAGTATTGCACACTCCACTGAAGATCTCACTTCAAAAGTACTGCACATTTTAAGAAAATCTCATTCCAAAAGTCCTGCACACTTAACGAAAATCTTACTTCAAAAGTCGTGCACAGTTAACGAAGTTCTTACTTCAAAATTCCTGCACCCTTTAACCAAGATCTCGTTTCAAAAGTATTGCACACTCCAATGAAGACCTCATTCCAAAAGTCCTACACACTCCACCGAATATCTCATTCCAAAAGTATTGCACACTTAACGAAGACCTCATTTCAAAAGTATTGCACACTCCAATGAAGATCTCACTTCAAAAGTCCTGCACAGTTAACGAAGATCTTAGTATTGCACACTCCAAGGAAGATCTCATTTCAGAAGTATTGCACACTTCAACGAAGACCTCATCCCAAAATTCCTGCACACTTCACTGAAGACGTCATTTCAAAGTATTGCACACTTCACTGATAATCTCATTTCAAAAGTATTGCACACTCCACCGAATATCTCATTTCAAAAGTCCTGCACTTTAACCAAGATCTCGTTTCAAAAGTATTGCACACTCCACTGAAGACCTCATCCCAATGCACACTTCAATGAAGATCTCACTCAAAACCATTTTAAAGAGAATCTCATTCCAAAAGTATTGCACACTACAGTCATTTCTATAGCGATAAGTACATTTAAGACAGTCTTAATTCATAAATATTGCACATTTTATAATAATTACATTTAAAAATTGATCAGTTCATATAGTTTCATCAAGAGTCGTTTCATAAGTCGTACACTATTCACGAACGATACAAACAACACCATAACCCTTAGTCTCATCTTCTCTTTCAACATGAAGAACACGATCAAAAACGGCTATGAATTCACAGTGAAAAGTTAAAATTTCGTGTAAATAGACATAAATCATTTCGATAGTGAAAAAAAAATTGTTAATTTATATTTCCTACCGATTTTTAAAAATACAAATTGTAAAAATCGATAATTATTGGTTTCTCGAACGTAAAATCAATTAATCAAAACTATCTCCATCAAGTAATACTGATAATAATAATAATATTTTAGAAAGATACTTGACAGAATCTTGACTTTCCTTCAAGATCTGCCTTTACGGTCAATTTTAATTTCTCAGGTACAGAGGAAACCGTTTACCGTTTAAATCGCACCTGGAATATTAAACGTCGATTAATTTCCTTCCAAAAATTCGTTGATGGATAGTGCGTGAAAGGAGTTCTGCAGGTGTACAGATGGGTTATGATACCTCAGAGACCTTTTGGGAGTTTGTGATGGTGGGGATGGGTGATTGTTACCATCGATAACCAAACTTTCACGTAGCCATCTTACATCCGTTTGATGGTGATATCAATCAATAGTCTTGGTGATTTTATATATTTCGAATCCTCCAAATTCTCGTCTGCTCTGTCGTGGATGTTTGTTCTGAGCAAAACATAATCTCGACTACGTCTTCAAAGTTTCTCCCGATCTCTCATTAAAAATGAATTCTTTCTCCGCCCTTCACTTTTGTTTCTCAAGTGTTTCCATTCACGAGACTCCAGGCTGGAGTTTGTTGATGTTGTCGAAATGATTTCAACGCATTCCGAAAAGGGTGACTGATTTGATTATAGTCTTCATTTGTGTGAATAAATTATTTTAATTCGAAAACCAAATCCGAGAGAAAAACTGAAAACAATTAATTACGAAAATGGCGTCCCTCTCTCTCTCTTCCCGCTCGGTGTTACGCCTCATTTTACTCATCACATTTTCTTGTCATTTCATTCACTCTCTCTCTCTCTACTGTAATTGTGATTTACACAATTTTCCTGTGATGACCAAAAATTTTTCCTCTCGACTTTTCACAGTTTCCTTATTACGGAATAAATCATTAATCAAAGCGAGACAATTCCACGAGAACAAATTAAAAGTAGATTTTGGGTACAACAGAAATGATATAACTCGTGAGTTAATTCGATTTTGTTGCGGTGTGTCTTCCCTCCCTCCTCCAATTACCCTTATTCCGACTCTGTAACGATCCTGAGATGACTAATCGAAACTGATTGCTCTAGTTTCGAAATAATAATTTTCTTCTTTGTCTCTTTAAAGTTGACCATGTCGCTTTTTGATTATTTTTCAATCCGAGTCTAATCAAACATCTTCTGTTGATTGACTCCACGCCTGTCTTCCACATCTAATCGCTGGTGGTAATATTGTTGGACATACATATACCGGATTAGGTGACATCCGTGGTCTTGTTTGATTCTTGGGTTTGAGTTGACAAAAATTTTGTTCCACTTCCGTGATACTTTTCAAATTCGAATTTTTTAATTCGTTTGGCAGGAAACTCAAACAAGAAACTGTTCTGTATGGAAACATGTCCAAAGAGCTTTATAATGCCAAGAACTGAGAGTTATTTAGTCAAATTCGGTCTTGATTTTGGTTGTAACAAAGACTTACACCCAGAAAGAAGAAGAGAAGTCCTTGACTATCACAAACGGACTAAGGAGACTGCTTAAGACTCTTCGAACATGTAAATAAGAGGAAACTGGTTGGGATTTAGTATAAAAGTGTGCATTATTTATGAAATGATTGTTTGATACACTATCAATAGCAAATTCGCAGGAAAAGTGTGCAAAAATCATGAAATAAACTGTCTAAAAATGTGCAATATTTATGAAATGAGTATTTGATATACTAGCAAGAGTATATTCGCATAAAAATGTGCAAAATTTATGAAAAACTCTCTTAAAATGTGCCATATTTATGAAATGAGTATTTGATACACTACCAAGAGTGTATTCGAAAAGAAATGTGCAGAAATTGAAATAAACTGTCCGAAAATGTGCAATATTTATGAAATGAATATTTAATTTTACCAAGAGTGTATTCGCATAAAATTGTGCAAAATTTATGAAATAAAGTCTTTCTTAAAATGTGCAATATTTATGAAATGAGTATTTGATATACTAGCAGGAGTATATTCAGAAATACGAATTATGAATAAAGCACAAAAATTATGCAATATGAAATGAATATTTGTCACACTAGCAAGAGTGTATTCGTAGAAAATTGTGCAAAATTTATGAAATAAACTCTCACTTAAAATGTGCAATATTTATGAAAAATGAGTATTTATTTTCAAAGAGTATTTTGCATAAAATTGTGCAAAATTTATGAAATATACACACTACAAAGTTATTATGAAATAATATGAATATGCTTAGAAAACGTAATTTTAAAAACTGACTTGCAAATTACTTTTGAAATAAAATCTACAAACAGCGCACTATTTATCAAAAGAATTATCAAAAAGTTTAATGTATATGTAAATGTTTCCTCCAAAACTGTTTGCTCTACAAAAGAAATGAATAACTTTTGAAGTAAACTCATTTCACACTAATGTGCAGTATTTGAAATTTTACAAAACAAATATGGCACCAATCCAACGCGGTTTCGTCGTGCGTTTATGTGACGGTTAACGATATTTTAGAAAATTACAACTTAACTTTGAGCCTGTTTCTAGTTCAAGTCGTCTCTGATGTATTCATAAGCCGAAATTCTAATTCGCGTTCATCCCGGACGTCTCATATCTCACAATCTTTCCATTATTATAATTAAAACGCTCTCGAGTCAAATTTCAAATTTTATTATCATCAAACATGATATGATATTGACCTCGCAGTGAGCATTACTACAAGACCAGCATTAAAACTATTTTTATTACAAAAACCTTTTAACGGATTTCATCGTTAAGGTTAAGGTTCGATAAAAATGGCGGTTTCTAACCTTCCATTCCGAAATCCGTTCAGCGGATTATTGGTCAACAATTCGACGGATCCCATCGGAAAACTTTTTCGAGAAAACTATTCAAACAAACCTAGTGATCCCACTATATCAATCATTCACGTCATAATCCACTTTACAGCCCACAGAATTTCGCACTTTACCCAGGAATAGATGAAAACGTTAAGAAATTTCTCATCTCCAAAAAAAAGGAGGTAGGTCAGGGAGGCCATAAGAATGTCGAAATCGTTTTATTCAAAACAAAAAATAAATAAAATAAATAAATAATGACATTTTTAAAAATACAGACAAATTCAATTAACCGTAAAACGAAATCTAAATTAGTCATCTCTAAATGTTCTCCGGTCGTTTGCTACGCTTGCGTTTTTTGTTTTGTTTTTTTATTAACGACTCGTTTTGCAATAGATCAACTCATTCTGTAATCGCATTGACATTTCTCAACATTAAGTGAAAAATTAGATTTGGATTAAGAGAAAATAATTCAGAAAACATCACAAAAAAATTTAAATTGTACATATAAAGCTCAGAAAGATGACAAAAACGAACAAAAATTACGCAACGATTGATAAAAAGCGCCTCGAAGCGACCAAGACGAATGACAACGCTCAATATTCGCTTCATTAGCCGACCAAGATTAATTACAAAGTGGTGAAAGTAATTTTCATTGTAGTTATATTCAGTTTTAAAATGTTTAGTAAAAATGTTCAAAAGAAAAGATTCGTCGAAAGAAAGCAAAAGGGGAACCGGAAACAATGAAGGAGGGAAATTTCGTTTGTCTTTTGTTTTGTTAACGCGACAAAATCCGTTAACTTGTCGCGCGTCCTCGTCACCCTCTTTTGTTCAAAACAAAAACAAGATGGCGTCGCCATAAGCCACAGATCACTTTTTCAATTTTTAAATCTTTTTCCGATGGACTTTCTAAAATTTCAATATGTGTCACTTCCTCGCCATTTTGGTTTTTGAGTTTGACTATTGAAAAACAGCCAAAACAATGAACGTGTGGCGAGTTTTTATCCCGGTGAAAGGCGTGTGAAAATCGGGATGTGTTGAAACGGCGGTGATGATGAATGTTAAAGAAAACCACACACCCATCGAGGAACTCTTCAATTTTGATGCTCGATAATATCTATTCGAATACCGGAAATGAGATAAAATAAAACGCGCATTTAATTATTAATAATGTTTGTTTGGAGAGTTTCACACTTTGTTGATTTGATAATGGTACGCGGTGTCCGATTGGGCAACTGAAATTTTACCTTTTATTGTTTTCACGCTAAAACAAATTATTTTTGTATATTAACCTTTCCTGTAATTATATGATTTGATAGTTTATTTATGATAATTAGCTTGACATTGTTAGATGGTTGTTTACACTTATTAAGAGTTTTCGAAATCGGATGAGACTAACCATCTTTCCATTCTCCTTTCAGATATGGATTCAAATTGTAAAAAGTTGCTACCACTGCCAATAATCAAATCTAGAAGACTGGTTGATATGTGGTTTTTCTTCATAACCCTAGCTCTAGTATTCACACTTGTTTCAGGTAAGAAAGTCCAAAGACTTGTTTTACGCGACTCATCACAATATCATTTTAATATGCATTTTCCTTTTTATTTATTTATCTATGCCCTAGTTATTCACCTGTCATCAATGTTCAGATAATAAATAGTTAGTCTGACAGTGAGGGGTTAAGTTTGATAAAACAGATTTGCATATTTGCTCCAGGAGCGGAACAAGGATGTAATCTTGAATTAGATTGAACTGATTAACATGAAAGAAGTAGAGTAGTGATGACAGTTTAATGAATTCGCATAACTTTACGATCAATGTTTGTTTAGTTCCCGAAAAAAAAATTTTTGTGAGGATTTGAATTCATGATACACTTGAACTTGTGCGGTGGGACCGCATAAAAGACGCATCAAAAATTACACAAAAATAGCTAGAAAATATTATTTTCGAAACACAATTAAAAGTCGCACAAAAAAAGACCGCATAAAATAGGTTTGAGGGTATAAATAAAACAATTAGGACCTCATTTTACACGTTAGATGGGTTATTGGAGATACTCACGTTTATAGAGCCTAGTTTAATTTTGTGAAGTTTCGAGTTACGCTAAAATCGCGTAAGTCTAAAGTTAAGGTACGAAAAACGCATTAAAAAGATCCCAAATATTTGTTTAAGAGCTTAAAATGAACTTGAACTCAAACTTTTCATTTCGTAAACAGATAATCGAGGTAGTTTAAGCTTTTGTCAAACAGATTTTCGAAAACTTAAAGCTATCAGAGGTTATTAAATTAAAATCTGTCGTGATTCCATAATTGTTAGGAGCTCAGTTCTCTTTTTATGTATTTAAACAAATTCCAAAATTAATAAGAAGATGGATTCCTTTTCCTTAAAAGTGTGCATTACTTTTGAATTGAATTGTCCATCAAAGTAATTAGTGTCATGATTTGTTCGGCTTTTTCAAGGGAATCGACGAATGGTGTTCGCCTACTTACGCGATTTCGCACAAATGGGTGTTTTAAAAGGAAAAGTATTCTGACGCGTAAAAATCGATAGTTGTAGATACATTCTAAATCCACTTATCTTACCTGACACTCTTCGGAAACACATTCATGGAACCGGTGGGAACGAGAATTCAATTGATCTTGTTGGCGGTGAAATCAGTTCCGATCACAGACCTATGAGAAGGAGAGAAACGTACTTGAATCAATGTTATGACGTGTAGTTTAGGAGGACGTGAGTACGTCAGGTGTGGAATCCGTTTCCCTCGTTCCCTGACCATAGGTCATCCATTTTCATAATGAACGCCACAACTGAAAACGATACCTCACGTCTTTGATTTTAACCCCTTGACCAGAACCTCCTTTCAATAGGTCTTTACAAATGGAAAACGTGTCACTCATGAAGTTGTGCCATTGTACCTGACTGTACCTGTTCATGACTATTATCATCAGTTCTCATTCGGCTGAATTAAAATTTTAAAATTTTTTTAATTATCATTCTTTCTTTGAAACTCACAAAGTAGTCTTCACATGTGATAATGGTCTCCTGCTCTTAGCGGTAAGAGCGGATTCTAAAATATTTTCACAGAAGGCGGTGGCTAAATTTCAATATCACGTGTGAGTGGAACAAATAAAATCAGATAAAGAAATTTATCACACAATAGAACTGTGCAATATTTATGAAATTGATTTTTATAAGTGCACAGCTTAAAGATGATTTTGTTTTTAGTGTCCACTTGTGGGAAGTGTTTCTTTCAAAAATCATGCAATTTGTCAAGGATTTCACTTAGAGAGCAGTGCACACATGTCTATCTTTGTGATGTGTCACAAACCTTTCAACAGGACTTCACTTCATAAATAATGCAGTTTCATTTCAAAAGTGATGCGTTTCCTCAAGGCTTCCTTTCATAAATAATGCACACTAGCATGGAGTTTTCATTTCATAAATAATGCACACTAGCATGGAGTTTCATTCATGCACACTTTTGCGTCACTCAGTTCTAGTTAACCGACAACTGTTGTCTGTGAACTGTCTCCTAGCTGAGTTCAGGGTTTCATTGGGAGTCAACAGGGTTTCCATTTCAAAAGTAATGCACACTCTCGAGCTCATCTTATTTCATAAATAATGCACACTTTTATGGAGGTTTTACTTCATAAGTATTGCACAATTATTTAAACCAAAAGTTCCTCTGTAGCAGAGGCACTGACCTTTAACTACCACCACCACCACCTTCGGACAAGGGAGAAAGTGATAGAAAGGAGAGAGCGGGGGTGTGCACTCGCTTCAAGACGTCACCTTGAAGCTAAACGATGATTGCGTATTTCCCTTGAAGTTTTCACGATTCCACGCAAACACAAAAAGGCAACGATAATCTCACCCATAATTAGTCAAAATAGGAAATTTAAGCAATACTCATAAGATAGCCCCCCCGCCCCTGAGAAAAAGTCGTGATCGAAACGGATAAAGAAAAAGGACGATCGAGAGAAGGTACCTCAATTGGCAAATGGATGCGATAATCTCGCCGTTCGCATAACTCAGAGTCCTCCCCCGTCGGCAAACGATCTTGGGAATGTTAATGCGGCCCAAATAGGAGGATTCGGGTTATTAACTGGCGCATGAATGACTAATTAGTAAGAATCATCCTGACTAAATGCCACTCGATGATTTTATACACATTTAAAATTCTCTTATTAATGTGTCAAACGCCTTTCTTGTTGATTATTAGAATGCCACACTTTATATTATTATCATTATTAATATTAATTCATGTTATTCAATTAAAGTGATAAATGAGCACAAAATCATTATCCAGCTTATCTCCTCCACCCCAGCCTTTTTCTTTAATGAGCTTTTTCTAATTAGGACATTTTTAATTAGCTGAATCCAATCCCACCGCCTTCAAAAGTTATACTAATTTTGAGTGATTAATAGACCTACTCAGGAAATATACGTCCGCACTATTTGTAATACAAAACTTATACAAATGTATGCGTCACTATAGAAATGACTGATTATAGCGTGCAGTACTTTTGAAGTGAGCAGTAATCTTAAATAGATCTTCGTTGAAGTGTGCAGGACTTTTGAAGTGAGATCTTAATTGGAGTGTACAATACTTTTGGAATGAGATATTCGGTGGAGTGTGCAATAGTTTTGAAACGAGATCTTCACTGGAGTGTGCAATACTTTTGAAACGAGATCTTGGTTAAAATGTGCAGGACTTTTGAAATGAGATATTCGGTGGAGTGTGTAGGACTTCTGAAATGAGGTTTTCATTGGAGATGTGCAATACTTTTGAAACGAGATCTTAGTTAAAGTGTGCAGGACTATTGAAATGAGATCTTAATTGGAGTGTGCAATACTTTTGAAATGAGATTTTGGTTAAAGTGTGCATGGCTTTTGAAATTAGATCTTCGTTGAACTGTGCAGGACTTCTGAAATGAGATAGCCGTTGAAGTGCGCATCAACTCTGGAATGTATTCTTCACAATAAATATGGCAAAAAGTCAAGATCCGAGTTTCTTAGGTATATTCAACTATTAAATCACTAATTATGAAATGACTCTCGGATACAAGTGTGCAGTACTTATGGAATTGATTTGTCATTAAAAGTCTTCAATGAAAATTAACGAACTTATTCCATTTTCAGTACAAACGTAAATTTGATTGAATATTAATCGCGTAACTCTAAATACCGTTCCAAAATTACTCGCATAAACGCGATCTGAAAATTTGCTTTCTCACCGATATACTAACAAAATTCTTCTTCTTTTTAGGTTGTCAATTCTATCCATGGAGAGTACCTGAGGTTCGTACAGTGACCGAAAACACCAGTGGGTGCAGTCATCTTAAGAGTGGAAGTCCATCCTCGTCACAACCTGACCATCCAACCTGGACCGTATCGACGACGCTTCCTACTTCGGTTACAGGAACATAAACAGCACGACCATCGGAGTGATCCTTCTAAGGTCTCGATGATCTGGTCGACAATGAAAATCCTCAAAACGTTCTCAAATTCCGAATGGTTTGCGACTACGATACAGGTTCTGACACGGTGAGTTCTGGCCATCCAAAACAAAGAAGAAGAAGTTCATTAAGGAAATAGAAACGAACACAGAAAATTCGCCATTGTCTTGAGAATTCGAGTCCAAGTTAAACTGTTATCATTGTTTGAAAACATAAACCTGAATGGAAAGGCCCCTTCGGAGAATACCTGAACAATGCGAAAGCACTTGAAAGGAAGACAATAGACGAAAGACCAACGGATACGCCTTAGCAAGCGAAAGTAATTCTGGCAAGACAAAAGAGATTCCGTAAAAACGATTCGTTTCCATCGCGGAACTTGGAACCGTGAACACCGCGCAACCATAAATTCATTTTAATTTTTTACTCTTAATAACTTATTAAAATGATTAATTAATGCGTCTCATCTTCAAGCTTGGCCTATTACTCGCGATGGTAAGTCTATTCACAAAGGGAACTGGTTAAAACCTGTGCATTACTTATGAAATGAATTTTTAATTACCGTTCCAATTATTTCGCTCTGGAGATCTTCCAAGAGGTTCTATAAATACTGCACATTTCATCGGGATTTCTTTTCATAAGTAATGCGCACTATCTTCCAGGTTTTATTTCATAAATGATGCACACTTTCACGGGGGCTTCATTTCATAAATAGTGCACAATCTCCCATAGATCTTATCTTATATAAATAATACAGGCTTTCAATCAGGTTTCATTTCATAAATA